>CM062628.1:36809877-36812377 GCA_025617555.3 Puccinia polysora
AGTCACAGGGCCCACCCAGCATGGTCCAAAGGCGTGTTGGATTCCACACAACTAGGTTTGAGCCATGTGGAGTTATACACAGCTCAAATGTAGTTGTGTGACATCCAAAAGGCCACGGGACCATGGTGAGCCAAAAAAAAAACAAAAACAAAAAATGGACTGAAAGGGAACTAAAATAACCCATGAATCAAATAAACCTTCCAAAAAACAGGAATCAACCAAAAGATCAAAGAAATCAAAAAATATTGATTTTTTGGTTAAAAAAATAAATAAATAAATAAAAAACAAAAAAACTGGGACTATTGAATGGACTAGTCCTAATTTAAAAAGACCCAAGAAAACACAAGTAACTGGACTAGCCCTGAACCAAAAACACCAAAAAAAGACAAGCAACTTGGCAATCCCTAAAGTAAAAACACCCAAAAAAATTCAGTTCAACTTGCGTTAAGCTGATCCCATCATAAGGAGTAAAATAATCCTTAGATGGAATCAGCACAACAGAAGTTGAACTAAGTTGAACTGACCTACCATTAACCTCTCATTCAAAACACTCAATATCATGATTTTGACTCAAAACACTCAACATCATGATGTTCAAAATGTGATAACCCTTCATATTAATAGAACTTGTTAGCTGCATTAGAATTACAATTTTTATGAAACCAAATGATGAAATGAAGTCAAAGGCTATAATCTCTATAATATAGAATGCATTTTCAGTTGATCTTTGAGATGATCAACTCAACCAGAAGCTTTTTTAGAAATCAAGGAACGCGCCTTTGCTAAAATGGGTGGGATTGTAATCATTTCTCCCTCAAGTACTAATAGAACCCAATGGTTATTATTTACAAATGAAATTAACATTGAATCTGATTGATCCCTAACACCATTTTTCATTGGAGTATAAGTATCAAATGACTCCAATGAAATGAAAAATATAGGTCTGGAATATGTTTCTGCTATGATTGGACCCATATCTAATTTAGCCATCAATTTTGATGAGGAAATATTTTCATTTATTTCTTCAACATCAAGTCTTTGTGTAATCTTTTCAACCTCCTTTGCACCACCAAGCATCTTAATGTAGTATGCTTTATGTTTCTCTAATGTTCCAATCCTTTCCTTCCTAACTTTAAACCAACCCTGTTCTTCATAACCAAGAGATTTAGCAATACCTCTAAATCCGCAATTCCAATCTCCAATCGTATCCCAAACCTCACCCAAGAACTTTTGGAATTTGTTGGGTATTTGATTGAGGTATTCCACATTTTTTTCCTATCATGAAAACTGACTTAGTATCCATTTCTTTAATTCGATCAATTAAATGAATCCAAAATGAGCTTCTGGTTGAGCTTTGCTGCACATTCTCTTCCTCTCAAGAGCATTCTGATTCCAAATTAAGTTATCCCAATTCACTTATAGTCTCTTGAGAATTTGCCAACTTTGACTAACAATTCATCATTAGTTAGTAACTAAGTTCATTAAACCAAAAAAATGAATATATCCCAAAAGAAAAGACTTATTATCTTTTTTCTTTTTTTATTTGGAGCCCTTCTAGTCCTTTTTTCCCCCTTGAGTTGTTTTTCAACATGCTCAAACCAAGATGGTTCTTGCAGTGTATCTGTCAATTTTGGCCGGCCACTTCTTGATTGTAAGACTTTAGGTTCTAGTCTTGGCTTCAATCAATATTTTGTTATTCTTCTGAATGATATACTTCAATAGTCCGCTTTGTTCATGATCTGAAGATTCCAAGATCATTGCATTGACTTTTAAAAGTAACTAAATAATGCTTAGCATTTCATTTACATTGCACTGGTAAATTTCAAAAGGATCAACCATTAGTGAATTAGTTAATCAAAAAGAATTAATCAAATAGTGATTTGAACAATCCAACTTAAGCCAACTTACAGAACTAGAACTGCAAGGGTCATAGTCCAACCTCCACTGAGGATGCACATCTTCAGGTACAACAGATCCTCTGAATGCTAGACGGTCACCTATTTGGTGGGAACAGCGCAAACTCATAGTCTTGGAATATGACTTTGTGCAGACTTTGCCATCATGATCACGTTTGAACTTCTCAAATTGTTCCCTAACAAGATAGATTTCCTCCAAAGACAATTTGTAACCCAATGGTAACAGTTCAGGGGGAACAACAATCCCTAACTTAATTAAAGAGTTATAAAGTGATGCATGAACTGAATTAATTTGATTCAAAATTTTTCTGTCAAGGCTTTTCCAAACATCCAAAAGGTTTCCCAAATATTTTTAAAGGAATTTTTTGAGAGTTGCATGGGCCCCATCAACCCAAGATGTCGTTTTGTTTCCAAAATCTGGGTTTATACAATTCCATGCTGTTACAAGCATCTCTTTGATAGGGAAAATGTTATTTTCCATATACTCAAGTACATCCTCATATTCCTTCAAGAAACACTATACAAGTCAAAAGATCAGAAGCCAAAACTATGAAGAATAAGAAGCAGTAATTTGGATCTACTCT
>CM062628.1:36819877-37179877 GCA_025617555.3 Puccinia polysora
ATTTGATTGGACACCGTTCCCTCTAGGTTCTGCCAAGCATCCATAATTTTTACCAAAGAATTTGCAAATAATCTTCTGAGAGTAACATGGGCCCCTTCAACCCAACACATTTTTTTATTTCCAAATTCTGAGTTTTTGCAAGTCTAAGCCATTACAAAATTCTCTTTGATATGGAAGATATTGTGATCCATATACTCCAGCACATCCTCACGGTCTTGCAAGAAACACTTTATACAATTTATAATGTAAGCAACCCAAAACTAGGAAGATTAACAGTGGAGGAAGTGATTTGGCACTTACTCTAAGTTCCGCATCATTTACCTCTGCCTCCTCCTTGGTTTTTGAGGCCCCATACTTAGCCCACAGAGACATAAAGCTTTTCCACCCTTCAATTTCATTATTAAAGCGCACTTTACACTTTTCTTGTATGTTTTGAGACAAGTGCCATTGACAACACTGTCTTGTAGACTCAGGGAAAATTTGTTCTAGAGTACAGATCAAAGCTTTTTTTTGTCCGTCACAAAGACTTTGGGGAGTCTCTCAGGATCATAAGCCAACTTCTTTAGCGCATTGAAAGACCAACTGTAGACCTCAAATTTTTCTCTTTTTATAAAAACAAGAGCTTTTTTGATATTTTTGTGGGTGGCTTTCATTCCTACAACATGCAATAGGGGGATGTTGTCCTTATTTGATTTATAAGTACCATCCATCATAGCTATATGATGGACTGACTTACCATTAAAATCTCATTCAAAACACTCATCATAATGATTTTAACTCAAAATACTCAACGTAATGATTTTCACAATTTGATAACCCTTTATATTAATAGAATTAAAATATCAGCATGTTAGACCCAACGCAAATGATGAAATTAATCTATAAGCTAGAATACAACTCAAGTTGATCTTTAAGGTGATCAACACAACAAGCTACTTTTGTAGAACTCATAAAACATGTTTTGGAAACTATGAGTTGGATTGGAATCACATCTCCCTTAAGTACAAGCTGGACCCAACATTTATTGTTAACAAAGCAAATGAAAATAGGATCTGATTTTTCTTTTAAACCCATTTTCATAGGAGTAAAATAAAAACATGATTCCAATGAAAAGAAAAATACATCTTCAGGCACAATGGAGCCTCTTGACGCTAGTAGTTCCCCTATTTGGTTGGAACAGGGAAAACCCATAGTCATTGAGTATGACTTGGTGCACACTTCCCCACCATGGTTCTGCTTTAACCTCTCCAATTGATCCCCAAAAATTTTGATTTCTTGTAAAGACACCTTGTATCACAATGGTAACAGTTCAGTAGGAAGAACTATTCCAATCTTTATTCAAGAGTTGTAAAACACAGCCTGAACCAATTTGATTTGATTGGAAACTGTGCCCTCTAGGTTTTTCCCTGACATCCAACATGTTTTCCAACAGGTTTGCAAGGAATTGTTTGAGAGTAGCATGGGCCCCTTCAACCCAAGACGTTTTTTTATTTCCAAAGTCTGGGTTTTTGCAAGTCCAAGCCATTACAAACTTCTCTTTGATACAGAAGATATCATGATCCACATAATCAAGTACATCCTCACAGTCTGCCAAAATACACCTTGGACAAGTCAAAATGTAAGCAACCCAAAACTAGGAAGATTAACAGTAGAGGAAGTTATTTGGCACTTACTCTGAGTTCTGCATCATTGACCTCTGCCTCCTCCTTGGTTTTCGAGGCCCCATAATTAGCCCACAGAGACATTAAGCTTTTCCACCCTTCAATGTCATTATTAAAGCGCACTTTGAAGTTTGCTTGTGTGTTTTTAGACAATTTCCATTGACAGCACTGTCTTGTTGACTCAAGGAATATTTGTTCTAGAGCACAGATAAAAGCTTTTTAACAGTCTTTCACAAAGATTTTGGGAAGTCTCTCAAGATCATAAGCCAACTACTTTAGCGCATTTCCAGAAAAACTTTAGAACTCAAATTTTACTCTTGTTATAAAAACAAAAGCTTTTCTGAAAGTTTTTGGGTTGGCTGTCATTCCTAAAACATGTAATAGCGGGATTTTTTACTTATTTTTTTTATAATCACAATCCAACATAGAAATATGATGAAATTGTTTGGAAAGCTTCAATGACTCTGGGTGGTCCAAAAATAGGGCCTCCAAATGACCCTCTCCACTGAATTTTGTTCAATGAAACCCACCTGAATCGCAAAGTTGTTCAAAGAGGACCTCCATAACACTTTTCCCCTTTAGTTCTGCTAGCATTACCTTACGCTTAGTTTTATAGATTGTTTGGTCATCAACATATTTTCCACCATTGATCTTGCTCAATTTTCTTTTGAGTTTAATTGTATTGAGACCTTCTTTCATGCCTTCTTTTAGATTTTCTGAGGCTACACCAGAGATTCTCCTCAGTTGAGGATGCACTGAGGGGTGTGGAGATGGTTCATTGTTATGTTGATCATTCCTGTAGGAGATTTGCCACCAGGGGTCTGCCTTCTTGTGACTTTCACGGATTAAGAACTTGCACCTAACCTTTGTTCCGTGAGTTTGCCTTGACCTTTTTGTGAGAAATTCCCCAGAGTAAAAACCATGTCTATCACAGGCTAAATCCACATATTTTTCATGCTTTGAGTTGAAAACTGTTAAAAAATGACCATGCTTCACTTCCCATGTTTGACAATAGTTTTGTGCCCTTTCCCTAGTAGGAAAAGCCCTCACAGGAGGTGGGGAAAGTGGGTCTGTCATAGGTACACCATATTCACATTGTCATAGTTCAGTTTCCATTAAATTAAATCAGCCAAAGACCAGAGTAATATAAAATGTTACTCACCACCAGAGGTCAGGTCTATTTGTGAAACATTTTGTTCCTCAATTGTCAGCCTTGATGAGGATGGAATTGGGGCTTCCAATGTTTCATTACCCAAGTATTTTTTTTCCTTAGCTTTTTTTCATGGCCCTATCAATTTAGTCCTTCAATGCAGCCATGTTAAAAAAAGGAGGGCTTGCCACTGTTCCCATAATTCAAAAAAATGCAATGCTACTTCAGTATTAAATCCAACTTCACAATTTCATCAGGTTCTGTAGCTACTACAGGAAGTATATACCAAAATCTGCTATCTTCACCAAAAACATATATTCAATATGCAAAATTAAAAACCTTCTTGAGATTTCTCATGAAAGATTTGGGAACTATAAGGAAATGAAGAAATCTATTTCATAAAAAACAGTTTTAATCCAACCCGACTACTCCAAAAACTTCAAAATTTAAATAGATGCAAGCACACATGAGTTTAGGGCTGCTTTAAACAAAGTCATAATTGAGGATAAAAATACGGCTAATAAACTAATTTCATTAATATCCAGACAGATAAAGGATACAGAGACACTATATTGAGTGATCCCAATGGAGTTTCCATCTCTATTATAGTCCCCGGGGAAACTACACTACTAATCCAAAAAAACTAACTTTGAATAAATCACATACTGTAATTCTGTAAGGAATTTGATAAACATTAAAAATCCAAGTATGGTATTGCAAGCTTTTCTGGGAACACTCCCAATTCCCTCTTGGCACAGTACCTGGCAGGCTTGATTTGCACATCAGTTTGTGATTTGGAGCTTGGCACACAGACAAGTTCTTCTCTACCAAGGCCAAATTTCAGAACCCCCCCCCCTCACTTTCTCCTCTCTTCCTTGCTATTTGCCTCTTCCCTTGAACCCTTTCAACCCCAAATGTTTCTTTTTTTTCTCATTTAACAAGTTTTAATTACTATTCTGTTGAGGAAAAGAAAAAAAATGACCCTGATCATCAAGTTGGCAGGTGTGGCCAATTGGCTTGGGTGTTGACCAAGTTGAACTTTGGCCCCACCCACCCAAACTTGGATGTGTGCCAAGTTGCACTTGGCCATGTGCCAAGTTGACCTTGGCTATGTGCCAAGCAGGCTTTAGGGGGTTCCCAGCCTTCTTTAGAAAAAATGTGGCTAATTTGGGAGGTTACCCAAAAAAGCTTGAAATACCATAGGTAGATGCTAAGGTGGCAAATAGCCATCCAGAAATGCATAGTACAGATGAGAATAATCCAGAAATCTGGATATAAACACCAGGATCCTTCATGAAAGCTTGCGTGAAATCAGGCATCAATTCAATCAATTTTTTTAGATTTTGACATGGAAAGTAATCCCAGGTGCTTTGGATGGCCCTTTCCATCTCTGGGATCAATTTTGGTCAAATTAATTTTCAAATATTATTTTTCAAAATTTTCCAAATATTCTCAATTGGATTGAGGTCTGGGGACTGAGCTGGAAAAGTTAATTTTTTGATACTGTTGTTGAATTTCCAGTATTTTCTGACATTGGCTTTGTGAACATGGGCCCCGTCTTCCATCAAAACAGTTTTGGGTTGATTGATTTTTCTGTACCAGGGGCCAAGAGCACCTTTGCAAAGGATTTCAATGAAATCACAGGAAATCTGTTTTTTGGAGGCATAAAAACAAGAAGAGAGGTGCTTTCGTCAATGAAAGCACCCCAGATCATGATTGAGGATCTCCCACTCTTGAACAAGGGAGCAAGATATTTGGTGTTGAATTTTTCTTGGGGGATTCTCCAGACCAGGAATTTCTGTGATTTCTTGCCAATTTTGAAGCTTGATTAATCACTCCAAAGACTTTCTGCCAGTCCTTGATGGTCCAATTTTGATTTTTGAGTGAAAAGTTAATTTTTTTTCTCTTATTCTAATCTTCATTTTTAAAGGGCTTCCTGATTTCCACCCTTGAAAAAACCCTCATTTAATGAGCTTGTTGTTGAATGGTCCAGGTTGAGACTTGCTTCAAGATTGATTTTTGTATTTTGGGGGCTTTCAAATTTTTTTAGTGTTGTATTGTATGCCCAAGCTCATGGAGATCACAATCCAACATTTTATGAGGCCTTCCTGGATTTTTTGAGGGCTTTAAAGTTCCAAAACACTTTAATCATTGGATGATATTATGAACAGTTTTCCTTGTAATCTTCAAATTGGAGGCAATGTGATTCCCAGACAAACCTACTTCATACATTCCAACCACGCAGGCCTGGGTTTCTTTGGAGGGTTTTTTTTCCAATTTTTTTTTCTTCATCTAATAGAGTATAATCAAAGAAAAAAACAAAAAAAATAGAAAATTCACAAGAAATGATGGACCAACTAAAAGAACTTACCAGAGTCATTGCGCAAGCAGTTTAGGGATGGAATAAAGGATGGCAATTGAGGGGATGGTGGCAAATTGATCAATGTGGTCAAGAGGTGAGTTGTCAAAGATCTTTGACAACAAGAGTTGTACAAAGATCTCCAATTGACATGCAGTGGGTGGGTGTGGGTGCTTTAAAAATCTGTCCCACAATTTTTTTCCACCCACTGTACATATTTATGTATGTACACATTTATGTATGTACATATTTATGTATGTACATATTAGGGCGTATCAAAGTTAGAATTTTAAAAAATTTAAATTGTTTATTTCAGGAAAAATATCAATTTTTCAAAAAAAAATTTTTTATCAAAAAAAACAATGAAACAATAGTTTTAGCTCACAAAAAAAAAATTCAAAAAAAAAAGAAAAGCCTGAGATCAGCCATTTAATTTTTTGAAAGTTTTAACTTTGATACGCCCTATTTATGTATTCACATATTTATGTATGTACATATTTATGTATGTACATATTTATGTATGTACATATTTATGTATGTACATATTTATGTATGTACATATTTATGTATGTACATATTTATGTATGTGCATATTTGTGTATGTACATCTTAATGTATTTACATATTTAGGTATTTACATATTTGTTGACTAAGATTCATGGGTTAGTAGGGGGGAGTAAAATCAAGTTTACACCCCAACTTCCAGTTTTTTTGAATTTTTAACTATGTTTTACCGTGTTAGGGCATCCTTACCGCAGGAGGTAAATGACAAAGCTAAACCCAATTTACCTCTCAACCGCCCAAAAATCCACTGTACTGCAGGTGCTATCCACTTCTTTATTTTACCTTGGGAGGTGTATCACCATGTTGGGTTGCCACATCTGGAAACCCTCTAACTCCCATGATATCCTTCAATATCTGGTACATCCATCTGAAATATGGGCAAATCCCACTGGATTTCATGTCTGCCTCCCCCACAAGTTTCCACTTCCCCTCCCCCCCCCCCCCCAAACCCCTCAATTTTTTGGTTGGGTTGGCAGGGAATCACACAAGGGTACCTCCCTGGGGTGTTGATACAGCAGTTTGGGGAGTCAAATCCTGCTTCACAAACCTTATTCTTATTCTTTGCCACCCAAATTTTACCTCCCCTGTTAAGGATGCCCTTAGGCAGTATCATGGCTTAAGAGTTGACTTTTGGCTGGTACCTATTTTTATTTATTTATTTATTTTTAAGTTCAGTTTTGCATGTTGCATTAAGCACTATGAATATCCAGTATAGAGAATTCAAGAACACCCTGCAGACCAGGGGTGCAAGCAGAAGAAAGAGGGCCTCTTAGGGGAGCACAAGGTTTTTAAAACTGAGGATACAAAGCCATGAATTACCACCTTAAACCTCTTGATTTGGTGGATCCATTTTGCCATGGGTTTGCGCAAGTTATGGGTTGTCACAATTATGGATTAGGAAAAGTTCTACCATCCTTACTTACCAAGTTTACAATGCTATTATCTTTGTGTGGACCAAATATTCAAAATTTTTGGTGAGAAAGTCAAGCTTCATTAAATCAATTTAAATCTACTATATACTAAAAGTATTAGTTTCTTCATCCTCAATAAATACTGGTGTTGTTTGCCTTGGGTGTGCAGAACCTGTTCATTTCCCAGCATCAAGGATTCACGCTGTGCATCTGATTTTTTTTTTTTTGAGTGTTTCCACTTTTTTCATTGTGCATCTGATTTTTTTCTTCAAGTGTGTCCACTTTTTTTTTCCTCCTTTCTCCTGAATCCTCCATTCAACTTCCCAACATTGAGGATGCAAACTTGGAATCTCAATGTTTTTTCTTTTTTTTTTTGAATTTGTTTTTTTTTTCCATGTGAATATACATACATCTGCTTTTTTATTTTTTTTTTCTATTATATTAAGGTGTATTCTTTTTTTTTCCTCCATGTGAGTATACATATGCATATTATCTGTTTTATGAATTTCATTTTTTATTCATGTTTCCACTTTTTTTTTCCTCCATGTGAATATACATATATCTGCATGTACTTATACATAAGGTTTGGGTCTGCTTTTTTTTGCCCAGTACATATATCATACAACTCTGTGTGAATATAACTGCATGTGCTTATACAACATAAGGTTTGGGTCCGCTTTTTTTTAAGTATTGCACAGAACCATATATGCAGATACCTACAACACCTTCAGTGTGGAGAATACCTTCAGTTTAACACCAAGGAGCTTTGGTGTAAGTTGTTCTACTAAAATACCACCTGTTATTGCATTTCCTCATCTTGCCACACCACAAGCTAAATTATTAGGGTGTATCAGAGTTAAAAATTTGGAAAATTTAAATAGCTTATTTCAGGAAAAATATCAATTCTTCAAAAAACATTTTTTTATCAAAATAAACAATAAATCAATGGTTTCAACTGAAAAAAATAAAATTTTTGAAAAAAAAATGGATAGGCCTAAAATCAGCCATTAAATTTTTTAAAAATTTTAACTCTGATACGCCTTATTCATATCCTTGATTCCTCTGCATAATTTTCAAAATCTACATAGAATAACCTCCTCAGTTCCTTTCATGGTGGTTCAAAGTGAATCACACCACTCAAATCCTCATGAACTTCTTCACAATTCTCAAGACCATCAATTGTGAAATCCAACCACATATAATTATCCTAATTCTAATCACCAATTATATCTCAATCCCCAACTCAGAAGTTGGTTACAGATTGATCAGCATCCCCAAAAAACAAGACACTATTCTGTTTCCAACCATGCTCAACATAGAAGAAATGATTCTTTGATACAGAATAACAAGTCCACACATTCTCAGTGAACCATCACCCATCTCATGAGTTAAATGGCCAACCTTTTCCATACAATATCCAGTAGTCTTCACCATGATAACCAACAAATAACATATGAAGAAATTGACATGATTTTTTTTTCAGAGATACCTGATAAACTCATGCACACAGAGCCAAAACTTTTGCAAGCAGTTAGAAGACACATGATACATGGCCCATGTGATATTTTTAAAATGGAAGCACCTTGAATGGATGAGGCATACAACAGAAGAGATACCTCAAAACCTTCTATCCTGCAACAATGGTGTGTGAAAGAAGTTACCCAATATACAGAAAATTTCAGAATAGACCTATCATTTCACTGGGGAGGAATCATACCAACTTTATAATTGATGATTCCTGTGATTTCCTTACAATACTTAGTTTTTTGCAAAGTACCAATGCCACATAAGTTTGGAAACATTTGCAGGTATATTGGCTGTTAAATACCTCTAAAAATACATTCATAATGACTATGATGTTTTTAAATGTTGATGCAGATTTGTATTAAATAGACATTTTCAGGGATTCAAGATCAGTAGATCCTCCAGAGGTATTTTCAAGAGGGTTTTCATTCAAATTCTTTTCTATTTAACCTTCTGTTCTAATGCTGGATATGCACCTTTCTGGACAACAAAAGGGTTTCCTTTGAAACAGATCAAGCCCTGAATGAATTTCTTCAAAGATAAACACAATTAAAAATTTGTCTTAAACACTATTTCAGAAAAAATGAAATTAGTATTTTTACAAGTAAAATGAAACATTCAGACTTAAAATAATACTTCACATTACATTCACTCATAAAATAAGGAAGGAACTGTCAGATTGGTTATCAAATTTGGAGAATTTATACTGTTCATCCTGCAGATTCAGAAGGTTGGTTTCTCAAATTTTGTTAAATTATTTTGTTGATGCTACTTCATTTAATAATCTAAAGCAATTCAATGGAATTTCTTATCCAGATTCCAGGTATTGTTATTTTTCCAAGTGTTTACTTGAGGTAAATTATCACTCATAAAAGAATTCAGGAACTGTCAGATTGGTTATTGAATTTGGAGAATTTATACTATTCATCCTACAGATTCAGAAAGGTGGTTCCTCAATCTTTTGTTGAATTATTTTTTTGATTCTACTTCATTCAATAAACTCAAGAAATTCAATGAAATTCATTATCCATATTTCAGCACTGGATCTTTGTCCAGTTGTTTACTTGAGGTAAGTCATCACTTAGAAACAAAAATTCAAGAATCTGATGAGGTTATCCACAATTTTGAATTAAGAAAGTTGTTTGGAATTTTATTGGTACTTTTTCAGCCAGAAAACCCACTTTTGAATCTTTTTCCAAGTGTTTTCTTGAGTGAAATATTAAATTAGAAAACAAAATGCAAGAGTCTGGTGAGGAGATTCACTTTTTTTGAAATAAGAATTTTTTTTGGAATTCCATTGGCACTTTTGCAGCCAGAAAAGCTACTTTTCCTATGGAATTCTTGGTTCAATTTCATGGTGGAATATTCAATTCATTCTGCATTCACAGATCAACGAGTCCTCAAAAATGAAATATTCACATCACTCAATCCAAATATTTTTCAAAACAATCAAACCAAAATTAGAAAAGCTTTTCCTAATTTTCCAAAATTTAGTTAAACAGTAGATTTAACAAGAATTTAAAAAAAACATATTCTTAATAATAGATAGAAGCATATATGTGAACTCGTAGTCAATGAATTCAATTATTTTCAGCCCTCTTAATTCTTTAATGATGATACTTGTGGGTGAGATGAAACAGTTATGACTCATAGGCATGCTCTGGACTTGGTTGTAAGAATACTTCAAGATCTAATGGATTCTTATTTAACTTTTTGAGGAAAAGGATGAAGAGTTCTTGGTGGTTATTTGAGGAAAATTTTACCTGTTCTCAAAAGTGTAAAGATCCTCAAATATTTCATGAAATTTAGGTCGATTCTGCATGATGGATTTATTTTAAGCATCTCCCCCTCAATTTAAATATCTGTTCTTTAGGTGATCCTGATTGTCAATTTCTTTTTTATTGATTTTGGGGATGGTCTTAATTTTATAAAAGATTTAAATATAATAATTATGCTTCAACACATGCTTATTCATTAAAATAATGAAGATCATGCTTGAGAAATATGAATCAATATCTTATTACCAAACTTAGAAGACCACTATCTTTATAACAGTTACCTGATTGATTTTGTTATTCTATGTTTCAAGAATGCCTAAGTTTTAGATTATACGCTTGATCTGATGATTGAGAGGGGAAGGTAGAGGAGAGGCAGATTACAGAGGATGTTAAAATCTGACTAAGGGGGTCCAGAAGGGACAAGATTCAGAAGGTCTTCAGTGAGTAGGCCTGGATAAGAAAGGGAGGAATTTGATGATATTGAAATCAAGGTATCAGAAAGATAAGGAGTATTTATAGGCAACTGAAGAATCATAAGTTGGTCCTACTAATCTGTTGAATAATAAAGGAAGAGGGAAATAAGGAAGATTGATTTGTTAGGATTTTTATCATGAAAATCACAAAGTCTAGGTGTAGTGAAATTTTATTATCAGAAGCCTGTGAAATGTGTAAGATATTGTGGTTGGAAGTCTACAAACACCAGAAATAAAGTAATAGTTTGGCCTAGAGAACAAAGGTTATCTTGACAAACAAAGGTGGTATAGAAATCAAAAATTATCACTTGCATGGATAATAATGGTAAGACTGGTTGAAAATGGCTCAAACATACAAGATATTAACTATGGAATAAAGCTTTTTGAGAGAGAGGTGGTGAGCAGACAGAATATGAGGTCCAAAATCAACACTAAGCATACAAGATCAATTAATTACTGCTGAATTCCCTGCCTGGGAATGAGGAAGATATTATCATGAATATTCACTCAAGCAATGGTTCTCTTGAGGATTAAATTCAAATTTTATACCAACAAGAGTTCCTCAATTTATTTTTTCCCCAAACAATTCTCCTCATAATCAAAAAAATCACAATTTCAGATCATTCCAAATATTAGTCTTTGTATTCAAGATCAAGCTTTCAACCATGGGAAGTTATATTTTCCATTTTATATTTTTTTAGCCAGAAGTTCAACATGGGAAGTGGTTTAAAATAGAACTAAAAAAAATTATATCATTTTAAACTGATAACATGGTTTACCATGAGTTATGGAATTCTATCCAGGACTGAAACTACATTGCAAGATTTCCATGATATATAATTTGTTTCAATTGCTTATCTTTTTGAAATAATTGAAAAATTTTTCATTTCATTACTTTTTTAAAATCTCTTTCCCAATAGTTTCACTTGATTAAAATTATTTAGAAAATACTCCATTTTTTTATGTAATTTATTATTTAATTGAATGGTTTACAATTAGGTCTTGAATTCCATGCATCACTGAAATTAAATACAAAGATTTCCATGATATATACTCTGCTTCACTCGATTATCTGTTGAAATACTTTGGAAATTTTTCATTTCAGAATATTTTATTCTTTAAATAATATCACATCTTTTGATGCTTTTGATGTCAATTTCTTTTTATTTAATCCATTTCCCAAATTTGGGGAAAATAGACTAGTCTCTACTATATACTAAAAATATTAAGTCCTGCACCCTGAATGAATATTGGTTTTTTTTGCCTTGGTCCTGCATTCTCCATTCAACTTACCAATCTCAAGGATGCAAACCATGCATCTGAATGCTGATTTTTTTTGAATGTATTTTTTTGGAGTGTTCACTTTTTTGTTCCTCCATGTTAATATACATTAAGCTTAGGGTCCCCTTTTTTTTCCAGTATATATATCTCACACAGCTCTACATATCTGCATGTACATAATTTTTTTCTCTGCTTTTTTTTTTCTTGCACACACCCATGTACATACACATAAATACAAACAATAACTTCAGTGTAACAGGGGGGTGTAACCAAGAAGAACACTGCCAGCCACAAGACAATTAGACTTGTCCAAATGTCTGCACAACTCATATGCCTTGCTGGTATAGTGGTTAAGTACTAGCCTCAACCTCCATTTTCTAAAATCAAGGTCACTGGTTTAACCCACCATAGATCTAAGAATGAAAATTGATTAAGAATTTCACAATTATACAATAAATTTTGATAATATTTTATAAGTATGTTTTTATGAGTATTGATTATAGAATTAAAACCTTGATAATATATATTATCAAGATGGGAATCCAATAGAACTTTAAATTTAGTTATGAGGAATCAGATGCGTCCCAACTATTGATATATAACTTCCCAATAAGTTCCCTTCCTTTGGGGACAAGCTACAGTAATTAATTTAATCTATACGCTCCACTCTGTATGAACCAATCACATACTCTTAATATTATCCTCCTGGGGATGTGATTATACTTTGATAAACTCTCCTGAGCCTTGAGAGCTTCTACTCAGAGGTCCCTGAGCTTATTCGTAGAGTATATAACTTTTGGGGTATGTAAATAGGACCCTTTACATTGAAAATTTCCCCCAATGAGTACTAGTACCCTATTTCTCATTGGGAAGGATATGATGGTGTTCTGAGCCCTTGAGAACGAAACCAGGGAGAGACTAGCACTCCTCTGATGATTCCTTGAGTTACCTGAGGGCTCCTGTTACCTTAAAAGAGGAGGTTCTTCACCCTATAGCCCCTTCCTTAACTAGTGATATATGATTAATTATTTGTAAAAGAATATGGCAAGATTTAAAAAGCCCACCAAACTTAGTCTCAAGAAGAGATTTACTGGGGCTATCAACTTTAGTATTATATTCAACTAAAAATCTTATTGGAAACTTCAATTTTGGGTGGAAGGTCCTAATTGGAGTAGTGACCCTTGTGTGTTACTAATATCTAGGGTTTGAGCTTATTTATAAGCAAAGCTCCTTTGAGCTTCATTTATTTGGAGCCAGGCCCCTTGCCGTTTTATAAAGGTTTAAGGTGTGGCTTTTTCCTCACAATACCTTTTTATTGTTTGAGTCTGGGAGCTTTTAGCTATTTTTTGATTGATTTGAGTCAAAGACTGACTTTAATATTGGTTTTTGTCGTATCTTTGCAGGTATAACCACATCCAAGTTTAGCAGTAGAGGTTATATCCCTGACAATTGGGGGCCTCATTGAATTTCATAGCCTTTAAAAGTGTTATTTCTACTTCAAATACGCAATTTTGTGGACCTCTTTCCATTTTTTGATGAATTTATATATATTTTTTGAAAAAATATCACAAAATAGAAAAAAAAAAAAAAACAGAAATTTTCAAATTTATTAAGAATTTTGTTTGCGGGATTGAGTTTTTTGACATTGCCACAGATATAATTGTTTTTTAGGTATCAGACTTGAAATAATATCAACTATATTGTATAGAATAAAAAAATTTAGTTCTTTTTTTAAAAAAAAAATCAAATTTTTTCTGGAGTAGATTTTTTTCCCCTCAAATTAGGAAAGGTGCAAGCCGTCAATGCACCAATAGGGAAACCAATTATTTTAGCAAATTTCATTTTGATGGAGCCTTGCGGTATTGACGTCCGCCTTTGATTGTGATTCCAATAGCCCAGGGATTTCTCAATTACCCACACTGTGTTTTGGGAACAAAAAACAGAAAAGCTATTTGTTTTCCGCAATTGGTATGGATTAAAATAGAAGTACTGTTCATTGCGCTATCATGGCGCAAAAATCAATCCAGAAATAGACTTATTTTCCAAGCAATATAGTTTCCCTGGGGTATTGATTAAGCTTGCATCTCCAGAGGTTGTTGATTGCCCCCAACGTGCGTTGACAAAATCCTCAGTCTGCTTTGGAACAAGGATGTGGGAATGATGTTTCCTTTAGAGAAATTCACCTTAATAATTCCTCACCGCTTCAGATTGGTCAAGATTTAGGAATGTGGTGATGGGCATAGACAGATTTAAGATTGCATTGCAGTATTGTGCTTCTTCTGCAACTTCTCCGGTTCAATGTGCCAAAGCACTGCACCAATTTTTGTCTTAATACATGATGATGATAGAAGCCCTATTACATGGCGGTCTCTGTGAGATTGAGAACAGCAAAAACACCTATATTTATTTTTCAAGTTCTTTCCAATTGGATAATAAGCCATGGAGGACTTGAAGAGCTAGTTGTGACTTGTCAAGATGCACATATCACCATGTGATGCCCAAATAATCAAGTCCGCCTTCCAAGAACCATAAGACAAAAAAAGATTGAAAGGAGATTGTAGCGGAATGGACAAGATAATTGAGCAAACTTGGCCTCCAGAAAAACTTTTAAATTGAGTTCAGCTTTGGATTTTTATGGAGGCAAGTGACTGAGTGATATCCAATCAACAAGTGTCAAGAGCAATCCCAATTTCTTGAATTTCTTTACAACTCATGTTAGTAGTTGACATTTTCTTGACCACATCAACAGCCACTGCTCAATTTTCACCCAATTGGCCTGACTGATGATGACTAGGATCTCCTGTCCAAGTTACCACCATCTCAAAAACCTATCATCAGCTCTCTGGAGCTTGAGGAACCAGTTTGGAAAAATGATCAAATGCCAAGTAGGATGTTCAAAAAATTTTCCAATCATGAATTCAGAAGCATAGTAATTGCTTGGATTCAAATAAGGCATTTGGTATGATTGTTGCAATAGGGGTTTCAACTTGATGGTTCTTTGCTGCTCAAGATTGCCTGGTAGAAGCCAAAGCCTCAGACTGAGAGGATAGAGGCAGAAAATCTGGCTCAGCTTGATAGTGACCATGGTTGATTAAACCCTTGAAATCAGAGCTCCAGCAAAGCTCACCAGTATCATTGCAAGAACCAATTCAGCGTTTGAAATCAGTGGAGACAGCTCTTGATTGGCTCAAAGATCAAAGCTGAAAGTTGAATCTTGGAGCTTAGAATTCGGAGCGCAAACTCAAAGCTTAAAGCTCAGAGCTCAGAATTTGGAATCTGGTCAAAACCACTGATAGCAAAGCATTTGGTATTAGTCCAATAGATGGATTCTTTTTGTTGGGTTATTTTTAACAGATACTATTGAGCCACAGCAGTAACTCAAGTTGGTTCCCAGCGGTTATCACAAGAGGTAACTAGATAATTACTTGATAAAAATACTGCTTCAGTATTTATTTTTGAAGACATGAGTCTGGAACATTGTTTTTTATTGGTTTGTTGAATGTGATCAGAAAAAAGATAGTTGTCATTGTCATTAAAGTATTGTGTTGATTGCTTCAAAAATTATTCTCAATGGAGAAATGTGGTGAAAAAATTGGAGAATGTTTTTGATGAGAGTATGATATAAATTTCAAGATTTTGTTTAATTCAGAAGTCTCAGTTTAAGAAAATAAAATAAAATGAACAAATAAAAAAATGAGTTTTCAGCTTCCAGAATGAATGAGATTATGAAAAAATACTGTTGAATTATTTAAAATAAATTTTTCATTTTGTTTTCTAATCAATGAGAGAATCAGGAGAATCCTGAGGTAAAAGAATTATGAAAAATGGTTTATAGAATATATAAATTGAAGTATTAAGTTTTAGAAACATGACAAGAACAGAAGGAAATTTTTTGATTATTGGGAGAAAAGAAATGACAGAAAAATTGTTTAGGATGAATTTTAAAATACCTTTCAATAAAGGTTTGTTTGTTCTCAGTAATTGAAAGTTTCACATTATGAGGATTTGATATCTTTTGATTGGTCAAACCAAAATTAGAGCAATCTGATTGAAGCCAATGTCCATAATTTTTAGGGAAATGCAATTTGTTTTTGAATTTTTTGAAAGATGTTAAAGATTGTACATTTCAGAATTTGAAAATAGCTTTCTTTTTGTGTAGAGGGGGGCCCAAGTGTTTCTTTCAAGATGACTAAGGAAAATCTTGGGCATATGATTTAAGAAAAAAAAAACTTGACCAGTGCAGAATTGCTGTTTCATCCAGTCCCTAAGAAAATTTTAAGTAAAAACTCAATGTAGTGAAAATTTATATTGTGAATCACAAATAGATTTTTGGTGATTAACTGAGATTTATAGAAATGTTGTCATTGCTTCCATAGATTTGCGTTTGAATTAATTGATGAATTCACAGCTCTTTATTCATGTTTGAACCTGAAGAAACCCAACAGAAATGTTTTAAGCTTGCAGATTTAAATCCAGGAATGGAGATTCTCCATGAAAATAATACACATATAAGAATTTGAAATTAAATTACAGATGTATAATAAGGGTAGGCCTTGCCTAAAGATATAAAAGTCCTGCTTATGAACCTAGACATAATTTATAACTTACAAATAATATAATTTGTTATAGAGATCCAAAATTCAATTCTGAGTTTTAAAGAGTTTGTTTGATCTGGTAGGAACCAATTTATTTTTCTTTACAGCTTAAAATCCACAGAATGATAGCCTAGCTGAAAGAATGATACAAGCTTTAGAAGACATGATCAGAAGGTATTTTGGATATGGTATTGAATTCAAAGACAATGGTGGTACACAAATGATTGGGTATCATTTTTGCCTTCCTTGGAGTTTTCCTACAGCTCCAGTAAGCATTCTACCACCAACATGTCACCTTTTGAACTGGAAAAAGTTTTGAGTCCTCATATTCCTCCAGATATGCTCTTTAGAAAGAGTATAGTACTTCGCCCCTCTGCTGATTTTTTCAGAGAAATGATGATTAGGGCTGAGGAATTTGCAGGAAAATTCATTGAGGAAGCAGTTAAATACAACAAGAATAGATGTGATAAATCTCACAAGGATCATGACATCAAAATTGGAGACATGGTCTTAATTTCAACCGTGAATTTTTCCAACATAGGAGGACATAGGAAACTCAAGGACTCATTTGTTGGACAATTTTTTGTAAAGGCTTTGCATGGGAAAAATGCAGTAGAAGTAATTCTGAACAAAGAATTTTACAGAAAACATGCAACATTCCCAATCATTCTAGTACAGATGTTCATACAACCTATGGAGAAATTTTGATTGAGAAAGAACCCTGTAGCTTTAATCCCACCAATAGAAGGAATTAAGGATGAATTATCTCACAAAATATTAAACCATAAAATCATTAGGAAAGATGGTAAGGATGTTAGACTCTAACTGGTGAGGTTTGAGAACATGTTAGCTGATAGTAATTTATGGCTAGAGGCTAAAGACATCAAAAACTCTGAGATAGTATTGAGGAAATAAAGAGCCTCTAAGAGGGGTAAAAATTCCTCTGAAGAGTAATTTTTCTTTTGGTGGTAGGGAGTGTCAGGCACAAGACAATTAGACTTGTCCACCTGTCTACACAACTCATATGCCTTGCTGGTATAGTTGTTAAGTACTAGCCTCAACCTCCTTTTCCTGAAATCAAGTTCACTGGTTCAACCCACAATAGAGCCAAGAATTAAAATTGATTAAGAAGTTCACAATTATACAATAAATTTTGATCATGTTTTATAAGTATGAGTATTGATTATAGAATTAAAACCTTGATAATATATATTATCAAGATGGGAATCCAATAGAACTTTAAATTTAGTTATGAGGAATCAGATGCGTCCCAACTATTGATATATAACTTCCCAATAAGTTCTCTTCCTTTGGGTACAAGCTACAGTAATTAATTTAATCTATACTCTACACTCTGTATGAACCAATCATATAATCTTAATATTATCCCCCTGGGGATGTGATTATACTTTGATGAACTCTCCTGAGCCTTGAGAGAGTCCACTCAGAGGGCCCTAAGCTTATTTGTAGAGTATATAACTTTGGGGGTATGTAAATAGGACCCTTTACATGGAAAATTGCCCCCAATGAGTACTAGTACCCTATTTCTCATTGGGAAGGATGTGATGGTGTTCTGAGCCCTTGAGGACAAAACCAGGGAGAGAATAGCACTCCCCTGATGATTCCTTGAGTCCCCTGAGGGCTCCTGTTACCTTAAAGAGGAGGTTCTTCACCCTATAGCCCCTTCCTTAACCAGTGATATATGAATAATTATTTGTAAAAGAATATGGCAAGAGTTAACAAGCCCACCAAAATTAGTCTCAAGAAGAGATTTACTGGGGCTATCAACTTTATTATTATATTCAACTAAAAATACTATTGGCAACTTCAATTTTGAGTGGAAGGTCCTAATTGGAGTAGTGACCCTTGTGTGTTACTAATATATAGGGTGTGAGCTTATTTATAAGCAAAGCTCCTTTGAGCTTCATTTATTTGGAGCCAGGCCCCTTGCCTTCTTATGTAGGTTTAAGGTCTGGCTTTTTCCTCACAATACCTTGTTATTGTTTGATTCTGTGAGCTTTTAGCTATTGTTTGAGTTATTTGAGTCAAAGACTGAGTTTGATAGTGGTTTTTGTCTTATTGTTGCAGGTATAACCACGGACAACTTTAGCAGTAGAGGTTATATCCCTGAAAAACACCCTCCTGCCAGACATGTAACAGAGAAAAGTGTAACCGGCGGATGTAAAAAATGAGATCAGCTTCAGTGTAAGGGGCTTTGGTGTAAGTTGTTGAACATAAATACCCACTTCTCTTGCATTTCCTTTTTTTGCAACACCACTAGCTGCATTTTTTATCTCCTGCATTCCTCTGCATAAATCAACCATGAGTCATTTTCCAAATCTACATAGAATAACCTCCTAATTTCCTTTCATGGTGGTTCAAAATGAATCACACCACCCCCATCCTAATGAAATGATTCACAATTCTCATAACCATCACTTGAGAAATCCAAACACCTATGATCATTCTCACTTGAGACATCCAAACACCTATAATCATTCTCACATGAGAAATCCAACCACCTATAATCATCATAAGGTTAATCATCAACTATTGCTCAACCCCCAACTCAAAACTGGGTTTCAGATTGATTACCATCCCCAACAAACAAGATATAATTCTGTTTCCAGAAATTCTCAACATAGAATACATAATTATTTGATGCAGAATCATAGGTCGTTACATTCTCAGTATTTATCCTATCACCCATCTCACTACATTTTCAATTTTACAGCTCAACCATCTAAAAATAAATTTAACCCAAAAAATTCACCAACTGAGCAAAGTTATCCTAATTACTCCATTTCAAATATAACACATCCAGGTCTCTTCCATGAGGCACACCTTCAACCACCTTCATCCATATTTCATGAAGATAACTCCAGCCTTCCAATCCAAAACAAATTCCCAAATTCATGGAATTTAAACACTTCATTCCAAAGAAATTTACCAAACTCACATACCCTCAACCTACCAATCTCTGCTGAAACCCATCCTCAATTTTTTGAATACAATAGTACCAATTTACACATTCAATACATCAACATTGAGCATGTTTATGTTTCACCACAATCTTTTGCTCCAGAGCTTGAAGGAAAATTGGCAGATCAACCTCAAGGGACTGTTGATCAAGGTGACCTTATTCACTTCACCACTTTGGGGGAAAATCAAATTATTGTTGAAGATGATGAAGATAATCACCAACAACCAAACAATATTCATCCTGTGGCCTGGGGTTGGCATGAAACTCCTCAATTTGAACCTTGAACTTTGAGGGCAACAAGAATTTTTCTACACTACCAAGAAATGCTTTTTCAATATGAAACAAGCTCCCTGTGCTGTTCCAATGGGAATGTTTTATTTTCCCAGAAAAGACAACCCAATGATTTGCTTCATTTGTTTAAAAGTGCAACAAGAAATCATTTTTCTCCTGAACATCAACTCAAAACCAATATCAGGCTCATAAAATCCAATTTTTCTTTGACATAAATGGGTCTTGACCAAAATACCCAGCATGAAATTGTAAAAAATACCAGGGCAATATACACATCCAGAGTTAATGAAACAATCCACCACAATATTGGAAGCTTTAATGCTAAAGGAAAAAATCCACCAGCAAATTTGCAATTTTACATTTTTGAAACAGATAAAGGATTGCAGGATAGGCATAGATATGGTCCAAATGTTTCCCAAGATCTGTTATTGAGGATTCAAAATATCCTACATCAACACAATGGATTGATACAGATTTTTGAGAGAGTTGCTCCTTGTTTTGACCAAAATCAATCTGCCAGGCTGGCTGATCCATCTTCTCAAAATATGTATCAAATGGTTTACAAACTACCAACAGGAGACCATATAGCTGCCATATGGATAGAAGTTCAGTATTTATTATTATTATGATTGTTTATTTAGAGAATGAATTTCCTGATATTTTTTTCTTTCACACAGGAGCTGAACCTTATCATTTTACCCATATTTATGTCTTGATCAGGCACTCCAATGGCTCATTAAGAAGGATAATTGAATCAAAAAAACTATATGACCCACTCCACTATGTACTTCTGCATTCATTTGGTTAATTGGGTGGGTTTCCAGAATTGAAAAATCAACCAGGAAAAAGTTGGTTCACTTCTATGAATTATTATTCAAAATTTCTAGCATTCAGACATCCAGATTATTTTCTTTTGCACTGGGGTGGCTGTCTTTTTCAGAAATATTGGGTTGATCAATATGTAAAGATTGAGACCAATTAGTTGTCATACATCTGCCATCATCAAAATGAGCTAAGGATTGAAAAATTTCATGGTATTGTTGATGATATGAACCTTGGTGTTGAGACAGGAGAGGGAGTAGTTATCTTTTATATATTATGGAAAAATAAACTACAGTAACTTTAGTAATTCAATAACTTTCTTATATTGATTGTATTTTTGCTTAAATTATTTTCAGGTAGGTGCCACATCCTTCCAAAATCTGTTATTGGTGGTCCCAGAGACATGAAAGCCTGTTATCAAAAATTCTATGGAAATGGTACAGCACATTGGAAATTCAGATCTGTTCATTGCTGTAAATTTCAATCCTGATTGGCCAGAAATTGTCAACAATCTTTTTCCTGGTCAAAAAGCTAAAGATAGACCAGATATAGTAACACAGTTTTTCAACTCAAAACTAAAGAAGATTTGCAATAAAAGATTGAAGGATGTAATCTTTGGATTGACAATGGAAGAAATCATGTCATAGAATTCCAGAAGATTGGTCTGCCTCATGCCCAAACCTTGGTAATTCTTCACCATGATCACCAACCAAGAACATCTGAAGAAATTCACTTGATTGTTTTTTCAGAGATACCTGATCAATTTACAGAGCCAAAACTTTTTAAAGAAGGTAAAAGACACATGATGCATGGTTCATGTGGTATTTTGAACATGGAAGCACCTTTCATGGATAATGGAAGATGCAAGAAGAAATACCCCAAAGCCTTCTGTCCTTAAACAGTTTTGGTTGAAAACAGTTATCCCATATATAGAAGACACCAGGAAGTACCTACCATTTCACTGAGGAGGAATCATACAAACTTTTCCATTGATAATTCCTGATTTGTTCCTTAAAATCCTTACCTTTTTTAAAAGTAGCAGTTCCACATAAATGTAGATATATTTGCAGGTATTTCAGCGGTAAAATACCTCTACAAATACATTTATAACGCACATGATTGTGTGGCTGTGGATTTTGGTGCAGATGTGGATGACATAAATTGCTTCAGGGATTCAAAATGGGTAGATCCTCCAGAGGCATGTTGGAGAATTTTCTATTTCAAATTTTCTTCTATTTAACCTTCTGTGATAAGGCTAGATATTCATCTTCCTGGCCAACAACAGGTTTTTTTGAACTAGATGAATCCCTGGATGAAGTTCTTCAAAGGTCAAGACAATCCAAGACCATGCTCACTGAATAATTTAGAAGGACTTCCATTGATCCAAGGGTAAAACCAAAAAAATACTCTGAATTTCCTCAACATTTCACCTGGAATCCCCTGAGAAGAAAATGGATACCTAGACAGAGAGGTTATTCAATTTTAAGTATTCACACTGTTTATCCTTCAGATGTAGAAAGGTGGTTCCTCAGATTGTTATTGAATAATTCAGTTGGTACAAATTCTTTTGATAACCTAAAACAGTTCAATGGAGTTTCTTACTCAACATTCAGAGAAGAATCTTTGGCCAAGGGTCTACTTGAGGATGATTATCATTTGGAATAAACTATCCTTGAATCAGATGAATCTATCCATCCATATCATCTAAGGAGGTTATTTTGAATGCTTTTAGTAATTTGACAACCAGAAAACCCACTTAGATTATGGAATTTCTCATTCAATTTAATCGTTGATGATTTGGTTCATTCTGGAATCAGAGACAACAGGGTTCTCTCTAATGAAATATTAACAGAAATCAATGCAATAATCATTCAAAATATGGTAATTAGTGTTGAAGAGGCTTTCCCTGATCTTCCAAGACTTTCCCAAACAGTTGGAGGTACAACAAAAAACGGGAACTGGATCCTTCAGCAAGAACAAAATACAACAGCATCTCAATCAGACTTGTAAAATGTTTCTTTGCTGAATGATAGACAGAGACATATCTTTGAGCTGATAATGTATGCATGCAATTCTTTACAGCTTTTTTGATTTTTTATTGATGGACCTGGGGGATCTGGAAAAAAATTTCTGTATAAATTTTTTTTGGCTTCAATCAGATCAACAGGGGCAATATCTCTGGCATGTGCTTGTATTCAAATAGCTGCCATGAATCTACCAAATTGAAGGACAGATCATCTCACCTTTTTAATCCCCTTGAAAATTGATCACAACTCTGTATCAAGAATTTAAAAGCATTCTAAAAAATCTCAAGCTCTCAAATGAGCTTCTTTGATAATCTGGTATGAAGCACCTATGATTCATAGGCATGCTCTTGAGCTGGTTGACAGAATACTAAAAGACATCATGGATTCCAATCTACCCTTTGGTGGTAAAGTCATAGTTCTTGATGGGGACTGTAGGCAAATTCTACCAGTGATTCAAAAAGGTACTTGTCCCCAAATTGTTAATTCCGGTTTATTCAATTCAGATTGCTGGAGATCTTTCCAAGTCTTTAACCTCACTTCAAACATGCATGCTGCAGGTGATCCTGATTTCCAGAATTTCTTACTTGATGTTGAAGATGGTTGCAATAAAATTGAGGGTTCAAAAAAAATCTTGTTTCCAGAACACATGGTTAATCATGGAAATAGTGAATATTACACTTTGGAGAAGTTAATCAACATTATCTTTCAAGAATTGCACCTCTGCTACCTTCAAAATGGTTATCTCATGGAATGTGTGATCTTATGTTGAAAGAATGCTTCTGTAAACAAGATTAATAAATTAATGCTGAATTCACTCCCTGGAAATGAATAGAATAATGCAATGAGAACTTACTCAAGCCATGACTCTGTTGAAGATGACACACAAAATCTTTACCAACAAGAGTTCCTCAATACATTATTTCTTCCAAACTTTCCTCCCCATAGCTTAACTCTGAAAGGTGGTACCCCAATAATAATGTTGAGAAATATGGGTTGTACAATTTGCCTTTGCAATGGGACTTGCTTGGTTGTGGAAAGATTGGGAACAAATATCATATTTGCCAAGATAGCTACAGGTGATTCCATGGGGAGAGTGGTTTCAATTCCATGCATCCCTTTGATTTCTGAACCAGATTAATACGGTCTTCCATTCAAATTAACCCGCAAACAGTTTCAAGTAAATTTGGCCTTCTCTTTGACAATTAATAAATCTAAGGTTCAGACAATTTCAAATGTTGGCCTTTACCTTCAAGATCCATTTTTCAGCCATTGGCAGTTATATGTAGCTATGTCAAGGAGCAGATCAAGCCAATCAACAAGAGTAGTTGTATCACTGAGACCAGACAACCAAAAGTCTTTTGAAACTGATGATATTGTTTACCATGAATTTCTGAATTCCATTCATCATGCACCTTGATTCATTCTTGAACTGTTTTTTTTTTTTTTTTTTGGAAATTTTTCTCATGATTTTTGGGGTAATGATGCATTTTATTGACTTTGAGCATTAAATCTTTTTGAAAATATTTTTTTTGGGGGGGGAGGGGAGTTCTGGCAGATAAATTAATCTGATTTTAAAATCTAAATTCCACATCTTCACCCCAATGGGTCTCCAATTTTGGGGGGTGATTTTCATTTTTTTTTAATATGTTGCTCAAATTCTTCACTTTATTAAACCTGTTGAAAGAATATCCCAATTTTTAATGTCCATTTTTTTCATTTAATGGGCTTGACATGAGGTGTTGCATCCTATCACCCACTGAATCACACAAGTACCAATATTTTTTTACTTGCTTACCTTTGGAACTACTTGAACAATCATTCATGTATTTATTTATTTTATTTGGGGGCATATAAGTACTAGTACTAGTAAATAATATGTAACAGGATTTTTGTGTTGCTTCATGACACCCTGTGTGAATGCAAATGGGGCCCTAAATTTTTTGGTAGCCATTGTGGTTGTCACAATCTTGAGTTGATCATAATACATATCTAGTTTGTAAACTCTAGTGTGGTGGCTGGGTGTCACAATAAGTGTTTTGGAAGATTTTAAGAAGTATGTATTTCAAATTATAAGACAAGTTTGATCCAATGAGGAGATAACAGTGAGGATACAATGGGTTCGTATAGTGAATGAAAATGGAATAAAGACTGAGGGGAGAACAAGTTACAATTGATTTAAGGTAGTCAAGGAGAGATAAAATGACAAGAAAATTGGATTTTCCTGAGGTATTTGGCGGATAAAAAACATCAACTAAAACTCTCCAAGGATTTGCTGGAGAGAATACTTGATATTATGGCTCCTTTCTCTGGGGAAGTCCGGCAAAGTAAGGAGACAACAGCTTTGTATTGAAGACCGGGTGTAATTTGTGAAAGGGGGGGTACAGAATTAGTTTAGCGGTTTAAGAGCCAAAAAGCTCTAGGACTTTGAAAGGGCCTATGTGTTTGGCGTCCAATTTGTTGGAGGATTGTTTGGTGGTGATGTTCTTTCAAGAGAGCCACACCCATTGATTGGGTTTGAAGTTTTTTGGAGTGCCAGCCTTCTTGTTGTATTGCAAGGCTTGGTTGTTCTTTGCAACAACAAGGTGTTGGGTTGCTTGTTTTTGTGCATTGAGAATATTTTCAATAAATTTTTCTTCCTGGGGAACGCCTGAAGGTTGGATTTCTGCTCCTAACCTGAAGTGATAACCCTTTTCCAAGAAAAAGGGGGATTGACTGGCAGAAGTGGAGATGGAATTGGCCCAAGAGATTTTGGTGGTGGCGGTTAGTTCGGCCCAGTTTTCTTGTATTTTATTGAAGAAATGTCTAAAATAAGATTCTAAGATGGAATTAATTCTTTCGGTTCGGCCATTGGTTTGTGGATCAAAAGAAGTGGAGAAGGAAGGAGAGATGTTGAGTCTTGATAGTACTGCTTTCCAAAATTTTGAGATGAAGGTTGTCCCTTGATTGGAGAAAATTTTGTTGGGAAGGCCGTGGTAGCAAATAAAATGGTCTAAAAGCATTGGGCTAAATCTTCTTCCGTCCAGGATTCATTGGCAGGAATGAAGTGGGCACTTTTGGTGAAGTGATTGACTATGACTATAATGGAATTGAATGAGAAACTCTTGGGGAGCTTTACTACGAAGTCAATTCCTATAGTAGACAAGGGATTTTTGGCCGGTTCTAGAGGTTTCAGAGGGTTCTTTTTGGTGTTGGGGAGTTTGTTTGATTGTCAGGAGAGGCAGGTTTTGAGGTATTGTTTGACATTGTGGCGGATAGAAGGCCAGTTGAAGGTTTGGAGGATAAGATCTAATGTTTTGAAAATTCCCCAGTGTCCTATTAAAGGGGATTCATGAAGTGAGGAGATGACCAAGTGTCTCAAGGAGGTTGGTACATAAATGCTGTCTCTATACCAGAGGAGGTCAGCATCCCATTGGGAGTTGGACAAACCCACACCTTCAATGCAAGAGTCAGGAGATTTTTCTTTGATTGAGTCTAAGAGGTTGTTGGAGGGGGGGCAGAAGTGGTTTAGGAAGTTGGTGATGGCAGGAGTAGGTGACTGGTGTGGTGCACCATTTTGGACACCTTGAAAAAAAAAAAAAAAAATCCTTGCGCGTCCTGCATTGCTTTTCATCATTGCGCTTCCCAATATTCTATCTGCCTGTTGCGCGTCCCAATCTCCTATCTGCCCGTCGCGCGTCCCAATCTCCTATCTGCCCGTCGTGCGTTGCTCATCCTTATCCTTGGCCGTTGCGCATTGCTCATCCTTATCCTCGGCCGTTGCGCATTGCTCATCCTTATCCTCGGCCGTTGTGCGTCACTCATCCTTATCCTTGGCCGTCGCGCGTCGCTCATCCTCATTGTTACTGTTGCACGGCGCTCATCCATGACTTACCAAACCCATCCCAACCGCACCTCCACGCGCTTGTCCAATCCTTGGATCCGTCAATCTCCCACCTCACTCAATCTATCAGTTGCCAATCTCAAGCCCGTCAGGATTTACTCAATCGCCTCAAGCCAATCTCCTATCCGCCCATCCGCGCTCTCAAAAACTTCATCTGTTGTCCTTCCTGGGACTCTCCCACCCCCTTTCCATCTCCGGGTGGGGGTGGAGAGTGTTGACTACCTCCCGCAGACATCTGCGGCGGTCCGGTTCATTTTCCTTTCCCACCCCGTCCGCCTTTGGACAAGGAGTGGGTGATTCCAAATCCGTTGTACATAGTCTAACAGGGCCTCCTGCCCATATAAGGAGGGGCTCTCCCATGCCTTTTGGAACAGCATTGAAGCATCCAGCATCAAAGGAGCCAGCATGAAATCAGCAAACCCTTTATCCTTGAGCCTCCATAATCAGACCCTTGATCCTTGAGCCTCCATACTCAAACCCTTTGATCCTTGATCCTTATCACCAACCAATAGCTTTGCTGGTTGAAGAAGAATTTGTCTAATCAAATCCTTGAGTGTGTTACACCACTCCTAATCCCTTTATCCAACCATACTGGTCCTGATCATCCTTTGATTATCTTTCTGGACCCAGTCACATTTTACTGAAGAGGTTTTATTAAGCTTAAAACCTGGAGTATCAAACCTCCCTTCACTTCTTTTGAAGTTGAATTCCGCCACGCTACTCTTGAGTCCCTTGAGAAGTGTTGGGTTATTCTTTTTTGAATCAGTTGTTGTTTTTGCTTCTAGAGCTTCTTCAAACAATTAGCTTTGTCTTGTGCAGCCACCCCCAGTTATCTGGTACCCTTCAAGCGCTTGATTGCGGAGAGTTGGGCAGGTTCATTGATAACCTGGAGGTTGTTTGGGATTGAGTTTATCTTTCCCAAGCTCCTGCTGACAACCAGAGCTATTAGCTTGTGGGTGTTTTCACTTACAATTGCCTTGTCTTGTTGAACTCTGAACAATTCTTGACTCCTTCTATTCAAGTGTTCTCCAACATCATCTTGCCTCAGATAGTGTTGTCTCCCAGCTACCAACCACTACAATCTTTATCCTCTTACTTTTTGGTTCCCCGTTTACCAGGTTCTGGACTTTGATCTTGGTTAAATTTAAATATTTTTGTAACACTCAGGAGGGCAGCCTAAAAAAGCACCTATCCCCTCCACAGAACTGCCAATGCCCTGCGCCGTTTGGAGTCTTACATTTGGTCCCCCGGGCCGGGATCAAACCAGTAACCTTGGGATTTACAGTCCCAAAATTGTGGAATCAACTCCGATCTTTTTCTCTTCTTCTGTTTTTCTCTTTTTTTGGTTATCATATAGATCTTATCCGTGGGGGCAACTTGTTCCAGAAGTAAGTCCTCCCAATTGTGCACCATCAAGGGGTTTGATCCTAGTTTTTTTTTGTAAACCCTACCCTTGCCACACTTGTGGGCCACTTTAGAAATCTGTTCTTTGGATCCCTTAGGAAATCTTTTGTCAAAATGGAATCTATTGGTACCCCTTCTACCACTGTTTGGGCCAAGATGATCAAGATCAAACCTCAGAACAAGAACTTATCCTTTAATGGTACAAATGTCAAACGGTTCCTGGATTCCTATGAGATGGCTGCTGAATTGGACGGTGCCAGCAAATACAATATTGCTTATCAACTGCAATTGTTTATCTCCTCTGATGAAGTCATGGAAGTGATTTAATCATTCAATGGATTTGCATCCCATGACTGGGTACTTCTTAAGGAGGCAATGATTGCCTATTGGGGTAAAATTGATATAGCTAGGTTCACTCTCCAAGATCTGGATGCCCTAGTCTCTCAATGGATCTCCAATGGTGGTATCTCCTCAGCCTCTGATTATCAAGCTTTCAGAAAATCTTGGGACCCTATCCAATCCTATCTTATCCAAAACGATCACATTGATACGATGGACAAAATTTGAGTGCAATTTTTTCAGTCTTTCTCTCCAGGAGTGCAGGAAAGAATTAAGGATGAATTGGTGAAATCCGGATCCATGATCACCACAAGATATAATTGGTTCAAGCTCCCTGCTTTCATGGTTCTTAGGAATACAGTTGACAAAGTGATGAAAGTTCAAACAGCTCTGACCTTTGAAAAACCTAGAATCACTGAACCAGTCCTTGCCCCCTCTTTTCAAGCATCTAAAGAAATCATGAATAAGATGGAAGCCAATAAAAGACCTAAACCAAATCCTCAGACCCACCGGGAAACACCTACTATCAATGAGATCACCAAACTCCTGCAAGCTTTTGAGAATAAAATGGATCAGAACCTCTCCTCTCTGGCTGTCCCCAAACCCTCCAACTCTGTTCCTAGGTCAACCATAGTTTGCTATTATTGCCACAGAGAAGGTCATGGAACTGGTTGCTGTCCTGAACTCCAGAAGGACAAGGAGGAAATGTCAGTGGAACAGAAAGGGAGTAACTTCTTTCTTCCTAATGGTGCACTTATCCCTTTTGATTCATCTTGCCCAATTTGTCATGTGGTGGCCTCTTTCCAGCCTCCTGCTCCCAAGAAGGCATCCTTGGCCTACTTGGATTTCCAATCTGCTTGTGGAACTCTTCAACCTTGGTATCCTCCTGCTGTCTCTTCTTCCAGCTTTTCTGGAACCTATCAATCTGATCCAGCTAGGAAACAACATGAGGAATGCAGACCTCATAAAGCTCCTCCTGTTCCATCCCCAATTCTTCAAAAACCAGTCAAACGTCAATCTTCACCGGAGCCTCCTTCTTCTGAGGTAGAAGACATGGAAGTAGAAAAGGAACCCCTCATGGATAGGTTCCCAGAATATTCTGATCCTGCTCCTTTGCTATCCAAATCACCTTCAACAACTGATCCAGTTATAGTTCCACCCTCACCTGAACTTCCTCTTCCAACTCAACCCAAGGTTTGATTTGAGAGGGGAATTTCCAAAGATCACCCCAATGCTGTGGAGGGGGTATTAAAGAAAATTTCTGATCTTAAAATCCCTGATCTAACCGTGGCTGAACTCCTTTCCATCTCACCATCTGTGGCTGAAGGCATGAAGAAATGGGTTTCTTGGCGACGTGTGGAGATTGGTCCTGACAAATTGAAAGTTTCCTCTGGAACCTTGATCAAAGACTCCAGTGGAACAGATCCTCCTTCTGATTCAAATCTTTGTTCTTGTCCTCTGGGATTTTTACCATGCTCTCTAGGTGACTCATCCAAAATGGTTTCTCTACTTGTTGATTCTGGGTCCCAACTAAACTTAATTTTGGATGCAATGGCCTGCAAGCTCAATCTCAGTCAAAGGGTCAGCTTCAACTCTGCGTTTTATGGAATTGGGAATCAATCTTGTGAATTGGTGGGTATTGCTGAGGATGTGCCAGTTTGAATTGGTCAAAATATTGCTGGAACCTGTCACTTTTGGATCACTTGTTTGGAAGGTCCTATGATTTTGGGTTGTCCTTTCTTAATAGACTTTGGGGCCACCCTTATGTTTTCCAATCAAGTTGGGGAGAGAATTCTTCTTCCTGATGCTGATGGTAGGAAGATTGAATTTCCTCTCAGTTATTTGGATTCTGGTTGTTGGGAAAGAGATTTCCCTGGTTTTTCACCTAAATTGGTTCTGAAGGGGAAGCAGAAGGATTCTTCTAACTCCTCTCATTTTTTAGCAGAATAGTTGGTAATACTAATAGTTGTAGTTCTTCTAAGCCTTGGACTTCAACTACAGGGCCAACTTTTATCTCTGAGGCATATTTTTCATCCTTTTCATCTCTTTCTTCTTTTTCTTCTGATCTTGAAAATGTCCAAAATCAAAAACATGTTAAAACACAAAATTCCAAAAATATTTCTCTTCTCTCTGGTTCTGTTGCTTCTTCTTTTCCTTGTACTCTTATCACTGATAAATCTTCCTCTAGCTCTGGTTTGATTCTCCGCAATGAGTATAAACTAGATCCTGATCTCAATTCTTTTCTTAATTGTTTTGGTATGGAGGAGTATGGGCTTCAGTTGAGGCACTTGGGGGTAAAATTAAGTCCTCCCAATTGTGCACCATCAGGGCATTTTTCTACCATAGTTTTCAAAACTCTACCTTGTGCCACACATGTGAGCAAAGCGTTATTTTTTGGATCCTCTTTTATGGAAAAGGCACCCTTTGAAAATTTTATGGAACATTGAACTTGGAGAATGTTGGAATCTGGTCTCAATTGTTGTACTCAGGTCTTGCTGGTGAATGCTTGGAGGAAACAAGAACTTCTCTCTTTTGCCACTAAATATAAGCCAGTTGCAAAAAAGGTCCAGCCTGTCAACCAACCCATGCCTCTCAATCTCAATCCTCCTCTCATGCATCCTCCTCTATCTTGTGATCCTTATTGTGGTCTATCTCACTCCCTTATTGGCCCCTTTGTACCTTGTGGTCGTGTCACTGAAGAACGATTGAAGGTGGTCAACTTTGGTCCAGATGGATGGCTTTTACCTGATGAGTTAAATTTGATCAAAAATATCTTATCTCTAAGGGGAAAATCTATTGCATTCTGTGAAGAAGAGAGAGGTCTCTTGAAAGAATCCTATGGTCTCCCTTACATCATCCCTGTAGTTGAACATGATCCTTGGCAAAAGAAAAAGATCCCTATTCCTGCTGCAAAAGTTGACAAATTCATCAAGTTGGTCTGCAAACAAGTCCGTACCGGTCTATATGAACAGTCAACCTCCAGTTACTCTAGCCCAGTTTTCTGTGTTCTAAAGAGTAATGTTAAACTTAGAGGAGTTCATGATCTCCAACCTCTTAATAAAGTTACTATTAAAGACTCTGGTGTTCCTCCTGCCACTGAAGAATTTGTTGAATCCTTCTCTGGGAGAGCCTGTTATGGTCTAGGAGACATCATGGGGGGTTACGACAAACAATCTTTGCATCCTATTTCACGGCCACTCACTACTTTCAATACTCCACTTGGTTGATTTCAACTGACTCAATTGCCTCAAGGTGCCACCAACTTGGTTGCAGTCTATCAGGCTCAGATGATGTGGATCCTCCAAGACGAAATCCCGGATCATGCGGGTATCTTTATTGATGATGGTGGAATTAAAGGTCCAGTTTCTGACTATGATAATGAGCTCTTACCTTGGCACTCAGGAATTCAACAATTTATCTGGGAGTATGCTACTATCTTGGAAAGGATGTTGTTTCAAATCGAGGAATCTGGCCTTACTTTCTCTGGATCAAAACTTGCCGCCTGTGTCCCTGCCTTGTAAATTGTTGTTCATATAGTCTGCAAGGAAGGAAGAAGGATGGCACCCTCTAAAGTCAACAAAATAATCTCCTGGCCTACTCCAATAAATCCAACTGAAGTTAGAGGTTTCCTAGGTGTTGTAACTTATGTCAGGATCTTCATTCCCTCTCTATCCAAAATCTCTGCACCCTTGCGTTGTCTAACCAGAAAAGAAGCTGAATGGATTTGGACCCAAGATTGCAAACAATCATTTCAGTTGCTCAAAACTATTTTTGGCAATGACATAGTTTTGAAAAAGATTTCTTATGGGCCTGGAGCTGGCAAAATAAAATTGGCTGTTGACTTTAGTTATAAATCTGTTGGGGCTGTCCTTACTCAGGAGGATGAAAATGGTTTGGACCGCCCTGTTCTTTATGAATCTTTGCTATTTTTGGATGTGGAATCTAGATACTCTCAGCCCAAACTGGAACTCTGTGGTTTGGCCAGAATGCTGAAGAAACTCCAGGCAGTACTCTGGGGACAACATTTTGAATTGCAAGTTGACGCTCAATCCATTGTGGAAATGATCAATTCTCCCAGTCTTCCAAATTCTCCAATGACTCGCTGGGTAGCTTTTATCCAGCTTTTCTCTTTTGATATTGTCCATAGGCCTGGGAAATCTTTTACTATGCCTGATGTTTTATCAAGAAGACCTATTGGAGACAATGAATCGGATGTTGGGATGGATTTTGATGAGGAAGAACCCTTGAGCAGTACCTTTCAACTCTCCAAAGACCCCCGGATCTCTCTGCCAAAGAATTTTGATCCCTTAAAAGAAAGTCCTCTAGTTTCTTTGTCCAAGCTTCTAGGCTTATGAAAAGAGGAACTCCTTGTGTGCTTGTTGTGGTTAATATCCCGGCTAAGCAATATTTTATCCTTGAAAGTCTCCATGAGGGCCTTGGTCATTGTGGGGAAACCAAAACTTATCAACAATTATCCAAACAATCCTGGTGGCCATCTCTGGAGAAATCTGTCTCTCAATGGTGCAATAGTTTTGAGGTTTGTCAAAAACGTGATCTTAGGCGTCCAGCTGAAATTTTCTATCCTACTGGGGAGTCCTCTGTCTTTGGGAGGGTTGCTATGGATGTGGTTCATATCAAGGCAGGTGGTGCTAAGTACCTCATTGTGGCTAGAGATAATTTTTCTGGATGGATTGAAGCCAAATTCCTTAAGAACCTTACTTCTGAATCTGTGGCAGCTTTCCTTCATGAGAATTGGACGATGCGTTATGGTTTAGCTCAATCTTATTCTACTGATGGTGGCTTGGAATTTGGTGGAAAACTGGCTGAAATGATCCAAACGCTCCCAGGGCAACATAGAGTTACTACTCCCTATTATCCTGAAGGACAAGGCATGGTGGAAAGAGGCAATTCTCCCTTGTAGGCTGCTTTGGTTAAACTGGCTGGGGAAGGGGGCAAGAATTGTCGGAAGTTTCTCCCCTTGGTCCTCTTCTCTGATCAAATTTCCACCAAGCAAACCACTGGCTACTCTCCTTATGAAATCATCATTGGTCAGAGGGCTTTTCTTCCTCTTGATCTTGAAATGGAGTCTTTCTTGGGCATCTCTTGGGAACAAGTTTCCTCAACTACTGACCTATTAGTTTCCAGATCAAAGCAACTGGAGCAGAGTGAAGATATTTGTAACAAAGCTTATCAGAAGATGATGGAATCAAGAGCAAAATCAGTTCAGTATTGGGAAGATAAACATCTAAATCAAATCAGGGATCCTTTAAACCCTGGTGATCTGGTATTGGCTTATAATCAATCTTTAGAGACTCAGTGGGGAAAACTTTTTTTGAATCGTTGGAATGGTCCTTATAGAGTGGTTTGTCAAGTTAGAGGTGGATCTTATGTTTTGGAAGAACTGGATGGTACTCAGTTGGCTAGAAGGTTCTCTGCTGATCAAGTTAAGAGATTTCATTGTTGTGGGGGAAATTTGGGTTCCAATTAAGTCCTCCCAATTGTGCACCACCGGGGTCTTCTGCTGCTTTCTGTTGAAAAAACTCTACTTTATGATACATATGTGAGCACCTGGGACGCCTTTTCTTTTATCTTCTCCGCATTTAGGCTCTTTGGGATGGATCAAGATGGGTTTCAACATTTTTTTACTTAGAGGATCAAGAAACGGCCAATTATTTTCTTTTTCATGTTTTCAAAGTCATGATGCAGACTAGGGACAGTCTGTAAGTTGGGGAGAGATGTGGTGCACCATTTTGGACACCTTGAAAAAAAAAAATTATCCTCGCGCATCCCGCGTTGCTCATCATCATCCCGCTTCCCAATCTCCTATCTGCCCGTCGCGCGTCCCAATCTCCTATCTGCCCGTCGTGCGTTGCTCATCCTTATCCTTGGCCGTTGCGCATTGCTCATCCTTATCCTCGGCCGTTGCGCATTGCTCATCCTTATCCTTGGCCGTTGTGCGTCACTCATCCTTATCCTTGGCCGTCGCGCGTCGCTCATCCTCATTGTTACTGTTGCACGGCGCTCATCCATGACTTACCAAACCCATCCCAACCGCACCTCCACGCGCTTGTCCAATCCTTGGATCCGTCAATCTCCCACCTCACTCAATCTATCAGTTGCCAATCTCAAGCCCGTCAGGATTTACTCAATCGCCTCAAGCCAATCTCCTATCCGCCCATCCGCGCTCTCAAAAACTTCATCTGTTGTCCTTCCTGGGACTCTCCCACCCCCTTTCCATCTCCGGGTGGGGGTGGAGAGTGTTGACTACCGCCCGCGGACATCCGCGGCGGTCCGGTTCATTTTCCTTTCCCACCCCGTCCACCTTTGGACAAGGGGTGGGTGATTCCAAATCCGTTGTACATAGTCTAACAGGGCCTCCTGCCCATATAAGGAGGGGCTCTCCCCTGCCTTTTGGAAAAGCATCAAAGGAGCCAGCATGAAATCAGCAAAACCTTGATCTTTGAGCCTCCATACTCAGACCCTTGATCCTTGAGCCTCCATACTCAAACCCTTTGATCCTTGATCCTTATCACCAACCAATAGCTTTGCTGGTTGAAGAAGAATTTGTCTAATCAAATCCTTGAGTGTGTTACACCACTCCTGATCCCTTTATCCAACCATACTGGTCCTGATCATCCTTTTATTATCTTTCTGGACCCAGTCACATTTTACTGAAGAGGTTTTATTAAGCTTAAAACCTGGAGTATCAAACCTCCCTTCACTTCTTTTGAAGTTGAATTCCGCCACGCTACTCTTGAGTCCCTTGAGAAGTGTTGAGTTATTCTTGTTTGAATCAGTTATTGTTTTTTCTTCTAGAGCTTCTTCAAAAAATTAGCTTTGCCTTGTGCAGCCACCCACAGTTATCTGGTACCCTTCAAGCGCTTGATTGCGGAGAGTTGGGCAGGTTCATTGAGAACCTGGAGGTTGTTTGGGATTGAGTTGATCTTTCCCAAGCTCCTGCTGACAACCAGAGCTATTAGCTTGTGGTTGTTGTCACTTACAATTGCCTTGTCTTGTTGAACTCTGAACAATTCTTGACTCCTTCTATTCAAGTGTTCTCCAACATCATCTTGCCTCAGATAGTGTTGTCTCCCAGCTACTGACTGCTACAATCTTTATCCTCTTACTTTTTGGTTCCCCGTTTACCAGGTTCTGGACTTTTATCTTGGTTAAATTTAAATATTTTTGTAACACTCAGGAGGGCAGCCTAAAAAAGCACCTATCCCCTCCACAGAACTGCCAACGCCCTGCCCCGTTTGGAGTCTTACACCGGTGGGTATTTGAAGGTGTGTGGGGGGGGGGGGGAGGGAGGGGGAAGAGTTAATTTCAAATATCTCCTCTGAGGGCAGGTCCAGCTTGGAGGATTGTTCTTTGTGTTCAGAGGAGGAAAAAAGAGGTAGCAGTATTTTGGAGGAGGGTTTCTTGTTGTTGTTGAGAATGGGTCGACTGAGGGGGTCTGCAGGGTTGGAGGTGCCTTTGATGTAGTGGATGGTGAAATTGAAGTTGGGCATCAAAGAGGCCCAGCATGCTTGTTGGGGGGTGAGGGTAGTTTCTTCCATGAAGTAGCGTAGGTTTTGGTGGTCAGAGAAGACAGTGACCAGTTTGTTGGTGTCAATCAGCCAGGGCCTCCATTTGGAAAAGGCAGCAATGATGGCATCCAGCTTGATGTTGTATAATTTCCATTGTTTTTTTGTTTTGGTTAAGGTTTGGAAATAGAAGGAAACAGGCCTGATGTGGCCATTCTCATCAGGTTGGCAGAGAATTGCCAAAATTTCTATCTGAGAGGCGTCAGTGTATAGGACACGTTCTTTGTTAAAATCAAAGTGATGAAGAAGGACGTTGGTGCTAAAGGTGTTTTTTAACTTATCAAAAGATTCCTTAACAACGGGGGTGTTCAGGGCATTTGAAAAGTCAATACCTTTTTTTGTTATCTGATGGAGTTGGTAAGCTAGAAAAGAGAATTTATAGATGAATTTTTGATAAAAAATTTGCAAAACCCAGAAATTGTTGCATGCCAGTGATGTTAGAGGGAAGTTTCCATTTTGTGATCAGGTTGGTTTTCTCTGGGTACATCTGGATCCCTTCTCCATTAATGATGAAACCAAAGAATTTGACAGAACTGGCAAAGAATGAACATTTCTCAGGGGAGGCGTAGAGGTTATGGGATCTGAGTTTTGAAAGGATTTGTTTAATATGCTGAGTATGATCTTCCTTATTTTGGGAGAATATGAGGATTTAGTCTATGTATACAAAACAAAAAATGCCTACTACTTCTCATAGGACCCATTGTATGAGCCTCTGGAAAGCTGCTGGGGCATTAGCCAAACCAAAATGCATCATGAGACACTCAAATAGGTCCAGTTCTGTTCTAAAGGTGGTTTTCCACTTGTTGCCCTCCTTTATACGCAGGAGGTTGAAAGCAGATTTCAGATCAACTTTAGAAAACAGGGTACAACCATGGAGTTTACTTAACAAACTGGAAATCAAATGAAGAGGATAAGAGTTGCATATAGTCATCTTATTGAGTCTGCGGTAGTCAATACAAGGTTGGTTCTTTTTTTCAAGATGTTTTACAAAGAAAATGGGGTCACTGGTAGGAGAAGAAGAAGGGAAAATGAAGCCTTTTTTTAGGAGTTCATCAATTTAATCAAAAAGTTCAGAAGTTTCTGATGGGGAAAGGATGTAAATTTTGCCAAACAGAGGGGTGCAGCCTTTTTTTAGGTTGATTGCCAGATCAGTTTCCCAATGAGGGGGTAAAAAGTTGGAGGGCTGTGGTTTAAAGACATTGGGATATTCAGAGACAGGTTAAGGAAGATGGAGTTTGGGAGAGACACAATGTAGGTCAATATTTGGCTCACTGGTGGTGTTGTTATGGCTTCCCAGGCAAAGGGTAATGGAGCCTCTTGGTTCAAAGGTGACATTGGCACTGTGAGATCTCATCCATTGAGCGCCTAAAATCATGTTGTCAGATTTAAGGTGAGTTACAAAGAGCTTGTTGAAGAAGTTGAGATTGTTCTCTTTGTCCAAAATTTGGACTTGACCCTCCCAAACTTTGTTAATGACAGAGACGTGGCCATTGAAGCCAGAGCAGGAGATAGGACACATGGGGGGGTTGCATGGGAGAAGGAGGGAGTTAACTACACATTGGTCTATGAAATTTTCTGTGGCCCCGGTGTCTAGGAGAACGGTCCCTTTAAAAAGATTGTCTTTATGTTGGACTTCTACTCCAAAAAAAAAGCGGGGGGCCGGGGGGAACGGAAGGGATGTGTGTGGGGAAGAGATGGAAGAGACGGAGGTGGAAGGTTCCGGGGGAGTGGATATGGGGGGGAGAATGGGGGAAGGGGAGTCTATGGAATGTATCACGCTCTGAGGTTTGTTCTGTTGTTTGAACCAGTTCAGCTTGTAGCTGAGAGAGATTTGTTTATTGGGGAAACAGAAACCATGTACTGTAGAGTGGTTGTTTTCTAAGGATTGGAGACAGTTTTAACACAAACCCTGTTGCTTGCCTTCTTGTCTGTAGTTGGCCAGGAAGGGTGGAACTTCCTTTCTTGCAGAAGGAGGCTCATGAAGGGGTTTGGTGGTGATTGCATCTAAGTCCATAGGTTTTGGGGAGGCGTGTAGGGCCAGAGTTGGGGTCTTCATAGAGTAGGGAGTTGGCTTTCCCTGGAGTTGGTTTAATTGCTCCAACTTGTTAGGGGCTAAGACAGAAAGTTCCATCTTCTTGTGGAGGAAGACAGCTAAGTCCCAGCCCAGGAGGAGGATGGCAATGGCAGCTAGGTTGGAGTCCAGAGCAGAGACGTACTGCTTGAGTTGGGAGGCTTTGGAGAGGTCAACTACTGAAGCTAGGGCTGAAAAGGTGGAGTTGAAATCAGAAATAGATCTGGAACCTTGCTTACAGGAGTCAAATTCCTTCTTGATTTTTTCTCTGGCTTGTTTGTTGCCAAAGGCAGACACCAGGGCTTGACAGAAGTTGTTGAGAGTGTATAATTCTGGAAGGATGTATGGTAAGCCCTTGAGGTTCCAATCCTTGGGCTCTTTACCATTCTCTACCATGTTTTGCTGGAGGAGTCCAGAATACCATGTGTTGGCCAGGGAGGATTTTGAGCCATCTTTGAAGTGGAGGGATATGAAGTTGATTTTCCATGCATTGTTAGCAAAGTTGCAATTGTTTTGTTGGATGAGGTTGCAGATGGTGTCAAGGAAGTAGGCCAGGTCTTTGGTTTTCCCCAGGAAACATAGGTGAGTGATTGAGGGCTCTCTGGTCTTCTGTTTGGGTTTGTTGGTTGGTTGAGTCTGGGAGGTTTGTTGGGATTTGATGAGGTTGATTTGTTGGGAGATTAATGCATGTTGTTGGTGAATGATTTGCTTGTCTTGAAGTTGGTCTTCTTTGACTGCTTTCAGGGTGCTGGTAACCGCAGCAAGATTCTGATTTACAGTCATCAGAATTTCTTGTTGTTTTTGGTAGGATTTGTGTAGAAGGGCAACATTGGGAGAGGGAGATTTCTCTAGATTGATGCTCTGCAGGTCTTGGCCTAGCAGTTCTTCATTAACATTCATTTTGGAGGCAGATGGGTCTGTTAGGTTGATAGACCTGTGGGGTTTTTATGATAGTTTTTTAAGAGCAAGGGGAATATTTCCTTGGTGGAGATGATAGATATTTTAGGGTTTGTCTTTTGGTCCTTTCTTTGTCCTTAGGTTATGAGATATTTTTAGATTGGATCAAAATGTCACGATAAGTGCTTTGGAAGATTTTAAGAAGTATGTATTTTGAATTATAAGACAAGGTTGATCCGATGAGGAGATAACAGTGAGGATACAACGGGTTCTTATAGTGAATAAAAATGGAATAAAGACTGAGGGGAGACCGAGTTACAATCGAGTTAAGGTAGTCAAGGAGAGATAAAATGACGAGACAATTGGATTTTCCTGAGGAATTTGGCGGATACAAAACGTCAACTAAAACTCTCCGAGTATTTGCCGGGGAGAATAGGTGATACTGGGTGGTTGCTTGTTGACCATCTTCAGTAGTCTGATTAGTTTCAGTTCCCCATCATTCACCCCCTCCCTCTCTCTCTCTTTCTTATTCATCAACAACACCCTCAGCCTTCCATCCCAGCCTCATTGATCCCTAGTCTCACTCCGATCACGTCTGAATTCCCATCTTCTCTCTCCTCCTCTTCCTTTGGTTCCTCTCTACGGTCCTCGGCCTTCACACCCTCACTGGGGTTACTTAGAGCCCACCTCCTCCTTCCTTTCGCGGAACTTGATCGAAATTCGATCGATCTTCCTCGTCGTGCTTTTCTTATTCACAAACTTGACCATGCATGACTCAAGATATCCGCTGATCATAAGGATTTACGTATTACAGTACAGTACAGTACAATTTGAATGAGTATGCATCTGGATGTCTAATTCAATTCCAACGATCTCTCCTTCCTTGGCTCTGTGCCCCTGCCTCTCTGCCTCTCTGCCTCTCTGCCTCTCTGCCTCTCTGCCTCTCTGCCTCTCTGCCTCTCTGCCTCTCTGCCTCTCTGCCTCTCTGCCTCTCTGCCTCTCTGCCTCTCTGCCTCTCTGCCTCTCTGCCTCTCTGCCTCTCTGCCTCTCTGCCTCTCTGCCTCTCTGCCTCTCTGCCTCTCTGCCTCTGCCTCTGCTTGCCCCCTATCTCTTGGTCATCTGCCTCTGCCTCTGCCTGATTTGGGCGTGTGAGTGATCCTTACCTCTCTGCCTGGTCGTGATGTTCTAGTCCAGCCTTCTCTCGTCGTCCTTTGTCTCGTGACCTCCGATCCTTCACTCGTTGCGTCTTCATCATCGATCGCATTCCATTTTGGGTATATAAACATTTACCACATCAGCCTTCGTTCCATTCTTCGCCTTACTCCAACTGCCGATTCCAGATCTAAGAGTCATCCTGCCTCGACCGAATGCCGATAATCCTGCGAAGAAAGTATCATCCTCTTCCGCACTTGCTCACTCGATCATCTCCCTCAACTTCTACCCATCTCCTCAGATCATTATCCCCTTTAGCTCATCCTCAATCCAACTTCTACTCGATACCGGCCAGTCCCCTCAGCTTAACTCGTCCCCGGCCACCTCGTCCTCGACCTCAGCTGCTCCCACCCTTCATCACCATCCCCCTTCGCCCGTCGAGTCAAACCCGCCGCCCCCTAGGTCCTTCTCCCGACCATCGTCAATATTCTCATCACCCTCTTCGATCCTACGCTACATTCCCTCCAATGGCTCCTGATCATCCCAATCATTCCCATCCCAACCTCATGGATGATGGATTCATCGACGTGCCCACCAGTGATGGTTTACCAGCTTACAAAATCTTCAATCGACCCATCATCACATCTGCCTCTGATTCTCGATCCTATCGAATCATCCGATTAGAAAACAATCTTAATGCCATCTTGGTTCATGATCCAAAAACCGACAAGGCCGCTGCTGCCATGGACGTCAACGTCGGTCATCTCAGCGATCCTGAAAACTTGCAGGGCCTTGCGCACTTTTGCGAACATTTACTGTTCTTGGGCAACGAAAAAGTAAACTGTCTACCCACACTCTTCCCCGGGCCGCTCGTTCTGCCTTGAACTGTTCTCGGTGCTAAAAGTGTATTTTACTCTCATCCGTTGCTTCGGCTTTTCTTCCTTGAGTATAGTATCCCAGTGAAAATGATTACTCTGAATACCTCTCTAAACACTCCGGTCACTCCAACGCGTTTACAGGAATGGATGACACCGTTTACTACTTCGACGTTCATCCCTCGGCTCTGGATGGCGCCCTAGATCGATTCTCCCAGTTCTTCATCTCGCCCCTCTTCTCCGAGTCATGCACTGACCGTGAGATTCGCGCAGTCGACTCGGAGAACAGCAAGAATCTTCAAACCGATGTTTGGAGGATGTTTCAACTTGATAAAGCAACCTCCTCCCGATCTCATTCTTATTGGAGATTCGGAACCGGTAATCTAAAGACCCTCTCAGAAACACCTAAATCACTCGGACTGGAGATAAGAGAAGAGCTCCTCAAGTTTTACGCCAAACATTATTCATCAAACGTTATGAACCTGGCTATACTTGGAAAGGAATCATTAGATGATTTGACTAAACTCGTCGTCCAAAAGTTTAGTCTGGTTCCCAACCGAAACATCATACCCGACCGATTCGACGGCTCGCCTTACACAGAAAAGGAGCTCGGAAAGTTGATTTTTGCCAAGATGGTCAAGGATACCAACTTACTCGAACTCACATTTCCCGTGCCCGATCAGGGCGCCTTCTATAATACCCAACCGACTGGTTTCATCAGTCATCATGTAGGCCACGAGGGCCCTGGCTCCATTTTAAGTTATCTGAAAAAAAAAGGTTGGGTCAATACCCTATCAGCCGGTGCTCTTGGGGGTGCGACAGGTTTTGAAATGTGGAAGATCACCCTTGATCTTACCCCGGATGGATTAGGTTAGTCTCTGCTTGAGCGCTCAAATCGTGATTTCGTAGCCCCCCTTCCCGCTGAGATAAAGAGATACTGACGTCTTGTGAATTTCCTCTGCGCAACAAAAGCAAATTACCAGGAAGTGGTTCAGGTCGTTTTCACTTATTTGAACATGCTGAAATCTACCCCGCCACAAGAATGGATGTTCAAAGAGCAAGCGTTATTGGCCGACATCAGGTTCAGATTTAAATCGCCCTCGCCACCTTCGACATATGTCACCTCATTGGCAAGCTGGATGCGCCGTCCCTGTCCCAAAGATCAAGTTCTATCTAGTGTTTACCTAATAAACACCTTCGACTCCCAACTTATCAAAGATCATTTAGAAATGCTTAGACCAGAGAATTGTCGAATCCTCGTGGGTACTCAATCCCCCGTACCCGGCGTGAATTACGACTCCAAGGAAAAGTGGTATGGAACCGAATATACAATCCGAGACTTGCCCAAAGAATTTTTGAAACCCACTACACCGATCGATGGTTTAAGTCTACCTCCTCCAAACTCCTTCATTTCGACAAAATTTCAGGTTGATAAAATGGACAATATTCTCTATCCAACCCGACGACCAAAGTGTTTAAACGATGACCAGTTTGGTCGCACCTGGCATAAGAAAGACGATCGGTGGTGGTTACCCCGGGCGAGTGTTGTTCTTATGATGCGAAAGTAGGTATCCCAATGCCATAAAATTCATAAACTTGGTTTGATCGCAAGGCTCATTCTTAATTTTAAAACGCGTAGTCCAATTACGAATTCCGACTGCCTAAACTCACTCAAAACATACTTCATTGCAAAGCTGCTAAAGGATTCGTCGAACGAACAACTTTACGAAGCAGAACTCGCCGGATTGGGCTACTCGATCGGAACCTCGTGGGATGCTCTTGTATTTAATGTCGACGGATACAATCAAAAATTATACCTACTTATGGATACGATTCTGAGGCAGCTTAGAAACTTGAAGGTCGATCCTGAAAGGTTCCAAGTTCTTAAAGATGAAGCTGAAAGGAATTGGAAAAATTTCGTTCTTGAAGGTCCTTATTCTCATGCTTCTTATTGGATGGGCTCGATTCTCACCGAAGTTCATTACAGTTACGAGGAGAAACTAGGACTTTTGAAGGATCTCAAAGCCGAAGACATAGAGGCATTCATCCCTCAAGTCCTTAGTCGTGGGTTTGTTGAAACTTTGGTTCACGGAAACCTTACGGCACACGAAGCCATGGAGTTCTCAACATTACCTCAAAAAATCTTTTGCTTTCATCCCGTGCCTTCTGATGAATTAAAGCCATTTTTGCCTCGCCTTATTCCAAAAGGATCCAATCTGGTCTATGAGCGGCCGTTAGCTAACTCCTCCAACATCAACAGTGCGGTTGATTATTTCATTGGGGTGGGAGATATTGCGGATCGTGATATCAGGACCAAGCTCTCGTTGCTCAATCAGATTATGCATGAACCGTGCTTCAACCGCCTCCGTACCAAGGAACAACTTGGGTATATTGTTCGCAGTTATACCCGCATGTCCCCGGGTCTGTGCGGGTTGTCTGTTGCTATTCAGTCGGAACGTGATCCTGCGTATGTCGAAAGCCGAATCGAAAACTTTTTGAGTTGCTTTTTAAGCGAAAAACTTGAAACTATCAGGGATGACGAGTTTGAAGAGATGAAAAATAGTTTGATCAACAAGGCCGTGGAGGATTTTAAAAACATGTCGGACGAGTTAGCACTTTTGTTTCATACTTCAACTCCCTTGACTGTCGTGCAACGCCAAGCGCTACTCGACTTCCAGATCCACTTCATCATGCTGATTGTTTTGTTTCGAATATGTATATTTGTTTGTAGAACAGCCCACTATTGGACGCACATCAAGGCTGGATATTATGCTTTTGAGCAAAGATTTGCGGATGCCCAATTGATTCGACAAATCACGAAAGAATCAATGTTGGATTTCTATCGAGAATACATCCATCCTCAAAGCACTCATCGAGCCAAATGTTCCACGCAGATTAAGTCTCAGCGTGTTCCAGTACCCAATGATATCTTGTTGAAAGTTTCGTCAATGATTAATTCACCTTCCCAATCTTCATCAACCCAAGCAGAAAAAAAGGATGGAACGGATCGATTTGTACTTGGACCAGACGATCTTCAATTCTTACATTCCAAACCAGATCGAGCTCAATTGATCGAACGCCTGCAGTCCAAGAAACATCCCGGCAGCTCTGTGGCAGGTCAGCGCTCTGAAAAAATTGATTCAATCATCAACTTGATCAACAATGAATATCAAATCCTTTCTAATCAAGTTCACCAAACATTGAGTCAGCAAGCCCGATTGCACCTGCTGCCTGAAACCTTTCGTGACTTGAGCGAGCTAAGAGCCCGGTTACAAATTGGGACCGGTGCCGTCCCCGATCCAGATTGGAAACTGGATCCGATCTTGAACTGCCCGCCTCCTAAACTCTAATTGATTAAATAGAATGTGCCCTCTGTTTTCTTTGAAGAATCGGAACTGAGTTCAATGTACCAGATATCCCTTAGAACATGACAACGCCCAACATGAATTTGTTGTGGGTATTACGATTTCTTATCTGTATCTAGCCAGTTGATCTCTGTTCTTCCTCTGGTTTTTCATGCTTGGGAAACAAATTGATCGGGAACTTGTGCTTTTGATCCTTTTCTTTTTCATCTTCACTTCTATAACCCCCGCTCATGTGCTCTCTGTCTCCCTCTGGTTTCATGCAGAGGGACTCGGAAATTGAGTAACTCTTCGGTTGATTTTTTTACTACCACCCAGACTTTTTGACTTATGCTTCATCTTTTGTTCATGGTACATGCATACTTTGAATCACTGATGGCAAAAAAGGTAAAGTTTTTTTTTGGGGGGAGGGGGGGATTACTTTTCTAGCTGAATGTACTGCTGTATGTACACTTTTCTACTTGGGCTATGTGAAGTCCATTTGAGTACTAGGCCAAGTTTTGTGATTTCTTTTGCCATGTTTTTTTGTCAAGTGCATGTGGTGCCCATCCAAACAAAACTAGCACCTTGCCAAGAAATCTGGATGCCTTGTTAAGCTTGAACTAGCTGAGGGCCAAGTCAGCCTAGATCACTGTCCAGCTGGGCTTGTGCACTGCTCAAAGCTTGTGCTGCTGAATCAACTCAAGTGTTGCAATATGTGCAATTATAAATTAGAAATCAAGAAAGGATAGTCCTTTTTTTTCTGGTCATTGTATATATTTAACTCTTGAGAAAGTTATGGATGGGTAGAAAGAATCTTAGTTTAGTTGATTATGATGGGTTGCCAGAAAAAACTATCCCTGGTTTTTCATTGCACATGTTTGGATGGCCAAAATGCCAAAATGCCAAAAAAAACAAAAACCACCTGGACACAGGGTAGGGCAAAGACTGGATGGACAAGGGAAAACTTGACTGCAAGGATGTTTGTGGGATGGGTTGCCTGGATCAGGTTTGTCTCACACTGGAGACTGGGAACTGTGACCCTACCCTAGACATTTTCTTTAATATACATATACATATATATATATATATATATTGAATTTGAGCCTTTGGACAGACACTAATAAAAATGGAGATATGCCTAAATTAATGGTTGGACTGAAAAAATTTTGCAAACTAAATAGGACAGAACTAATGTGAATGAGGATAGGATTTTGTTCTTGAATTAACCAACAAGTAATTTTCTCCAGTTGAAAAAAAAATCAACCCAGGACAAAAAAAAAAGGAGAGGAAAGAAAAGAAAAAAGAAAACAAATCAAAATCAAAAGTAGGACTGAAAAAACTCAAACAAAGTGGAAAAAGAAAAAAAAACCATAGGACAAAAACCAATCAAAAGGATAAAACTGATCAAAAAAACAGGACAGTTTTCTGGAAATGCAAATTAACTGAAAGATAGAAGGAATAAAGAAACCTGAGGCAAGAGGAACCAAAACTGGATAGGATGAACCAATCCAGAAGATTGAAAAAAAAGGGTTGGGGGGGGGCAGAGAGGGTTGAAAAAGGAATGAGAATGGATGTTAAGATACAATCAAATAAATGTTTTTGATGACAGACATTGAGGGGGGGTGGGAATGATGGGTTTTTAAGGAGCTTTTGTTGATCATCTAGGATTGGATCAGTGGGTTGAATGCCTTTTCAAGTGATCTGGATCCCAACTATCTGAGATCCTTTATAGAGGCCCCAAACACTACCTGACTTGGTCTGGAGAGGTTTACAGACCATCTCTCCATCAGTTAAACCAAAGAGAATCAAGTTAGAATTAAGGTTTAAAAAGTGATAATTTCTAAATTAGTTTTTGAAAATCCTCTTGGAATGTGTATAGAGGTATGTTCATGATGATGATCAAATTGATGATTTTTTTTTCTTGAAGCTTAGAGAGATTGATTTTGTCCAATCTCAAAGATTTTCTTGGAATTTAGGGCTAACATTAATTTTTTGTTTTTCAAAAAAAGAAAAAACATTCATGATGGATTGAGGAGGCTTTCCAAACCAAGCTGATGGATCATCTTCCCCCATCAAATCAATCATCATCATCATCCTGGTTGATTATTTGATGAATCAGTGGGAGATGGTCTGATAAGTTTCAGTCATCCCGAATGATCCATTAGTTGGATTGGTCATCTCATCATTCATTAGCCTTCTTTTTTTTTTCTGTTCAAGGGTTTAGTTTTTGGAGCTGTGAGACAGGAGTGAGAGTGAATTGATGAAGATCACGGCTGAGGATGTTAGAGTAGCTATGGGGGTTTGTGATTTGGATCTTATCAAACCAAAGAGGGGTTGCTAAAAGATAAAAATCCAAAGTCTTGAGTGAGGTTTTTCAAATTGAAATATGGATTTTTTTTGGTCTGGTGGATTGATTTTAGATTTAATTGGAAAATCAGAAGGGAATTTGAAAAAAAAAAATTAATATTAATATTAATAAAAAGGAAAGGAAAGGGGGGGGGGGGGAAATCCAATCAAAAATCAACCAAAGCCCCCAACCTTTCCTTCTTTTAATAAACCTGCTTCCTAAATCAACATGGCAGAAAAAATTTCCAAATACTACACCAATCTTCATCAGTAAAGATTCTCATATTATTGAGAAATCATTTTATTTTTTATTGAATCAATATCAAACTCATCCTTCATGAGAGCTTGATAATCCCTGGTGAAAATCATCTACTAGAGCTATTAATTCTTAGGTTCATGTTGTAAGTAGGATTTGTGGTATAGCTCTTCAATTGAAAATATTGTTTGATCAACTAAACATCAATTTTTAAGGAATTTCATAACTCCTATGATGGAATGTGAGACAATAAGATATTTAAAACTACTACATCCAGAGGGCCTTGAGTTCTTCTAGCCAAAAAAGCTGATAGTAATAAAAATGAGGTATATTTCTACAGATGAAAATGAGAAAGGAACTACCAAGATAAAAGGAGATGATTTGGTTTGATTAAAAATGAAATACATGATCATATTTAAAAATTTTATCAACCAGAATCTTCAAATCAAATTTGGTTTGATTTCCCTCTAAGGGATTGTTTTTTTAAAGCTGAATAATTTATGTGAAACAATGAGGAAGAAATGCAGGTTAAGGAGGAAAAAACAGATAATTAAATATAATCCAAGTAGATTGAAGCAGAAAAGAAAGAATGGATGAAATACTTGATGAGTGGATGATCAAACGTAAAGGTTACACTAGAATCATTAGAAAATTTGGATGTTCAAGAGAGTTTTGATATGGTTCAAAGGTGACTTGAATTAAGAAAGAATTTGCATAAATGATAGTATTATAGTCATTAAAGACTAAATTATCTTTATGAAAAAATTATGGATTCTATATGGAACCGCATATTAATTTGTTTTTTAGTAAATATAATAAAAAAAAAAATTGAGCTTAGATTCTTCTGGTATTTATCACTTTGAACTCAACCCATAAAGGGACACCTTCTGGTATGAGAGGTGAGGGTAAACCACAAGAGAGTGAGACAAGAAAGGAAATCATATGATCCAATTTGATCATGATTTGTATAATTAAAAATCAAATTAACTGTCAGTTGGGACTGGAAAAATCTCAATCCATAAAATCTAATCAAACCATTTCTGAACAAATAATTCCTCATGTGTTTTATTTTGATTTTTAAAAAAAGAAAAAATTTATCAACATACAGTTACATTCCCAAGGGCATGAATATAGTGATTGATTTAATACATACATTGCTTTTGGCATTCTTTACCATTCTAAATTGCACAAAAACTTAGTTTTGAGGGTTCACACCATTCCCTGGAATGGGCAGGGCATGTCCCCCCCCCTTTGAAGCACCAGAGGGGGAGGGGGGCTGGCCATCAAACCTTCTGTGACACAGAGGATTTTGAAACCCATCAAAAACACCATGGACCTGGGTTTTGAAAAAAAAATCAAATCAAATCCCTGCAGCACCTCATTTGTTCTGGCTGTAAAACAAAAAGATGACTTCCAGAGTTTTGAAAACTGCCACCTCAGCAGTTTATGTCAGAAATGCTGGGCCTGTGGAGGTCTTTAAAGTCCCCAGCCAATGCTGAGGTGGGGGAAGTTGGCACCACTTCCCTGTTTCTTTTAATTAATTAAAATCTCTTTCAATAAAAATATTAATATATATATATAGACATATATTATTATTATTATTGCAAATTCTTTGAATGCCTCCAAGGGGGCCATGGCTCTGGTGATTGATAAGTCCCCATGATTTTTTCTCAATATATATATATATATATATTATTTATTTTTCATTTTCTTGTTTTTCTTTTTTCTGTTCTGCATGCAGTTTCATATATTTTTAAAAAATTTATTTATTTATTTACATTTATCAAAATTTTAGAAAATAAAAAATGTATGGTGTTTCATTATCCAAAGTTTGTAGATTTTTTGTTCTTCATTAGTTTGAAACAATTTACATAAGCTTTGATAGGAAGTTCACTGTTTGAACTGAATTCTCAACATGTTTCATGTCTGTCCTAAGGATCTCCTCTTAAAAAGGGTAAAAATTCATAAACAAATGGTTTTTTCTGTCCTTAATAACCAGATATTCATCAATATTCACTCAAAAAAGCTATAGCACCAAAAGATCTCTGGAAAATGTATTGCTTATAAAAATAAATTAAAGAAAAGAAGCTCTCTATCTCAAGAAATTCTAATTAAGATTTTTTTTAATCCTTTCCCCTCTATCATTTATCCCATTAGTCATTCAAATGCTACCAGTTACTCATCCTAAAATGTTTCCAATATTTATCAAGATGTTCACCATCCATCTCAAAAAACATTAGAAACCTCTGAATCCAATTAACAATATCTTTCCAGTAGTTCTGATAGAAACTATTGTCAGCTCTCTGAACCAGGAACCTTGCAGTCCTTTAGCTACAGAGAGTGATAAAAATGCTGGGATGATAATAATAATTATTATTCCCATAATAAACACTTAGAAGCTCAAATAAATGATTTAATAAGAGCAGTTTCAAGGTTTAATTTTTTTGGTAGTAAATGGTTTTCAATATAATATAAAAGAGGGGCCACAGTATTATACTACTGGGGATCTTTACAGACTAGCAACCTCTCTTCAAGGGGCCTCCTTAGGCAGTTTAAGAACCTTGGAATAAAGATGGGTGCCTTAGAAAGGACTTATTCCACTAATGGCCGGGCTTAACAGCTCAAATGGCCAAGACAGGAAGGGTAAAACTCACTCAGAGCACTTTACCACGAAAATCCTGGAATAATTGGAAGGGTTTCAGAGCAGATGGGGTAGATTGCTTGACTAAAATTCAATGGTTGATTGGTTAATAAGGGTAAATAATACTACTACAGACTAAGTCATAAATCATTTGTTTATCTTCATATAAGCACTTGATCAACAATGACACAGTTTCCGATTGATAATAAATAATTCCTGGTAACTGATGATGGAATAATGGATCCAAATAGGTCTGTATAAATACCTTTTTGGGGTGATTTTGGTCTTCTCAGGGCACGTAGAGGGGGTTCTGCTCGTGGGCTGAGGCTGGCAAGCCAGTCAGGGGAAGATTAGCACTTCCACTTGGTGCTGTCAATCAGCTGTCCTTAGATCTGCTGGATTTCTGTATCATTTTAGCCACAGGATCTGTTAATCTGTTATTGCTTAAATTTGATCATTCTGTACTCATCCTTTATTTGTACTATTGATATTGATTTAAAGCGTGCAGGTATGGATGTTTACTGATTTTCCATTATCTGCTGATCATGTAGATAATTTTCAATAATTTTTATGAACACTTCTTGTAGTGTTTTGTGGTCTTCAAAGATCAGGATCAGTGATTTACATGATAATCCTTGATCTTTGATTTATTATTAAAAAATGTTTTAAACTTAATTTTCATTAATTTTATTTAAGTTTTGATCTTTTTAGATCAGTAGTAATGCATATGTCCATTTGTTACATATACTAGGCTACCCTCACTAGGTTGTAGCTCTTCTGAGTGGTACCTGGTTGTCAGATTAGTCACAACTGATCCAGACGCGGGGATCAGTTAGTACAGATGCGCGGGGGGTAGGATCCGCTGCGTGCATGGCAGAATCAGCTGCGCGCAGGTCCCTAGTATGCAGGAACCTGCTGCTACTAGTACGTAGGGATATGTAATGATGCGGGGCTGCGCGCGGGAATTGTGACATAACACATTTCCGCGTGTAACTCCTAAAATATACACAACACCTCAATTCTGAGTGAATTTTAGGTGTAAATCCTATACGTGACAATACGTGTGAAATATTAGAATGGCCAAAAAGTGCCATGCAGGTGTTGTAATTTTTAGTACTTTTCTTTTTAATTATTTTAAAAATATAAGGACTTGGAATTCAAGGGTGGGGTCAGTGAGTGACCCTAACTAATTTTGGGTGAGGAATCCATTCCTGTAATAATATTTATGGATTTCTCACTCCTTACTTTGTTAATTGAGATAGTCTTATTTTTCATAGTTTGTGTTACTATTTGACAGTTTTGCTCTGTACATAGTAGCAAGCTGACATTCCCCCGCTCAAAGATATGTCTATATCTGAAAAAAAGTTTTTTGGGTTAATGCCTCCTGTTGGCTCTGTAGTTCCTCAGGTGTATAGGTCCGTCAGGGATATTATGTTCAGGCAACCATTCATCTTTATCAGCTGATTCTCCCTTGTACCTAACCAGGTAGAGTCTGACATCTTTTCCATTGATCCTATCTTTTTTATCCTTAAGGATCTTGCTAATTTTTCCTTTTTCCTTTTCAGGTTCTTCTGTAACAGGTATTGCAGGTGAAGGAGTATGTTCTCCATTCCTTGGGTGGTAGTGTTTGATGAGGCTTACTGGGAAGACTGGATGTTTCCTAGAAAGCTCATCAATGATGATTACTTCCACAGCATTTTTACCATGAAGTTTATTAATGGTAAGGTCCAACAAAAGCTGGTCTAAGCTTTCTATTTCCACCCAAGTTGGTAAAGTTAGTGGTAGAGATCAAGAGTTGATCACCAATTTTGAAATCAGGTTCCTTATGGGTTTTATACCACCTTTGCTGGTTATACTCTATAGCATCCTTGCCACATTTAACAGCATGTTTGTTGGCTACATCTATCATGTTTTTGAAATCAAGTGATGTAGGGTGAATATTGGTCAGCTTGTGCTTAAGTTTATCCTTGGGTCATCTAGGAATCCATCCTCTCTCCAGTATGTAAGGTGCTTCCTTAGTGGTAGAGTGCTTGCTACTGTTGTAGGCCATCTCCAGTGCAGGTAAAAGGCTAACCCAATTGTGGAAATAAACTTCAGAATTCTTGTATTATATTCCAAAGCCATAGAATCTCCTGAGCATGTCTTCCAGGGTCTGAATCATCCTTTCAGCTAATCCATCTGTCTGAGGGTGATAAGCGGTAGAAAAAGCTAAGGTGGTTCCAAGCATATCATGTAGATTCCTCCAGAACTCAGAGGTGAATTTAGGATCTCTGTCACTGATAATAATCTTTGGAACTCCAAAATCAGCAATGAGTCTGTTCCAAAATAATAGGGCAACTTCCATAGCAGTGTCTTCCTTGTGATTAGGTAGGAACTTTGCTTTCTTGGAGAACCTATCCACAATGACCAAGACTGAGTTGTAGGAATAGGCTCCTCCTGGTGTTAGTCCAGTTACAAAGTCCATATTGATGATCTCCCATCTCTTCTTGGGTTCAGCAATCTTTTGCAGTAGTCCAAACCGTTTCCCAGTAGTCCTGTTGGACTTCTGACAAGTTTCACAACTGGTAACGTACTGTATAGTGGAGTCTCTCCAATTAACCCACCAAGCAGTTTGTTTAACCTTATCCAAGGTTCTATCAGCAGACAAATGACCAGATGAGAAGTTATCATGGAAATCAGCCAGAACATGTTTGATATGGTCATCCTTAGTTAGGACTATAACACTTGAATGTTGATGCCTAGAGTATACCAGACCATCCCATATGGTGAACCTTCCGGCTTTGTATGGTTTCAAAAGAGGTTCAGGTAGGCTATTGATCAATTCAGGAGGTGGAGAAGCACTTTCCATAATAGTGATCAGAGTCTTTATGCCAGAACTGTAAGCTTCTTTGATTGAGTTGAACAATGATTCATTCAGTTCACAAACGTGGATTCCCATTATAGGAGCTTCAATGTTTAACCTGTTAATGTTAAGGATAGGGAAGATATCATTATCCTCTGGATCATAAGCAGGGTTACTTGGGTCATTGGGTAACACATTTCTGCTTAAACTATCAGCATTCTGGTGTTTAGTCCCAGCTTGATGAACTATGGTCATCTGTCCTCTGTACTGTTGTATAGCTATCTGCGATCTCAACATGTGCCTACTAGGGGTCTTCATATTCATCAATGTCCTGAAAGCGTTGCAGTCAGTAATAAAAGTGAATTTGGTGCCTTCTAAGTAATAATGGAGTTTCTCTAGAGCCCACACTAAGGCCAGACATTCCATTTGGCTTGCACCGTACCTTTTCTCAGTGTCTTTAATTTGTCTGGATATGAAGAGTATAGGTTTTTCCACTGGTTTATCATCTTCTATGACTTCCTGGTGTAAAGCAGCTCCTAGCCCTTCCATGCTGGCATCTATGTAGAGCTTGAAAGGTTTAGAGTAATCTGGCTGGATCAGTACTGGAGCTGAAGTCATTTCCATTTTGAGTTCCTCATAGTTCTTGACTCTGTCATGAGTCATTTCAAACACAGTGGTGTTGTTGCAGATCTCATACAGACATTTGGTTAGAAGAGCAAACTTTGGTAAATACTTCCTATATTAGCTGCAGAAGCTGATAAAGGATAGGAGTTCAGTTCTATTCTGAGGCATAGGCCTATTCATTACTGCTGCTATCTTGTTTTGGTCAGCAGCTAAGGTTAGTCCAGAGACAATGTGTCCTAAGGCTTTGAGTTCCCCGTAGCCAAAGTTACACTTTTTCATTGATACTTTCAATCCTATGGCAGAGATGGTTTTGAGGACTAGCCTTAATTTCTCCATGTGAGTATCTCAATGATCAGAGTAAATGATAACATAATCAATGTATACCATCATCCATCCCTGTCTGATGAATAATCCTAGGACTATGTCTATCATCCTTTGAAAATGAGAAGGAGCATTTTTAATACCAAAAGGCATCCTAAGATACTCATAAATTCCCAAATGACATATTATTCTCATGAATTTATGGCTATCAGGGCTGATAGGTATTTGGTGAAAACCTTTCAGCATGTCCATGGTAACGGATGTACTTAGCCTTGGACAGGTTATGCAGAGCATGGTCAATTCTTGGAATTGGATAATAATTAGCTTGGGTGTAGTTGTTAAGCATTCTAAAATCTCCAACCATTCTTGACTTATCATTGTGCCAAGCTATAATTACTGGTGTAGTGATATCCACTTGTTCATTGTGGCCTACTTTCCTTAAGACTTGTAAGTCAACCAACTCTTGAATATGGGTTTCCAGAGCAGCTCTGGATTTTGGACTAGAAGGGTAAGCAGGTCTCCTGAGGTTAGGTGGGTAAGGAGGCTTAATAGTCAGAGTTAGGATCATATCATGTCCTTTGATGTTACCAATGGGGTGATCCTTGGTACAGAAAGCATTCTGGTTTTCAAAGCATACTTGTAGGATATCCCATTTTTGTTCTTCATTGAGAAGTTAATTCAAAGCAGCTTGAGAGAAGTATTGCTGATTGAAATTCTCTAATTGTTTTTCATAAGTTGAATCAGAAGTTTGAGTATTGATATGGCATATTTGGAACTTCTTATTCCAGTCTCCACCTATAGTAAGGTATCTACCTTTGATTTGGAATACATCTATACCATATAAGCAAAGAGAATCATTTCCAAGGATAAAATAATCACATACTCCGTTTTGGAGCACTACAAATTCAATGTTCAGTTTGAGTGATCCTTTAGAGTGAGGGAGTATGATATCAGAAGAACATACTCCAACAGCATTGAGAGCAGAATTACAACTGCTGAACTTAGCCTGAGGTACTGGTAGTAAGTTCAGTTTCCAGTTTGGGTCTTGTTTCTCCAGATAAGTATAACCAACACAAGAGCAAAAGGCTCCACTGTCTAGAAGTAATTTAACGGGGGAACCTTGGATTAAACCAGTATCATAGCATGTTTTGCCTGAAGTGTAACTTTTACCGGCAGAAGGTTTTAGACTCAAAGCCTTAGCCTCAGAGATAAGGTGAATCTTCATGTTGGGATTCCATTTTTGAGGTAAGTTAGAATCCTCATTGACGGAATTTATGTCCAGAGAAGACTCAATACTAGCTTCAATAACATTGATAGGGTTAGTGATTATTAGATCACAATCAGAGAGTGATCCGTCAGTATCATCAAGGTGAGGGTCAGGATTGTCATACTCTTCTCCTTCAATAAGATTAATCCTTTTACTAGGTAGAGGACAATCAGGTTTTACGTGTCCTGTTTGGTTACAGTTCCAACATACTTTCTCTTTTGATTCTGGAGTCTTCTTGACTTCCAAGGTAGATGGATTAGTAGCAGGGTATTCTTTAGTTTTGGCAGTATATTCTTCCCTGTTCCTAGTATTTTGTTCCCTGGGGAGTCTATTGACCCTTTTATCAAGACCATTCATATCAATAGTCTCTTCTAATACACCTATTAAGGTGGAAAGATCTGAATCCATAGGCATTCTGCACCTTACACTGTGGTTGATTTTTCCAGGACATAAGTTGAGGAGTCTTTAATTGACTTCTTCTTTATCAGCATCAGGATAAAAACAGTCTAACCTCTTTTTCTGGTCTAAGCACCACTTATGAGGTTTGTCCTTGGATGGATCAAACTGGGAAGTTTCAAAATTTTTCATCATCTTTCTTTTCCAAATCCTGGTACCAAACTGCACTTTGATCAATTCTTTCCAAGAATTCCAGGATAAAGATCCAACTTCCTCTCTTTTGTTGATAAACCAATCAAGAGCTACTCCTTCAAATAATCTGGGCAATCTTACCACAGATATTGCATCAGGGAGCTCATAAGAAGAAAGAGTATAGTCAATAAATTTAATGAAACGGACATGGTTGTATTCTCCTTCTCCAGAGAATTTAGGACATTCAGTGATGGGAGGAAGTAGCTTCAAAGCCTGCTCCATTTCAGGAGTAGGACTGTGTCTGAAAGACTCATTCCTAGTTATCCTGGTTCTGGGAGGAACACTAGGAGTACTGGTGAACCTAGCAGGCCTAGTTTCTTCTAGATCACTGACCGGAGAGTTAGTAGAATTGATCTTAAGATCTCTGAGATCATTCTTAATCATAACTAACTCCATTTCAAGTTTATTGCTTAATAAGTCAATTTTGTCAATCAGATGAGCTGAAGGAGTAGGACTAGTTTTCTTAACTTCTTCCTTAAGCTGGTCTATGGTTGCAAGAATATCTTCCTGAAGAATTGATTGGTTGTCATCAATATGTTTCATCAGGTCCAACTTACTAGCTCTTATACTATCCTTGATTTGTTGTATTTCCAATTCATCAATTCTCATAATCTGAGACTGAGTGTCAATCACTCTGAAAATACTTGAACTTAATTTGTCCAACTGTTGATAAACTTTGTCAAAGCATTGGCTAATAATAGTAAAATTGTGAGACACATTTACAGAAAAGCTATTAAGAGCTTCTACATCTAATTTTGGTACACCTTTTTCCACTTCTGGGCTAAGGATATTATGCTGTCCCAATCCTTTGGGTTCCTTAACTTCTGATGGGCTGAGGACCTCTTGTTTTTGGGGTCCTTTCCCTTTAAGGAAGCTAACTGATCCCAAGGATTTCAGTTCTGCACTTAGCCTTCTACTTATTTCTTTGGGATCAACCTTTGCAGAGAAATCTGGGATTTCTTTGCCTGAGAAATGGCTTTTCTCATACCTGGTTGATCCTCCTGGGTCTGAGCCAACCTGAATTGTTCCCAATAGCTCACGTGCTCTTTCACTAATACTTTGACTCTTTCCTCCTTGGTTGAGTCCAGCTGGGGTGGCGTAGGAGGACCTTTACCCTCCCGGGATAACATGGTGGGCAAAGGATGGCTCTACAATTGTCTGTTGGTTGAGTTGGCAGCCGCGGTTGTTGCCGTTGTTGTCCTGAGTGACGCTATGGTCACGGGTTTGAGTCCCCTCATTGTGCTTGCAACTGGAGTCCTTGCACGCACGAGTTCCTCCTGACAGAGATCCATATGACGGGGCTCTACCTGTTTCAAGGGTGTTGCGCCTATTTTGATGCATAGCACCAAGAAAAAATGAGTAAGTCTTTTGTCAAAACTTTGAAAAAAGACTTTAAAATTATAGAAATAATATTTTTTGTGTGTTTTATATTTTGAATAATTTTTTATAAATATTTTAACTTACTTAGAGTTAAATTCAAGGGTACCAACACTTGGTTGGGATCACAACTATCCTTGGAGGGTATTCCAACGGGGTCTGAGTGAGTTCCAATCAGATCCTGGGATAAATCCAAGGGTAAGTCCAATGGTACACTGTCTGGGACGTCCTCTAGGAGGTCCTGGTCAATGAGATCACCAAAAAAAAAAAAATCCACTGAGATGGATAAAAACAAAAAATATAAGTTTAATATTTTTTGTATTTTTACCTGTTAAAATGATGTTTTTTAGAAAAAAATAATCACTTTTATTATTTTTGGATTTTTCTTTATCTTCAGGGTTATTTAGTTTATAAATATAAAGCTTCCTTTGATAAATCTTCCACTCCTTATGTTGCCTTAATAAAGAATTGAAATTGATAATTCTTTCAAGCTCAAGTTCTTTGTGCTTTATAGCCTGCTGCTTATGATAAAGCAGTTTCTCCTGTTTTTACTCAGGAGTTATAATAACAGGGACAAATTTACGAAGTTTTTCTTCTTTTTTCTTTTTAAGAAGGTTCAAATAATAATTGATCAATTCTCTGTTGGTCTTAAGATCCACTAGAGAAACAAATGATCAAAAATATATGTTATAAGTATGTTAACTTATTTTTGAAAAATAAATAGACTGGTCCAAGGAATAAGTAATTAAAAATTAATTATTTAAGGATATTTCCCGGCCAGACCCCCAGTTTTCAGCTCTCTGATACCAGGAACCTTGCAGTCCTTTAGCTACAGAGAGTGATAAAAATGCTGGAATGATAATAATAATTATTATTCCAATAATAAACACTTAGAAGCTCAAATAAATGATTTAATAAGAGCAGTTGCAAGGCTTGATTGGTTTGGTAGTAAATGGTTTTCAATATAATATAAAAGAGGGGCCACAGTATTATACTACTGGGGATCTTTACAGACTAGCAACCTCTCTTCAAGGGGCCTCCTTAGGCAGTTTAAGAACATTGGAATAAAGATGGGTGCCTTAGAAAGGACTTATTCCACTAATGGCTGGGCTTAACAGCTCAAATGGCCAAGACAGGAAGGGTGAAACTCACTCTGAGCACTTTACCACGAAAATCCTGGAATAATTGAAAGGGTTTCAGAGCAGATGGGGTAGATTGCTTGACTAAACTTCAATGGTTGATTGGTTAATAAGGGTAAATAATACTACTACAGAATAAGTCATAAATCACTTGCTTATCTTCATATAAGCACTTTATCAACAATGAAACGGTGTCTGATTGATAATAAATAATTCCTGGTAACTGATGATGGAATAATGGATCCAAAGAGGTCTGTATAAATACCTTTTTGGGGTGATTTTGGTCTTCTCAGGGCATGTAGAGAGGGTTCTGCTCGTGGGCTGAGGCTGGCAAGCCAGTCAGGGCAAGTGTAGCACGTCCACTTGGTGCTGTCAATCAGCTGTCCTTAGATCTGCTGGATTTCTGTATTATTTTAGCCACAGGATCTCTTAATCTGTTATGTCTTAAATTTGATCATTCTGTACTCATCCTTTATTTGTACTATTGATATTGCTTTAAAGCGTGCAGATGCGGATGTTTACTGATTGTCCATCATCTGCTGATCATTTAGATAATTTTCAAAAATTTTTATGAACACTTCTTGTAGTGTTTTGTGGTCTTCAAAGATCAGGATCAGTGATTTACATGACAATCCTTGATCTTTTATTTATTATTAAAAAATGTTTTAAACTTAATTTTCATTAATTTTATTTAAGTTTTGATCTTTTTAGATCAGTAGTAATGCATATGTCCATTTGTTACATATACTAGGCAACCCCAACTAGGTTGTAGCTCTTCTGAGCGGTACCTGGTTGTCAGATTAGTCACAACTGATCAAGACGCAGGGATCAGTTAGTACAGATGCACGGGGGGTAGGATGCGCTGCGTGCATGGCAGAATCAGCTGCGCGCGGGTCTCTAGTACGCGGGAACCTGCTGCTACTAGTACTTAGGGATATGTAATGATGCGGGGCTGCGCGCGGGAATTGTGACATAACACATTTCCGCATGTAACTCCTAAAATATAAACAACACCTCAATTCTGAGTGAATTTTAGGTGTAAACCCTATATGTGAAAATACGTGTGAAATATTAGAATGGCCAAAAAGTGCCATACTGGTGTTCTAATTTTTAGTACTTTTCTTTTTAATTATTTTAAAAATATAAGGACTTGGAATTCAAGGGTGGGGTCAGTGAGTGACCCTACCTAATTTTGGTTGAGACATCTATTCCTGTAATAATATTTATGGATTTCTCACTCCTTATTTTGTTAATTGAGATATTCTTATTTTTCATAGTTTGTGTTACTATTTGACAGCTTTGCTCTGTACATAGTAGCAAGCTGACAAATATGATCCCCTGCTTTATCCCCTGGGATACTAAAACTGCCCTATATCAAGGTCCAAAAAAATATGGCCAAGGCCTTCAACCATATCAAGCTTAAAAATCACAATATGATATGAGCAATAATAATTCTTATATTGAAGAAAAACTTCAAAAGGGTTCTATTGCTTTGATAGCAGATTTATCCCAATTTTCCCACAGGAACACAATTTGTACTTATTTTTTTTAATAAGAATGATTGATGTGGTTTCTATTTTATGTTTTTTTATTAAGATATAAGAATTATATCCCACAAGGCAAAAAAAGAAAACCAAAAGATTGAATATCAATATGATTCTCACAAATATTCCCAATTCAAGCATCATTCCAAAACTTATACACCAAAATCTGAAACAAATTAAAATCCTTCTTCTATTCAAAAAGAAAAATGAAAAAGAATCCCATGACTTCACTTTGAGATTTATCCTAAATTTCCCACAGGCACTCCAGGTATATAATAGGGCGTATCAGAGTTAGCAAACCCGCCATTAGAAAACCACCATTTTTTTTACCAAACCTGCCATTTTTAATGGCAGGTTTCTGAAATAAACATATCCCCTAACTGGTGTATTTCAAAATGGCAGGTTTCACTAAAATAGTGGATTTTAAAAATCAAACCCCCCATTAAACCCGCCATTTATGCATCATCATCCATCCACCATCCATCACATCTAAAACACCCTTTCACATCAGCAAATCCATACCGGTCCCATCTCCATCACATCGCACACATCTCATCTCCATTGCTTCAAATATCCATCACTTCACATCTCTATTGCTTCAAATCTCCATCTTCACACAAATACCATCATCATCTCATCATCACACATCAAATCACCATCTTTCTCAACATTTCCCATCAAACTTCTTGGCAGCAAGTTGAAAATGCAAAAAAGATGACTGAACTTTTGTTAGTATTTGACTGCCATTCAGACTCTGATTCAGACTCCTATTGAAAATCAACTTGGTTGGCTTTAAATGCTCTATTACAAAAGCATTACATGGTTCCAAGAAGACAAACTCTCCAAAAACCTATGTATGAAAGGCAAAAGCTTCATCTGCTCCCCAACTTAAGCTTCCGGCAACTGTTCCAAACTCTATTGCCTTCATTCTTAAAACTTTGGAGATGATTGAAGACCACCACATCTTCCAGAAAAATTCTTGCAATCCTCAACACAATCCAGCTATCCAACTGGATGTTGCTCTTTGTAGATTGGGATCAAATGGAAATGGAGCAGCAATTCATCAATTATAAAATCTATTCTCAGTCAGATATGGAACCATTGACTCATACACCAAAATAGTAATGGTTGCTATCCTATCTTTCCATTGCTCATTCATTTCTTGGCCAACAAAAGAAGAACACAAGGAGATATCTCAAGTAATGGAAACCAAAGGATATCCTGGTTGCATTGGTTTTGTTGATGGAACCACCATTCCCTTGAGCCAAAAACCCAAGCTAGATGGCAACCAATATTTTGATTGGAAAAAAAGGCAATTGATTCATATCTTTTTCAATTGCTTTGATAAAACCATTGATCACACACTGACCAAATATGTTTTTTATTTTTTTTAGATACTCTTTGGCACTAAAAATTGTTTGCAATAACAACAGGAAGTTCATATCCCTCCATGATGGCCTTCCAGGTTCTTCTCATGATTCATACGTGTTCAATTGGATGTGGATTGCCCAACAACCAGAGAGCTACTTTGACCACAATCAATACCTTCTGGCCAATTCAGCTTATGCTAGTGGGAAATATGTTGTTCCAGCATACCAGAATTTATTTTCCAACAATCAAGGAAGAACCAATTTCAACTATCCTCTTGCCCAATGACAAGTTTGGATTGAGCATGCCATAGGAGTCCTGAAAGGAAGATGGGCCAGCTTAAGGGAAATGCAAAACAAGCTTAAAAATCCCAAAGACATGAAGTTCCTCATCAACTGGATTATCACTTGTGTCATCCTTCACAATCTTTTGGCCAACATCAAAGATGAATGGGAAAAAATATTTGAAGATGATATTCCAGATCTGCCTCAAGTCATCCCTGTCTCATCTTTTCCCTCATCTTCTTCTATGAGAGAAAAGATTCTTCCTCTTAACCTTGCTTGCTTTGATGAGTAATGTTTGATTATGAAATAGGTAAAAAATACCTTCACCAAATTTTTTTGGTTTTGGTTGTTCACCCAAGATTCATTGGCTGAATAACTTGTTTTTTTTTTCTCATTTGGTGGGGTGGACTTAGACAAATGGTTTTGGTTGTTCACCCAAGATTCCTAGGCTGAGCCGGTCTTTTTTTTTCTCATTTGGTGGGGTGGACCTAGACAAAACAGACTTAAAACTTCCAACCCCCCCACCTGTCAGCTTGCTACTATTGCAGAGCAAGCTGCAAAAGTAACAAAAATAACATTAAAATAATAATAATACAATTAAACTAAGAATGAGTAGGAAAACAATAAATATTATTACAGAAATTGATTCTCCACCCAAAATTAGGTAGGGTCACTCACTGACCCCACCCTTGAAATCCAACTCCTTATATTTTCAAATAATTAAGGAAAGAAAAACCAAAATACTACAGCTCCATTATTGAGCTTTATGGCCAATTAAATATTTCACACACATTTTCACGTATAGGTTTCACACCTAAAATTCAGTCAGAATTGAGGTGTTGTGTATATTTTAGGAGTTACGGGCGGAAATGTGTTTTGTCGCAATTCACACATGCAGCCGCGGCAGCCAATGCACCCACGCGCGGCAGGGATACAGCCCTGTCACTCTGTCGAGGTTGTGCACGCAGCCCTGGGCCTCTGACAAGTACGCAGCCACAGGACTATGGGTTGGCAGAGTGACAGGCGGCCTGAGAGGCTCAGGTACTGCCTAAACATGCTACAACCTACACGGGAACATTCTACATATGTAATAAATGTTCCCGTGGATAGTAGACAGTCTAAAAATACATAATATTATATAAAATACATAAATAATCCTTATACTTATTTTTTATTTAATATAATTCAAATTACCAAGAATGTCGAAAATAAGACAATGACAACTTCTAAAAATATATTAAAATACTTTAATATAATTTTATGAGAATTACTAGACATCAATATCTTTGTGACATACTAAGAAAACCAATGATGTAAAAATATTACATGAATTCACATGAATTATATTTTTAAGTAATTATCTTATTAAATCAACTGGAACTCGAAAATAAGGAGTAAAATCAATATTATGACTTTTACTCCAGTTATATAATACATAATGGGAACTTAACTGACATCAAGATGTCCGTAGAAATGTCTATTCATATAATTATTAAATTACTGGGAAAATTTAATAAGGATAATTAATTAAATAATACATAAATAGGACAGATTAGTGTTATTCACACGTCCTAATGTCTATTTTAAAGTGGAATAATTCCCATACCATGAGGAATTAGATGCTACCCGTGCTATAGCACCAATAACACATGAAGGGCTATCCCCTGGTTACCCTGCTAGCATTAGTTTCCGTCCCTTTGAGAACCTACAACCCTCAGAAGGACAATATTGGGACTCCAAAAGCTATAAATAAAGAGCTCTTTTGAGGATATTGATGGGCAGAGACCCAGTTATATTCATATCCAGACACCATGCCAAGGTAATCAAGTACTTATAAGAGATAAGTAAGTGATTTATGGAAATGTCTGATCAATAATATCCACCCTCAACCTCTTTTTATCAATCAAAACTGCTGAACAACCTTATAACCCCAGTATACAGGTTTAACCCATCAGTACACGTCTCAAACAGATACCCAAAGGATTTAATAATATACCAGTAAGTTTTATTATCCTTTCTCTGTCGTCGTAGCTTGGCTACAAGGCCCTGCCACTCCACTGTGTATTTTATATATATATTATCTTTGGGTAAAATATCTGTTAAACTAAAGAACCCAAAGTAACCAGGACTACGTGTTTTCATACTGAAATCCCTGAAGAGAGGTGTTAAAGATCCCCAATATAATTTTGGCCCCTCTATAAAAATATTTAATAATCAATCTATTCATATTGATTCAAAACAATAAACCATAACCAAACCACTTAACCTTGCAATAAGCTTAATCCAAATATTTTATGGATTTTTGCTGCATTTATTAAATAATATATTTATTATTTATTCTATCACCTCTGGTAGCTAAAGGATAGCAAGGGTCTTGGCATCCAGGAGGCTGAAAATTGGAGGTGTGGCCGGGAAATATTCCATTTTATTATATTTAATACCTTGGACCAGACATTTCACGAAAAAATAAAACCAAAGATAAATTTATCTGACTTTATAAACGTGATTTATCATTAATTCTTTTGCAGTGGATTTCAAAACCAATGCAGAATTAATAATCTATTATTTAAATCTTTTGAAGATAAGAAAAGAAGAATATATTAAAAATTATAAACCTACTGGTTGGAAAGCTTTAACTCAAGCTGAGCAACTTAATATCTCTTCTGCAAGTAAACACTTAGATAAACTCCTTGAACAAGAAGATCTTGAAAGGTGTATCAACTTTCAGGATCTATTAAGGAAACATAAAGATTGGAAGAAATACCGTATAAATTACTTTTTGAAATATAAAAGTAAGTATACAACTTGCATTACCATATTATTTTTTAAGAAAATAATAATTTTTTAACCAATAAAATACACTTTTTATCAGTGAACCCTCCTGTACCAGAAACCACCACCACTGAAGTTGATTTATTGGATCAGGAAATCCCAGATATCTCTGGACGCCCTGAAAATATTGATTGGGCAGGTGAAGACCTCATTGGAACACACCAAGACCCCGTAGGATTACCTACTAAGGATCAATTTAACCCCAATAAGGTCTTGGTACCTTTCAAAATCAATTTAAGTGAGTTTCAAAATAAAACTTATTTTTATGGATTTTTTCTGTAAAATACTCACAAACATATTATTCTGAAAATGAATAGACGTAACACAAGAGCCTCAGGAAGAATTCCTCCTATGGATCTTTGCCAACAGCTCTCAGTAACCATGAGACCACCAATAAGGAAAACCATGAAGGGACTAGAACCCGTGAATCAAATGTTGATGGACAAGGAGCAGCACCAATCAATTCTGCCCTCTCCCAACCTAGAGCCGGAGAAGGTAGTAGAATCAAGCCAACCTCCTTTAAAAAAATATTCCCTGCAGCCACCCCAGCAGAATCTGGCCAAGGAAGCCAGGATCAAAGACTTAGTTAAAGAGCACGTGAAATATTGGGAAGAATTCAAAGAATCCCAAGCCAAGGAGGACATGGTATCTATGAAAAAGATAATCTCCCAGGCAAAAGCCACCCAGATAGCTCTTCAGAAAATTATTCCAAGGAAAGAGGTAGAATCCTACATAGAAAAGTGGAATCCTTGGGATCAATTAGCCCAATTGAAAGGCAAAGGATCAGGAAAAAAGAGATCCTCTTCCCATCTCAAGCCAAAGGGAAAGAAAGACTGAGACCAGATAATATCCCTAGCTCAAAAGTGGAAAAAGTTTTACAACAATCAGCTTCTAATTCTAAGCCCAAACAAACCTCTGATGTAATTACTTCCTTTTCTAATGATATGTGTCATAATTTCAAAATTGTTTGTGAACATTTGGACGGTGTTTATACCCAAATGGATAAATTAACCTCAGTGGTAGCCAAATTGATTAATAACCAAACAAAGACGGTAGGAATGGAAGAAATTAAAGAACACACAGAGCAGTTATTGGAGACAATTAATCAAGGTAGGATCAAAAAGACTCAAAAAATTGAGAATATGTTATCAGGAATCCAAGAAGATTTTATTATGTCTTTCCACCCCTTAAAAGAAGAATTGGCAACCACCACTAACAGCTCTATTCTATCCCTTAGTGAAAAATTGGATGTGCTTAATAACAAAGTGGACCTGCAACTTAATCTGATAAAAAATGATCTTAGAGAATTGAAAGTCCATCTGACCAACCCCTTGGGGAGTACTACAGAGGAACCAAAACCTCCCAGACTAACCACTACTCCTTATGCACCACCCTTATTAGGAATGCATAGGAGTGATACTTTTAGGCCTAGTCCTACTCCTGAGATGGAGCAAGCACTCAAACTGTTACCCACTATTTCTGAATGGCCCAAGTTCTCCGGTGAAGGAGAATACAATCATATAAATTTTATTAAATTTATTGACTACACCATTAACTCTTATGACCTACCAGAAGCAATAGCTGTAGTCAGGCTACCCAGGCTATTTGAAGGATTAGCATTGGAATGGTTTATCAGTAAGAGAGAAGAAGTAGGATCCTTACCATGGAATTCTTGGAAACTTCTGATTAAAGAACAATTTTTTTCTAGAATGTGGAAAAGGAAAATGATGAAAAATTTCGAAAATTCCTCATTTGACCCCTCCAAGGATAAACCTCACAAATGGTGCTTGGAACAGAAGAAAAGGTTGGGTTGCTTCTATCCAGATGCTGATAAAGAGGAATTAAATGAAAGAATCCACAACCTGTGTCCTGGCAACCTTAACCATAGTGTAAGATGTAGGATGAGTATGGATGCGGACTTTCCCACTCTAATCAATGTGCTAGAAGAAGTAATAGACATGAATGGGTTGGACAAGAAAGCCCCTTCCAGACCCAAAGAGAACTATAACATCAACAAAACCAGAGAAAAACCTCCTCTGATAAATGTCTCTGATAAGAAAAGTAATGAGAATAGGGAGAAAGAGAGGATGCCGGCAACTTGTTGGAACTGTAACAAGACTGGGAATATGAGACAAGACTGCCCATTACCAAAAAGGAAGATAGCAGTCTTGGAAGGAGAACAGGAGGTTGAAGGGAATCAGAACTATGAAGATATAGCTGATACTGAAGGATCTCTTTCTGAATGTGAATTGATCCTGACCAACCCTGTTAATGTTATAGAAGGAGATATAGGCACTTCTGCAGAAATCAATAACATCCATGGGGATTCTAGCTTGCCCCAACAATGGGATCCTACCATAATTCCTAGGCATATTATGGATGTCAAACCATTAACAGTTAAACCTATGAGTGGGAAAAGTTATACCAATGGTCAAACTTGGTATGCAACAGGATTGTATAAAAACAGACCTATAAGGTTATTAATGGATAGTGGAGCCTTTTGCTCATGTGTCTGTGCAGAATTCTTAAAAAAATGGGACCCCAATTGGAAAGAACACCTTTTGCCCGTCCCAAAAGCCAGGTTTTAGCTCTTGCAACTCTACCATGAATGCTATTGGTGTATGGACTGCTCCTATAATACTACCTCACACTAAAGGATCTTTGAGAATACAAGTGGAATTTTTAGTATTGCTCAACGGACTATGTGACTACCTGATACCGGGTAATGATGCCTTATGTCTATATGGTATAGAGGTGTTCCAGAGTAGAGGAAGATACTTCACAGTAGGAGGTAATTGGGATAAGAAGTTTAAGATATGCACCATTCAGTCTAACTTCCCCTCCTATAATTATCAACAGCATTTAGAAGACTTTGACCAAGAATACTTCTCTCAAGCAGCTCTGAATATGAAACTTTCTGAGGAGCAGAAGAAAGATATATTGAAATTCTGCTTTGAGAACCAGAATTCTTTTTGTACTAAAGATCATCCCATTGGTGATATTAAAGGACATGATATGGTATTGAAAATGACCATTAAGCCTCCTTATCCTCCTAACTTAAGAAGACCAGCCTATCCTTCTAGTCCTAAGTCTAGAAAAGCTCTTGAGGAACATATCCAAGAACTGATAGACTTACAAGTATTAAGGATGGTAGGGCATAATGAACAGGTAGATGTGACCACACCTGTAATCATAGCTTGGAATAATGACAAGTCAAGAATGGTAGGAGACTTCAGAATGCTCAAAAATTACACTCAAGCAGATTATTATCCTATACCCCGGATTGATCATGCTCTGCATAACTTGTCCAAGGATAAGTACATCACTACTATGGATATGCTTAAAGGCTTCCACCAGATACCAATAAGCCCTGAAAGCAGGAAGTTTATGAGAATAATCTGTCATTTGGGAATATATGAATATCTTAAGATTCCCTTTGGTATAAAGAATGCTCCATCACACTTCCAAAGAACTATGGATAAAGTTCTAGGTACTTAAATCAGACAAGGATGGATGGTGGTATATATAGATGATGTTATCAGATACTCTGATGACTGGGATACTCATATTAACCAAGTAAGATTAGTACTCCAGAAAATCTCCAGAGTAGGATTAAAGGTTTCCATGAAGAAATGCAACTTTGGCTACGGAGAATTGAAAGCCTTAGGAAATATAGTCTCTGGTCTAACTCTAGCTTCTGATCAAAATAAGATAGCTGCTGTCATGAATATACCTATGCCTAAAAACAAAACAGAATTACTGTCTTTCATTAGTTTTTGCATTTATTACAGACAATAAATACCAAAGTTTGCTATGCTAACTAAAAGTATGTATGAAGTATGCAACAACAACACCCTATTTGAAATGAATCATGAGAGACTAAAAAACTATGAGGAATTAAAAATAGCTATGATCTCTACTCCTCTACTTATCCAACCAGATTACTCCAAGCCCTTCAAACTGTACATTGACGCCTGCATGGAAGGGCTAGGAGCTGCTTTACAGCAGGAAAGGGTAGAAGAAGACAGACCAGTAGAAAAACCTGTACTCTTCATATCTAGACAGATCAAAGATACAGAGAAGAGATATGGGGCCAGTCAGTTGGAATGTTTGGCACTATTATGGGCTTTAGAGAAGCTACATTATTACTTAGAAGGCACCACTTTTCAAGTAATCACAGACTGAAATGCTGTAAGAACTCTTATGAACATGAAGACTCCCAGCAGACATATGCTCAGGTGGCAAATTGCTATACAACAGTATAGAGGACAGATGAATATAGTGCATAAAGCTGGAGCTAACCATCAGAATGCTGATAGTCTAAGTAGGAATGCTTCGCCTAATGACTCTAAAAATCCAGAATATGACCCTGAAGATCAAGATATCTTTCCTATCCTGAAAATCAATCTTTTTTAATTGAGTGCTCCAATAATGAGGATCCACTTATGTGAATTAGATACTGCTTTCTTCAACCTAGTAAGGGATAGCTACTCTCCTGAAATCAAGCTGCTGATTACCATTATGGAATTTGAATCCACAGAAGCAGCTTTGACAAATAGCCTGCCTGCTTCACTACTTAAACCCTATAAATCAGGAAGGTTTACCTTTTGGGATGGTCTCCTTTACTATAGACACCAACATTCCAGCGTATTAGTACTAAGCAACAAAGAACATATACAACATATACTCCAGGAATGCCATGACAACTGTTCATCAGGGCATCTATCCACAGAAAGAACTTTAGAAAAAGTAAAACAAACTGCTTGGTGGATAGACTGGAAAGAAATCACTACTGAATATGTTGCTAGCTGTGAAACTTGCCATAAATCTAATAAAACTACTGGAAAAAGGTTTGGACTCTTACAGAAGATATCTGAACCTACAACCAGATGTGAAATCATCAATATGTATTTTTTCACTGGCCTCCCCCCTGGAGGTACTCATTCATATAACTCTGTCCTAGTTATAGTTGACAGATATTCTAAAAAGCCAAATTTTCACCTAACCACAAATAAGATAGTGCTATGGATGTAGCTTTACTATTCTGGAATAGGATCATAGCTGATGTGGGTATACCCAAGATTATAATCAGTGACAGAGACCCCAAATTCACCTCTGAGTTTTGGAGGAATCTACATGATATACTGGGTACTACTCTAGCATTTTCTACAGAATACCATCCCCAGACTGACAGATTAGCTGAAAGAATGATACAGACCCTAGAAGATATGCTAAGGAGGTTCTGTAGCTTTTTTCTAGAATACAAAAACTCAGATGGTTATTGCCATGATTGGGTAAGCCTACTCCCAGCCCTGGAAATGGCTTATAACAGCAGTAAACATTCTACTACCAAAGAGGCTCCTTACATACTAGAAAGAGGATGGATTCCAAAACTCCCTAGGAATAACTTAAACTATAACTTAGCCACTATTCATCCAACATCTCTTGACTTTAAGAAGATGATAGATCTGGCAAATAATAATGCTCAGAAATGTGTAGAAGAAGCAGTAGAATACAACAAACAAAGATGGGACAAATCACATAAAGAACCTGACTTTAAAATAGGAGATCAGGTCTTGATATCTACAACCAATTTCAACAACCTAGCAGGCAACAGAAAACTGAAACCAGCCTTTGTTGGACAATTTGTTATCAAGAAGATGCATGGCAAAAATGCTGTGGAAGTAATATTGAGTGAAGAATTATCAAGGAAACATCCAGTATTTCCCGTTAGCCTGGTCAAACACTTTCAACCAAGAGAAGGCAGCAACCTCCCTCCAGAAATAATCCCACTAGAACCTGACCCTGTGAAAGGAAAAGGGAAAGTCAGCAGGATATTGAGAGATAAGAAAGAAAGAGTACAAGGAAAAGATGTTAGACTATACTTAGTAAGATACAAAGGAGAATCTGCAGACAAAGATGAATGGTTACCAGAAAATAACATACCTGATGGACCAATACATCTCAGAAACTACAGAGTCAGCAAAAGAAGCTGAAACACACATGAAGTTAATTTTCTCCCAAAACCCTCCAGATTTTTTTCAGATATGGCCATATCTTGGAGTGGGGGAATGTCAGCTTGCTACTATTGCAGAGCAAGCTGCAAAAGTAAAAAAAAAATAACATAAAAATAATAATAATACAATTAACCTAAGAAGGAGTAAGAAAACCATTAAATATCATTACAGAAATGGATTCTCCACCCAAAATTAGGTAGGGTCACTCACTGACCCCACCCTTGAAATCCAACTCCTTATATTTGTAAATAATTAAGGAAAGAAAAACCAAAATACTATGTCTCCATTATTGAGCTTTTTGGCCAATTAAACATTTCACACACATTGTCACGTATAGGTTTCACACCTAAAATTCAGTCAGAATTGAGGTGTTGTGTATATTTTAGGAGTTACGGGCGGAAATGTGTTTTGTCACAATTCACACACGCAGCCGCGGCAGCCAATGCACCCACGCGCGGCTGGGATACAGCCCTGTCACTCCGTCGAGGTCGTGTACGCAGCACTGGGCCTCTGAAAAGTTTGCAGCCGCAGGACTATGGGTTGACAGAGTGACAGGCGGCCTGAGAGGCTCAGGTACTGCGTAAACATGCTACAACCTACACAGGAACATTCTACATATGTAATAAATTTCCCGTGGATAGTAGACAGTCTAAAAATACATAATATTATATAAAATACATAAATAATACTTATACGTATTTTTTATTTAATATAATTCAAAGTACCAAGAATGTCAAAAATAAGACAATGACAACTTCTAAAAATATATTAAAATATATTAAAATAATGTAATATACTTTTATGAGAATTAATAGAAATCAATATCTTCGTGACATACTAAGAAAACTAATGATGTAAAAATATTACATGAATTCACATGACTTATATTTTTAAGTAATTATCTTAGTAAATCAACTGGAACTCAAAAATAAGGAGTAAAATCAATATTATGACTTTTACTCCAGTTATATAATACATAATGAGAAATTACCTGACATCAAGATGTCCGTAGAAATGTCTATTTATATAATTATTAAATTACTGGGAAAATTTAATAAGGATAATTAATTAAATAATACATAAATAGGACAGATTAGTGTTATTCACACGTCCTAATGTCTGTTATAAAGTGGAATAATTCCCATAACCTGAGGAATTGGATGCTACACGTGCTATAGCACCAATAACACATGACAGGCTATCCCCTGGTTACCCTGCTAGCATTAGTTTCCGTCCCTTTGAGAACCTACAACCCTCAGAAGGACAATATTGGGACTCCAAAAGCTATGAATAAAGAGCTCTTTTGAGGATATTGATGGGCAGAGACCCAGTTATATTCATATCCAGACACCATGCCAAGGTAATCAAGTACTTATAAGAGATAAGTAAGTGATTTATGGCAATGTCTGATCAATAATATCCATCCTCAACCTCTTTTTATCAATCAAAACTGCTGAACAATCTTATAACCCCAGTATACAGGTTTAACCCATCAGTAAACGTCTCAAACAGATACCCAAAGGATTTAATAATATACCAGTAAGTTTTATTATCCTTTCTCTGTTGTGTTAGCTTGGCTACAAGGCCCTGCCACTCCACTGTGTATTTTATATACATATTATCTTTGGGTAAAATATCCTTTAAACTAAAGAACCCAAAGTAACCAGGACTACGTGTTTTCATACTGAAATCCCTGAAGAGAGGTGTTAAAGATCCCCAATATAATTTTGGCCCCTCTATAAAAATATTTAATAATCAATCTATTCATATTGATTCAAAACAATAAACCATAACCAAACCACTTAACCTTGCAATAAGCTTAATCCAAATATTTTATGGATTTTTGCTGCATTTATTAAATAATATATTTATTATTCATTCTATCACCTCTGGTAGCTAAGGGATAGCAAGGGTCTTGGCATCCAGGAGGCTGACACCACCTCACCCCACCAAACCACCGGTCAGTCCACTCCTTCCTCCTCCTTACCAACCACCTCCACCTCACCCATCACCTCCACATCACCCACCACCTCCCCTCCTCCTTTGGTTGGCTCCCATGGTAAGCTTCCCCCCCCTCCTCCTCATCCTCCCCATCATCAGATGCTCATAGTTTGATTCATCCACCTCCATCCCATTTCAGGCCCCCCCACCCCCTTGGTTGATTCCCCAGGTAAGCTCCCCCCTCCCTCCTCCTCATTCCACTTTTCCCTCCCTCTCACCCCCTCTCACTCCCTCCCACTCACTCACCAACACCTCCGCTCTCCCCCCTTCCTCTACCCCCCCTTGCTTGCCGGCCTCCTGGCCTCCCCCCTTGATAGCCGGCCTCCTTGCCCCCTCCCCAACCTTGCCGGCCTCCTTGCCTCCGCCCTTGCTTGCCCCTCCTTGCCTCCTCCCTTGCTCTCCCATCCTCCCCCCTCAATAGCCTGCCTACTTGCCCCCTCCCCACCCTTGCCGGCCTCCTTGGCCCCCCCCCACATTTGCCGGCCTCCTTGCCTCCCCCCTTGCTCCTCCCTCCTTGGCCCCCCCACCTTTGCCGGCCTCCTTGCCTCCCCCCTTGCTCCTTGGCTTCCTTTGCCCCCCCACCTTTGCTGACCTCCTTGCCTCTACCCTTGCTTGCCCCTTGCTTTCCCCTCCTTGCCTCCCCCCTCACTTTCCCCTCCTTGCCTCTCCCCTTGCTTGCCCCTCCTTGCCTCCCCCCTTGCTTGCCCCTCCTTGCCTCCCCCCTTGCTCATTGGCCCTAATGCCAACAAGCCCTCCTCCATCCCTTGCCTTGCCACCATGCACCTAACCCCCCTTGCTTACTCAGCCCAACCCAAGACCCAGCCCAAGGCCCAACCCAATTGGTTTGCCGCCAATAATTTTTTTTTTTTTTGATGATGTAACTTATTTTTTCTTTTTTCTTTTTTTTTTTCTTTTTTTTTTTTTTTTTGATAAGCCCAGCCCAATAAGTTCACACCCACACCCAGTAATTTTTTATTTTTTATTTTTTTTGGTGATCACGTTACTGAAATTTGTTTTTGTAACCCTCTTTGACCCCTTTTCCTTCAATGCCATCCCTTCTCACACCACACTCACAATGTTATACTCCAAATTGAATCCCTTTTTGATCCTCACCCCAAGCAGAGCATTTGCCTGGGAGGCAACAAGATGGAAGGAGATGAGGTGACAAACATAAAGAGAGGTGGCAAGCAGAGGGCTTTGAAGAAAAAGAGGGATCAAATGAGGGCCTCCTAAATCTCTTTTGAACTTTCAGAGGGGGGCATCAATGAAAAGGTTGTATGATCTGAAAAGAAACTAAAACCTTTGAATCTGTATCATGCAATTAATACTGAAAACAAAAAGAACAATTGAAAACCCTCACCCACTGAGTTTGAACTTTCCAAGCAGACAATCAAGCAATTCTGTTTCTTCCACAGTGGAAAAGTAATTTTTCTCAATAAGTCTGATCACAAAAGTCTTGTTGAAATAATTGAATTTTTCCCATTGGATAAACTGTCTGATCAAGACAAGAAGGACATCAACTTTGTGACAACTTTCCTTCACCAGTCAAAAAAAAATTTGTCAACACCGTTGGTCCCTTAAGATCTTGGGGTGGAAAAATGTGGGCAATTGGATGACAAAAATTGATGGACCCCTTTGAGTTATTTGGATGCTATTTGAAGAAATCATCTATTCAATCTTCCCCTCAAGATTATGCTTTTCTCAATCTTAAGACAGACAAAGTCTCTCAAATTTTAGGAAAAATGTTTTGCAATTTGGCCAGACTTCCCTTTGAATCAAACAGTGAAGTAATGAAGGACAATGGCATCCCCTCATTCTCATAACTTGAATTTGGTTCTTGGCCTACTCCGTTTGACTTCTCTCTGCATGTCACCTTCAAATCCAAATCTTTTTACAACTCACCTCATATTGAAAAAGTTGACATCTCTGAGTATTCCTTTTTACTTGCAGTTCAAACCAAGAAATCTAATGGAAAACTTATTGAAACTAAAGATGAATATGGAGTATCAGACAGCCATTTTTTTTTCCTGACCTGGGGTTTGGAATTGATTTCAAGCAAAAAGGTGTAGTGAAAATGGTTTGGGCAGCAAATAAGTAAAAGAACTGTACTTTTCCTGCTGTGGAGACTGCCACTCATACAAGAATAGCAATGTCAATGCAAATAAACAAAAGGACTAGAAACACTTTCAGGGAATTTGGTAGTGGGAAAATATACTCCAAGAAAAAAAAAATAAAAAGAAAAAATATTTTTTAATTGGTGGGGTTCAAAATAGTCTTAAGAATTGTTGTAATCAAAAATGATTTTTTTTCTTTTTAAGTTTTTCATCAAAGAAAAAATATTTACAAGCCCAGCATTTGGGTAATCTGCTTTCATTCATCTACTGTTCTACTGCTACCAATGCTTTCCATGGCTACTGACCACTTATCCTTTTTTTCTGTTGCCAGTTGTTCCCTCTCCATTTGCAGTTGCACTTGCTGTCAATCCTTCTCCTTTTCCTCTTTTTGAAATTCTATCTCAGCCTGTTTCAACTTCCACTCAGCATCCCATTTTTGCTGATGAGCCAAACTCTTGGCTTTCTGCTTTTGAAAATCAATAGCCAGTTGATGATCCCACTTCTCCTTTTCAAACTGAAGTTTTTCAGATTCAACTTGCAATTTCACAGTTTTCCAGAAGGGAATAGGAATGAGCTAGATTTTGAAAGCAAGGAGAATCCAATGGGCTTACTTGAATCTTGCTTCTCCATGATCTCCTCAAAGCCTGAAAAATTTGAATTGTTTCTCCTATTTTGAATGCTATTGGGGTTGATGTTGATTGAATTGGAGGCCTTTTGCTTTTGCTTTGCAGAGGGGGTTTGTGTAGGAACCTCATTGCTCTCATTTGAAGGGGATGTTGGAGGCCCCATTGGCTTGAGGTTTTGGCCATTCAGGAATGGATGAGCCTGTTCCTTTCAAATCTAAATCAGTCAGGATTAACTGGACAGAAGAGAAAAGAACTTGGTTCCTTACTTGAGAGAATGGTTGATGGCAATGGTGATACAGGAATGAAATCCTCCTCATTGGCCAAGTTCTGCAGTTCTTCCACCACAGGAAGAGAGCAATCAAAAGAAGGAGGGGAGGGGTCCAAGGTTGGTTTTGACTCCCCAATCAACACAGAAGTAGACGTGATTCAAGCTGCTTGTGTTTGAATATCCTACTTGGCATTGGATGGGGGCCACTCATAGGTTTCTTTGGGATCATCATTGCTAGGCTGAGCATCCCTAGCCAAGTCCTCAGCATCAACTGAATCAGATTGTTGGGCATAAAAAGCAGCTAGGGGGGTTATGTTGGCCTTCTTTCCAAAGATTTCATCCATTTGAATATACAAAGGACAAATGGAGTCCAACTTATCAACCACTGAGTTGATTCCTTTGGCTTTGTTGGAGTCAGTGATACCAAAGCCAGTGGAGATTGACATGGAGTGGGCCTTTTTTTACTTGGCTTGATAATTCTTGAATTGCTCCCTCATCTGTTTGCATGAAAGATCCAGCCTACCTTTTGTTTTGTTCTTGAGTTCATTGGCCAACAGGAGATAACCATTGACCTTAGAAAGTGGAGGTTGGCCAACACATGTTTCATTGTCCAATCCAAAGCAAGCATTGTAGTTGGATGGAATTTTGAGCCAGTTTACCAGGATGATGTGATCAGCTCTCTTGAGCTGACTTGAGCCTTTGGAAGCTGATGGGGGAGGATTGTTGGATTTTGAGTTCCTGGGGGATGTTTGCTTTGGTCCATTGGATTGTTTAGTGGACTTGGGGGGGGGGGGAGGATTGCTGAGGGGCCATTTAAAAATAGTAAGAGGGATGAAGGGATGAAGGGCTATGAGAGTGTCCAAGTGGTGAGAGTGATTATGTTATGAGAGGATGAGAGTGATGAACCAAAGAGAATAGGAAGAGATGAGAGCAATGAAGTGAGAAGAGGGATAAAGCAATGAGAGTTAGGATGTGATTAAAGCAATAAAGTGATGAGAGTGATGAATTGATGAGGAAAGTGATCCAATGAGAGTAAGCATGATGTGATGAAAGCAATAAACATATGAGAGTGATGAACTGATCAGGATAGTGATCCAATGACAGTTAGATGGATTTTATCAAAGCAATAAACAGATAAGAGTGATGAACTGATAAGGATAGTGATGCAATGAGAGTTAGCTTGATGTGATGAAAGTGATAAAGTGATGAGAGTTATGAAGTGATGAGGATGGTGATGAAGAGATGAAGAGTGATGAATCAATTTTTTTTGATGAGGTTGGAGTTAGAAGGAGGTGGGAAGACAGGGGTGGATGATGTGGACAGGTTATGGAAGCCTTTAAATACTTTATTTGAAAAAACCCACTTATTTCCAGGTAACTCTGACATGTCTGATGTGAAATGAGTGGGTTTTTTGATTTTTAATGGCGGGTTTGAAATGGAAGATTTGGTTTGAAACCCGCAATTAAAAAATGGTGGGTTTTCTTAACTCTTATACACCCTAATATTTGTTTCCAATTTTTCCAAATAATATGTGTTTGCTGATTTATCTATTTTTCTCTAAGATATAAATCTTTTATTTCTACCCCAAAGTATTCTAGGGAAATAAAGCAACCAAAAATTACCAAAGAAGTTCCCAGGGTGGCTCAGTATGATGATATGAATGCTGAAGGTGAACCTGATGTGGTTGATCAAGACATTCCTGCTATGAATAATAGACATCAATATGATTCTCTTATAACCAAGCCATAAATGAGGCCCCTCCTGAAAGGTATTTTTGAAAATTTTCTTAATTGATGGAGTTTTCCAGAAATTTTTCAAAGGATTATGATTATGCATTTAGCATCCTGAATTCACACAGTGACAAGAATGTGTATTTTAATTTCTCCTTGGGAGTTGATAACAGATCAAAGTCTGGTACTTCATCATTTCAGACATCCTAAAGGAGGTTTTATTGTTTCTTCAAGTTTTATGAAGACAAAAGAAATGAAATAAAACCAACTTAATTGTTTTTTAAGAAATCCAGGACAAACGAATGAGCCCTTTTTTGATCCTAGTGGTAAATAAATCCAACACAGAATTCAAACTGAATTGCAATCAAAATTCACAGCCACTATTTCAGCTGTTTTACTTTGAAGTCAATATTGAAATACTTGAGCCATGAAGATTGGAAAAATTGAAACAGAATCAAAGATGTTTAAAAAATGAAAAATGATACAAAAAAAGAAATTATTTCTGTTAAATAATCTCCAAAATATCTCAAAAGCCTGATGAGTACATCATCTGAGAACTTGATGAATTCACTTATGACCTTATAAGATAGAAATTGGGAATCCTTGTTATTATCTCACCCTTTATCAACATCTTTGGCTATAAAATTACACCATGTGTGCATAATGAATTGGAAATACAGGGAAAAATGCTATAGATTTCCCTAGTTGCAATCTATTGGGATGGATTTAGCAGTTCAAAAATTTTATTTTTCATTTTCTATGATGATCCATGAAACCCAAGAGTTATATACTTAGGATTTTTCACAGCTTAGATGAATTTAGTCTCAAGAAGATATTCTAAAATTCTTTGTAACAGAAAGATATTTGGCTCTTAAAAATGAAATTGAGGATAAATTTTGTGGTGATTCACAAGGAGAAATGGAATTTTATTGAAAATTTATTGATAGGGTGAACAATGGCATTGAAAATTTTGATCACCAAAGTGTTCACCTACCTTGCACTTGGAATATCAAAAATATCATGTTAGCCAGATGTAAAAGGATTTGCAGATATGAGGAGTTTGGGATTCCTTTATTTGTTTTTGGAAAAACATTTTGGGTCAAGAAGAATTAAGAAGTATGTATCAAATTGGTCAAGACTGTATTTCCTCATGAAAACAGACCTGTATTTCTTGTAGCACATTAGGAAATTCTTGGTGAAGCATGAGAAAACGTTTGTGGAACTGTTGAATTCAAAACACTTTCATCTGAGAAATACAACCAGTTCAAGGGCTTAATTCTCCAATTTTTCCATAAAATCCTACTTGGTTAATTCCACAGGGAATATTTTCACATTTAATGAAAGTATTATAAAGGAATCAGGAAATATAAAAAAGGGAAAAATATTTCACAAGTGCCACTAATGTGCAAGAAACAGTTGGAACATGGAGTAATCCTCACAGAAATCAGGATGAGAGGCTTGATATTGCATGTGTGATTATTGAACAAAGCACAAGAGATGATTATGTGGAATGTAAATATATAAGTCCAGGAGTTAGGCTCAGAGCAATATTTATTTTGAATCCTATAAGAGTAACACCCCAGGGAAAGGAAAGAGGACTCTAGAAGGCTTTTTTATTTTTTCCTCATGCTGAACTGAAGCCTACTTGATGATGACTGGCCAGTAAAAATTAGTATACTAATTAATTTGGGGGAAAATATTCCAACATGGGGAGAGAGGGCTGTATATGTGAGGATTAATGAGGAGCAACTGAGGGATTGTTTGGTCTAGGTTGGAGGAGAGAGTTCCTAGGTCATAAAGGTCCAGTGGGTGTGAGGCTTTAGTTGAGATCCAGGAGAAATGGCATTTCACATGGAGACTGATGTATACTGATCTGGAAGTTTCAGAAAAGTTATCATGCACATAAATGTGCATGGAGGGAGAGGGTGAGAGAAAATGTATCCATAAAGAGATAGGGAGAGCCTGGGAGAGGAGATTGCAGGATGCATTTATGCAAGGAAGATTCACAGTAGGTGGATTCAGTAGAGTAAAGAGGTGGAGACTGAGATTTTCTGAATTCTTGAGAGATTGGATTAGACTGAGGCTGGAGTTTCAAACTTTTTCATGAAAGTAAGCCCAACCCTTTAAATGAAGTTTCAGCTCCTGATGAACATAAAAAGAAGATTATGGGGCAGAGAGTTGCAGTCTTCATAAATTTCTAACCATTTATTCCCTTCAAAATATCCCTCACCATTACTTTCATACTTCAACAGATAACATACTAAATCATTAAACTTGAAATTAAACAATTTCTATCACCCAGTCAAAAAATAATAATAATATTTCACTAGTTGCATAGAAACATGAAATATTTGTACCACCAGTATTACCGCCAATGCTGGTAAGTGTGAATGCTGTCAAAGATACAAAAGTTTTTTTTTATGGGATTAAAAAAGCTAGAAGAAAGGTATTAGGACCAAGGGTTTGGATTAAAAATTATACTGGGACAAAAAAACAATTGAAGGGGGACCCTGATGAAAGCAGTATTTATTTAGCTGCCTCCAACAGGGTTTGGCAAGAAGATTATGGGCTTTGGTTTGTTTTATGTGGTTTTTATAGGGTTTGATTCTTATTATTTTTTTTTGTCCATTGAAAGGGAGGGTACTTTTGAAATGTTGTAGAGGATGCAGGTGTGAAAAAAAAAATTCAAAGGAAAATTGGCCTTGGAAGGGTTTTCAAAGTGTCCATCATTGAAGCTGTCAAAGAGGGAAGGTTATGATATTTGATAGGGGATGCCATTACCTTTGAATGGGAGTGTGGAAGATTTTATGGCCAGTAAGAGTTTTTTAGAGGAATCTTCAAAGCTAGTTAAGAGCCTTCAAATTCAAATAAAAGAATCAAAGCAGGTTCAAAGATGGTTCAAATTTCAAAGTTTTAAAGCAGTCAAAACCATCAAAAACCTTCCAAGCAAGGTTTCTATTTTTTAATAAGGTGTTTTGAAGCCAAATGATTTGGTTTTAAGTGATGGAAAGGAAGCTCCTGAGGAGCTAGGAGAGGAAATTTAATTTGAGGAAGAATAAGAAGAGGAAAAAGAAGATGGAATTTTTTTTGAGAATGAGGCAAGAAGTAAAAGGAAATTGTGGGGGGTAAGGAGAAGGAATAGTTAGTCATTGAGGTGGCTAAGGAGGAAAGATTCAAATAGAAGGAGTTGGAAGAAGAAGAATGAAAATTTCATTTGGGGGTTCTGGATTTTATGGGAAACGTTTTGGCAAGTTCTCTTGAAGCAGGAGGAATTTATGGGGAATAATTCAAGATAAGGTAAAAGGGGAGAGAAATTGATTTTTTTACTATTCCAATTCCTTGAAGGAAGTTGGTTTGATCAACCAGGTGGTACATGCTCCAAAAGAATAGACAAATAATATCTAAGCTCATTTGGTGGGTTTTATGAGAAGACAAAGGAGATAATGTTTTTTGGATTTTTAATCAATTGGTTTGAATCTAATAAGAAATTTTAAGAAAGAATGGAATAATTGAAGAAGGAGATGATAGATTTATTAAAGGAATTTTGGAATTTGGAAGGAGAAACATATGAAATGCTTGCTTCTGCTACTGATGAGGAGGATTATGAAAATTGGAAATAAAATTGGCTAGAATTAGCTTGAAAAAGAGAACTAGAATGAGAGCCACTATTCATAATTAAATTTAGGGCATTAATTTTCTCATGGTCCCAATCCTTTATTTCACAGAAAATTACATCTAACCACTGATGTGCGCCTTTGCTGGTACATGGACAGATACTTTATTTCACAATACTTTCAAGATTTCTTTTTGGATTTTTTATGCTGTAGGCTCGTAGCCAGGGTTTAAAACCCACCAAGAAAGATCTTTGGTAATTTTTGAGCCATTAAAACTGCTCCAAAAATTGAATCCTAAAATAAATGAATTCTGCAAAAACTAATTTTTCAATGGGTTCCTGGATTTTTATTTGGGCTATTTTTATTTTTTTTATTTTTTTGGTTATTTCAGATATTAATAAGTTTATTCAACATTAAAAGGAAATTACCAATATTTTTTTTTATATTTTTTGGATGTATCCTTTGAGCTTAAAAAATTACTTCAAAAAACCAAAAAAAACAAAAAAACCCAACTTTCTCATTGGGCTTTTGGATCCTTTTATTTTCCTTTTTAGTTCATTTTTTTTTTGGTATTTGAAGCCATGAGAAATTCAAAAAAACAGTAGAACAGAATTCCAATATTTTTTCCAGAATTTGTTTATGTATCATTTACCTCAAAAAATCCTTCAAAAAACCAAAAAAACTTGAAAAACTCAATTTTCTCATTGGAATTTTGGATCCTTTTGTTGGCCTTTTTGATTATTTTTTTTTTATGATTCAAGCTTTGAGTGATTCAAAAAAAATAAAAAAATAAAGATCTTTTTATTTTTTTTTCTGATTTTTTGGTTGTATTTTTCTACCTTATAAAATACCTTCAAAAACCACAAAATTCAAATCATTAAATTTTCTCATTGGAGTTTTGGATCCCTTTTTTGCGTTTTGAATTAATTTTTTTTGGAGATTCAAGATTTCAGAAATTTTAAAAAACAAAAAAATATCTTCTCAAAAATAAAGAACAAATATGGATAAAAATATTAAATTTTCTTCAACTATGATTGTTTTTATTTTTATACTTGATTTTCTTGGAGGGAACAAAACCTCATTACCAAGCTCCGAATTTTTATTAATAATGGTTTTCCATGATTTGGAATCCTTGGTCAGAATGCTTTTCCAAAGTGGATCTAACCTGGGAGCTGACCAATGATCAGACTTGAAATTCAGTTAGACTTTATATGTGAAATCTTCTAAAAGAATGAAGCAAATAGAGAATATTTGGAATTTGGAGTGGGAGGGGAATTAAGAGGAAGATAAGGGCAAGGCATTAAAGAAGAAAACGGAACCACTGGAAAATTTTATTTTTGAGCAAGAAGGAAACCATGGCATGGAAATTTCATCCACATATTTATGGGAGCTGGGCCAGAAAGTTAGTTCAGTTGCCTTCTTGCTTCTTGGAAAGTTTCACCCCAGATTTCATGCAGTAATATTTCATCCTTTAAAATTGGGTTTTGATCCAGCTCTTTCACCATTTATTTCCTGACTTCAATCCAGTATTTTGAGTTCCTCCCCAAAAAAATGGCTTCTGATCTAAAGCCATCACCATCCCCTATGACATCTTGAACATGTGATATATGTGGAATGGCTGTTTTTGGGGAAATAAAATGTTTGTATGGGAACTAAAACCAAAAATCATAATTTTTCATAAAAAAAATATGTTCTAAAGATAAAAATCACTTCCTCAATTGACACTTGGTCAAAGATTACAGAAGAAGAGAATGATAATGTTCAGGAAACTAGAGGAAAAAGCCAAAAAAAATTCTGAAAAAATTAAAAAATGAGAAAATATCAAATGTACTCACTTTCTCACTGATTTTTGGGGCTTCTAATACCTTCCTTCCAGGAGGATGGTAAGGAGCATCATCATCTTCATTGGATACCTTTAGTCTCTTTATTCTTTTCCCACGATTGTATTCAGCAGAAGCAACCTGCTTATTCAAAATGGTTCAGACCTCTGATAAAAGTTTGAATGAAAAAATTAATGAAAAATTATATCCAAAAATCAACAAAAAATAAAAGAAAAGGAAATCTCAACATCTTTGAAAAATCCAATTCTAGAAGCTCTTCATCTGCTGAATCTTCCACTTCATCCAAATCTGGCACATATTTATCTTCTGAATATTCTGCTTCAGTCAGAAATTCATCATATGTTAAAAACAAGACAAGATTCAAAAACGAACCATTGCAGAAAAAAATTTAAAGATATAATTTTCACTTTTACTCTGATTCCTTCTTCTTTCTTCCCTTCCCCTTTCCCTTTATGGAAACCCAATTTCTTGAAACCTGCGCACATAAAAAAATATATTCATTATGATTTTTTATTTCAAAAAATGGTGACTGACCTTTGAATTTGCTATGAATTTCTTCTTTGGCCTTCCTCTTCTCTTGGTTTCTTCCAAATATTAAAAAAAAGATGGATCTATTTTACTTGAGGAATGAAAGATCTTCTTTAAATTATTTGCTGCACCTTTGAGTCTTCCTCTTACTTTGTATCTGTGAGTGGAATTTGGCTCTTGCTTCCGGGTAAGTTGATATCTGCCTTGTACAGCTTCTTGCTGCCACCTGGATAATATAGCTTCTCTCCAGGTGGAAAATTTCTTAATTATTCAAACATCTGAGTGAAATAAAGGTTTTCATGACTTTCTTTGGTTGGAAATTCAATTTTTTCTGCATCTTCAGTTGCATCAGGATTCAGAGTTGACTGGAAAAATAAAAAACAAAATAATTCAGGAAATTATGAGTTTGAGGTTGAATAAAAAAAAAGGAACAAAACTTACTTATAAGGGAGCTTTGAAATGCCATTGAAGTTGAAAATCTTCTAGTTGGAAGAGTTCACCATTTTTGACAGCCAATATTACTTTGTTAATACATCGTATACCCATGTAAGAAGAGTAATCACATTTGTTGCTATTTGTTGAAGATTCAGGAACTTGATGGAATGAGTGCATTATTTTGAGGGCAAAGTGGCTTATTTTTCCAGAAAGATTATCCACACAGTGAGTTAAACCAATCAGATTCTTGAACTTGTGCTGAGAGACTTCAATAGCTCTCTCATGGTTTTGGATGCTTATAGAGTTGTATATTTGTTGAAATACATTATAGAAAGAGCAAATTGAGGAATTGATGAACCATTTGATATAGGAGTGAAGAAATTTTATTCTGGAGGCACTTGTGTTGCCAAAGTGAAAGTTTTTGTTTGCCAAACATGAGACAAACTTTATTTCAAAGGGAATCCGGTTCTCAAGAAGATAGTCTGAAGTTTGAGCATTCCAGACCACACAAATTTTAGAAATGTTTTCCTGATAGGTTGATTCAGATTAGGAATGGACCAATTGATGCTATTTTTTCTGAAACAGATTCCATTCATCTTCAGATTTGATGTGCTTTCGGCAGTGGGTTTGAATATTTTTTGAAATATGCCAGAGACAGAGAAGATGATGAGAGGAAGGGAAAATTGTTTCAATTGAACTTATTAGTGCTTGTTCCTTGTCTGTAAGAAGCAAACCAGGTTTTTTATCTTCTAAGATTTCCTGAAATTCAGGGCCCGTTCATAGTTCTGTTTTTTCTCTTGAGATAAAAAACAGAAGGCAACTAAGAATCTTCTGGAACAATTGTTTACCCCAAGAACATGAAGAGGGGGCATTCCAAAATGTTTTGTTTTATATGTACAGTCCATAATTAAAAGATTTGGGAAAAGATTGAGAAATTTTTGGAATCAGGGTGGGAGATGAATAAGAAAGTAATTTTTCCATCCACATTGTTCATTTTTTAGAAAAAGGAAGAATTATGGAGTTCAATTATGAGAGCTTCAACTGGAGTTTTGCCATCAAGGGCATTTTTGTGAATGTGGGATCTTTTATTGTAAATATTATGGAGATTTTGATGGACAGGAGATGATGAGGTTTTTATAAGAGAGTTTAGAATTTTTAATGGGGGGACTCCAAATTTGGTTAAATTTTTAACTATCCCCTGTTTCTTCCATTGGATTCTTCTGTTGATGGGATGAGTGGAAGGATTGGTGGAAGGTGAATGGTTTTTTTTGGAAATATAACCTTTACCACCCAGAAACAAAATCTTTTGGAAAAATTGCCTGATAATCTGAAAGGGCAATTTTTCTTTCTTGATTTTTTTAACTTGTTGGTATCTTTTCTGGGTTCATATTTCCCAGACTTAAAACACTGAAAAGTCTAGGTATGTTTCTTGGTATTGGATACTTTGGTAGATATGGAATTTCCATGAGACTTTGCGCATGATTGGATAGCTTCAACCAGCTCCTCCTTTTGATTATGTGATAGCTCCGGAGGAGGAGCAAGAGGAGTTGAATCAGGAGTTTGATTAGATGAGGAAGGATCAAGAGGATTTGAATCACTATTTTGATTAGTTGAGATGATAGTAGAAGGGCCTGGTGAAACAGTTCTGAAAAGTGGGTGAATGTTTTCTTGAGCCATTGCAAAAAGGGATTTTATTTTTAAAAAATGTAGTGAAGTTGGTATTTGATAGTTTAGAAATATATCAAGAATAATTTGAGTGAAAAAAGGAATTCAGAGAATTTATATAAGATTTAAAAGCATTTTTAGAAATTATCTGGAGTTTTGAGGTGTTTTTGTTGAGGAGTGGTGATGGATGATAAGTAGTTTGTGGTGTGGTGTGGTGAGTTTTTGTGTTGTGTTGTGTTTTGTTTTTCTGTGTTGTTTTGTTTTGTTTTGTTTTTTTTGTGTTTTTTTTGTGATGTGATGTGATGTGATGTGTTTTGTTTTGTTTTGTTTTGTTTTGTTTTGTTTTGTTTTGTTTTGTTTTGTTTTGTTTTGTTTTGTATTGTATTGTGTTGTGTTGTGTTGTGTTTTGTTGTGTTGTGTTGTGTTGTGTTGTGTTGTGTTGTGTTGTGTTGTGTTGTGTTGTGTTGTGTTGTGTTGTGTTGTGTTGTGTTGTGTTGTGTTGTGTTGTGTTGTGTTGTGTTGTGTTGTGTTGTGTTGTGTTGTGTTGTGTTGTGTTGTGTTGTGTTGTGTTGTGTTGTGTTGTGTTGTGTTGTGTTTTGTTGTGTTGTGTTGTGTTGTGTTGTGTTGTGTTGTGTGGTGTGGTGTGGTGTGGTGTGGTGTGGTGTGGTGTGGTGTGGTGTGGTGTGGTGTGGTGTGGTGTGTGTGGTGTGGTGTGGTGTGGTGTGGTGTGGTGTGGTGTGGTGTGGTGTGTGGGTGTGGTGTGGTGTGGTGTGGTGTGGTGTGGTGTGGTGTGGTGTGGTGTGGTGTGGTGTGGTGTGGTGTGGTGTGGTGTGGTGTGGTATGGTATAGTAGTGGGATGGTGTGATGGGGGGTGATGGGAGGGTGAAAGAGGTCAAGGGAGTGGTTCATAAGATACTTGGAGAGCTCCAAGATTGGTGGAGGTCCCAGGAAAAGAATTTCAGTCATATTGAATATATCCATGTGAAAGGGCTCAGAGAAGAGTTGCAGAACCCCAAAGGGGTTTATTATGATGCTTTTTTTTTGTTTGGTTATTGAGACACAAATAGTGCCTCAAAAATTAGCAAAAATGATTTTTTTGAAAGCTTCAAATCATTTTTTTTGGAACTACAGCTTTAAATGTTTTATATAATCATTATTTCTTTCAGGAAAAAAAAAATCAAAAGAGGATAATTAAAGCAAGACCAACCTTTTCTTTTGAATTATGTTGATTGTCTTTTAAACTTTGAGGGGTAAAAAATGTGAAAAGAAGTCAGAAAATTTTTTACTTGAGATTTTGGATTCTATTCTAGAATTTTTCCAAAAGAAATTTCAGAAATTTGGATGCCATATGTGTTAAAAAAACATTGAAATTGATGTGTTAATTTGAAGTGTTTTTGCATTGGATTCAAATTTTTGGAGGCCCAGGATACATCCAAAAATTCTGAAAAAAAGGTTAAAAATCTCTTTAATTGTTTTTTTAAGTTTATAAAATCTTGAATAAACCAAAAAAATATGATCAAAAAGGCCAACAAAAGGATCCAAAATTCCAATGAGAGAATTGATTTTTTCGAGTTTTTTTGGTTTTTTGAAGGATTTGTTTAAGGTAAATAATACATCAAAAAATTCTGAAAAAATATGGCATTTTTTTCTACTTTTGTTATAAGTTTATGATAGCTTCAATCATAAAAAAAATGAACTAAAAAGGCAACCAAAAGCATCTAAACATCCAATGAGAAAATTGGTTTTTTTGATTTTTTTGGTTTTTTGACAGAATTTTTTAAGGTCATAGAATACATCCAAAAAATCTGTGAAAATTACTTGAAAGTTCTTTGAATGTTTTTCAAGCTTTGTAATAGCTGAAGTAACCAAAAAACACAATAAAAATAGCACAAACAAGAATCCAAAAACCCATTGAAAAATTGGTTTTTGCGGAATTTTTGTATTTTTGGATTCCATTTTTGGAGGGGTTTTAATTGCTCAAAAATTACCAAAAATTTTTTTGGGGGGTTTCAAACCCTGGCTAAAGGACTGAAGCATCAAAAATTAAAAAAAAATCTTGAAAGTATTGTGAAATAAAGTATTTGTCCGTGTAGCAGCAAAGGTGTGCAATGGCGGTTAGATGTAATTTTCTGTGAAATAAAGGATTAGGACCGTGAGAAAATTAATGCCCTAAATTTAAATATCATGGAATAGTTTTGTTTGTTTATTCTTGGATTTTATTTTATATCTTTTAGATGAGATTGAATGTAGAACATAAAAGGCTATGATGATGGAATATATGTGAAATTTCTAATTTGATGAATGATGGATGGAATTTATATTGTGTATTTAATGGTTATTTTGATTTAAATTTTAATTTGATGAAAGAATCAGTATTTTTTGCCTTTGTTTGCCTTTGGAAGGATAGAGGGATTGGAAGTCATGAAGAATTAAAGCACAGTTGGTAAAATTGGAAGGTAGTTCCCAGAAGACTCTTTCAGATTCATATCCAAAGGCCTTCCATTCAGCTAGGTACAGTATTTTTATGCATAAAATTTTTAAATCTAATATCTGTGATATTTTAAAATATTCATTTACATCTATTTCCACTGTTTCTGGTGGAAGTTGAAGCTGAAGAGAATTTGAATTTTCTGAGTAACATTTGATAAGAGATGAATGGAAGAATGGCTGGATGGATTCCAATTCATTGGGGACTTGGAATTTGAAAGCATGAGAACCTATTTTTTTAATAATAAGAAAATATGCCAGCAAAATCTCAGAGAGCTTCTTTGAAGGCCTTTTAGTGGTGATATTATTTGAATATAGCCACACTTTATTCAAACCAGCCATTATTTATGGAATTTTGTTTATTTTGAGGTCAGCATAGTAATTATACTTATCAATTGACTTTCATATTTATTTCTTGAGTTGAATCTTGTTCTTCTGTATTTGAACCAATCAGTGACTGGAAGGTTTGTTTTCTGGAACCTGTAGGCAGTAAAAGCTGGTATTTTTACCACAAAGGGTGGAGAAAGTATATTGATGGTTTCAGGAGTTGAAAAAATTGTTTTAAAAGAATTCTTCCAAGGAGAGCAAAGTATCTCAATTATCTTGGTGGTAGCTGATTTATTTTATTGCAAGCTTGTCTGGGCACACTCTCAAGTCTCACTTGGAACAATGCCCAGCGGGCTTGATTTTGGAATCAGGTTGCGCTGCAGATCTTGGCACACAGCCAAGCTCCCATTTTCCAAAGCCAAGCTGTTGGCACCCCCCCACTCATTTGCTCCCTCTCCCTTGATCCCTCCATAGGTAGATGAAGGCTATGATCAAACCAATCCTCCAACAATTAACACAGGATTTCCAGTCTGAGAATTTGCTCTGCAAGGGGTATTTGGGTTCATGGATTATTTTATCCTGAGAAGGTAGAAACCTTAGGCTGGAGGGGTAATCAAGTTCAGGATCAATCAATAGATTTTCAGGTTGAGATTGGGTGTCCTTCTTGGGATGTAGGATTGTTTGGGATGAGGGTGAGGCTGAATGATGATGAGCTTTTTACAAGTTTATTGAAGAAAGGAAATAAATAAAGAAAAATTACCCCAATTATCAATCTGAAAGGCATGGCCAATTGGCTTGGGTGTTGGCAAAGTCAAAATTTGGCCCAACACACCCAAAATTTTCTGTGTGCCAAGTTGGACTTGGCTGTGTGCCAAGTTGCACTTGGCTGTGTGCCAAGCACAATTTGGGGGGTTCCCAGCGCGCTTTAGAAAAGAACTGGCTGATTTGGGTGGCTGCCCAAAAAATCCTGAAATAGCATATGTACATCCTAAAATATTGTTCCATTACCTGATTGAATATTTCAGTTTTACTGTCATTTTCTGGGTGTTAATCAGTGGAGAGATTCCATTTTATCTGGAATTTTTCATAAATTTCGTTTGTCACAGAAAAAATGAATAACAATTGTTGGTCACTTGTGATATTAGTAGGTATAAAATTCTTGGAAGTTTTACAGTTTTTTTTGATGAAGCGGGAAAATTTAAAATTTAGAGAAATTTTCCCCCAAAAATAGGATTTGATGAAATCAATTTGAGGGAGGAAGTTGAGAGATGAAATACATAGAGATAGAAGAACAAGGGCAATTAAAAATTGGAAGTGGTTTGAGGATTCCATTTTTCTTTTATTTAATTTTTTATTCCTGTTGCAGAGATGGTCTGAAAAGGCGTATTTGTTCAAATAATTTAAAATTATTTTCCAGGAAAAGGAAATTTTCACTAGGTTGCAATTTTTGTGTTGACCTGGGTAATGTGAAGATTGGGGATTGTGAAACTTTTGAATTATTTCCAACTTACGTTGATTGGAATTGTTTGGAATCACAACTTTTACCTTGAGCAGGAGTAAGCAACCAGTAGAATATAGTCAATATTTGATTCCTTCCTCCCCTTTATTCAATATTTTCAAAATTTCTTGGAGAAACTCTTCAGATTTTTGAATTGCATTAAATTCACTCAGTTTATTATCAAGGATTGTAATAAGCAGGTTAAAAAGTTTGGAATTTTCATCTCCATCTTGTTCCAGAATTTTGTTGAATCTATCAAGATTATTTTCAAGGTAAGGTATTCCCCCTGCTGGATAAAAATTGTCTCAATTTGAGAGGACTTCTGGTCTAGTTTAAACATTTCCAGAGCTTTAATTTATTTTGAATTTAAATTCAGAGATAAACTCTTCCCAACAAGATTTTCTTCTTGTGAGAACTTTGTAAGACATAAAATATTTTGAATAATAGTGATCAGGTGGAACTTTAAAGGGGTCATTAATAATTAAAAATCAATCACAACAATTTTTCAGATCAAAGAATATTGCAAGGATTAATTTATTATGGATCTCATATTTTATTCCAGAAAAAGGTTTCCTGATTTCAAAAGATATTGGGTGCTTTTTTTTATCAGAAGTGTTATAGTGCAGTTCAGCACCTAAGGAGATTTCCTGGAATCAGTTTCAAATTATTTTGAAAGATGTTTATCAAAATTGCAGAGGATTGGGGCTTTGGTGAAGCATTCCTTGATGAATTCCAATTTTTTCATTTCTTCAGGAGGGAGGAGAAATGGTGAATCATTGCACATGATTCAGTCTAGATAGAGGACCTCTTTTTAGTTTAGTTTTGAAAAAACCTGTGGTAGGATTTAGAAAAAACAAGAACAGATTTTAATTCTTTCCTGTTCATGGGAGCAGGCCAAGTTATTATTTTTTCCACTTTTAATTTCTCCATGGAAATTTGATCCCATAAAACTACATACACAAGTTAGTCCACAGATGAGAAATAGGAATCAAACTTAAGGCTGAGTTTGGCAACCACCAAAATTTCAGTGTAAGTGTATATGTCTGTGGAAGAGGCCCCAAAAAATATACACCTTAGGGTTGCAATATACATCCCCATTTTTGAATGTATAACCAACCCGGCCTGGTAGGGGGCAGAAATACAGGGTTTAACCTGTATGTGCAGCCCCAGCAGAAATCTTGGCAGCAAGTTACAGTGTGCATGAAAATTCACAATTAAACTTACACTTTCCAAACAACCCTGCATTTCCCAGATGTGACAAACAAGGTGTAACTTTTTTTGGAGCGGAATATCAAGTTAAACCCCAGTTGCCAAATGGATGCTGAAGGATTTTGTGAAGAGATTATAGTTTCTAAGTATTTTGAGTAATTTTTTCACATGCTTGATTTTCTCCTTTTTGCACATGGAAGATATAATAATATAATAAAGATATAATAAAAATAATCAAGATAGACTATCAATCATCAAGATAGAATTTCAATCATCAAGATAGAGTACAAATCATCAAGATTTAATGGCACATAAATTTGAGGAGGCCAGAGAATATTTGATTGAAAATATTTTTGAGAGAAGCAGGAACTTTATTCAGGCCAAAAATAATAAGCAATTATTCACAGCTCCTAAATTGAGATATAAAAGAAGTGTGGTGTTTTTCCCCTTCCTTAATTTGAAGAAGGCTGTAAGCTCCTCTGAGATCAATTTTGGTTTAGATTTTAGAACCTTAAAAAAAATTAATTAAGAAATTCATTTGAGAAATTGAGTAATTTTTCTGCCTTTCAAAATACTCAAGCTTGCAATAATCATAAAAGAATTGTAAAACTCAATCCTTTTTCTTGGAAAAAAAGAAAAGGTGCTCAATTTATTGAAGTTCTGGGTCAGATAAAAATTTCCCTGAATTATCTGATATGTATGTTTTAAGGGTTAAATTCTAACCTCTGTATATATATCAGAATGTCTTACCTTGTTTCAGGTTTGATTTTGAATCAGGATGAATTTGTGAGTTTGGCTTCTTGGGTGATGATTTTTGTGTTTTTTTTTCCTGTCAACAGAAAGACTACCAATTCTTTTTGGCTCCTTATGGTGTTTTGGAATATTTTGGAGTATAGCTTGATTTCTGAGAAAGGCATTGGCTGGCGCAACAGAAATACAAAATTCAGGAAAAAGTTTCCTTAACCCAGGGGTACTGTCACACAGTTTCATGTGAAATCATAAAATCTGCAACATGAATGGCCAGTCAGCCAGTATAATATACTTTTGGTTAGGACTTTACTCTTATTTTTTTTTTGGATTTCAAATTATTAAAAAAGACCACCATAGCTGGCAAATCTTTGGAAATCCTGAAAAATTTCCCTGGTGTATCTGATAATTTTCACAGGGAAATTTCTAATGAGGCATTGATCAAGTGCAGAGTGGAATTTTCCAATATCCCAAAAGCAAGAACAAAATAATTCAAAATAAATTTCTTCAGTTATATGGGAATCCCTTGAAGTCATATTTTAAATGAAATTAGGCCATCTTCCAGGTTACTTGAGCACAGTGACATTCATCCAAACTGGCATATTCATGTGAATCATTACTATGGTAAATCTTGAAATTAATTTTTGTTCAAAAAATGTGAAGAGAAGCTCAAAATTTTATTTGGTAGTGTCAGAAATCTTCCAGAAGATAGGAAACTAAAGATATTGTAAAACATTGAAATCTATCTTTTTTAAAAATTCAGGTTACAAAGATTTGGAAGTATTGAGCCTCTGGAACCCACAAGAGGAAAGCCCCCAGCCTCAGAATAAATAAAAATTGAGTACTAAACAAGAGTGGACCCTTCATTTTTTTTGATTAAGAAGCAGATTTTTCAGTGCAGAATTAGAAAAAAAAAATGGAGAGGGAAATAATGAGGAAAGAATATCAGAATGAAAACAAGGGATTTTGAGATTCAAATTAGAAATCAGGAGCAAGAAAAAATCAGAAGGTTTGCTGGAAATCAGATGATAGAAAAATATCAGACATTAAAAGTTAAAGCAAATATGGAAAATTCCAAAAAAAAAAATCAATATTGAAATTCCATCAAGCTAATGACAAAGAAATCAAAAGAGAAGCTGGAAAACAGAAAGGGTTATTTCAAACCAGAAATAATGATTAAGAGAGGATGGAAAGCTTTGAAAGGGAAAGAAAACATGCCAAATATCTTAATGAATCAAGACAAGATTTAAATACAAAGAAAAATTTGGGGGAAATCAAATTGGAATGGGAAAAATAAAGAACATTTGAGAAAAGTGAATGAAGAATTTAAAAAACATTAAATTAAAGCAATAAGGAATGTCTCTGAAATCAAATTAAAAGACTATGTCAGAATGAAATCAGGATCAGAAAAAAATCAAATGAAAATCTTGAAAGCTCAATCTTGGGGCTCACATTCTCCTGACTAGGACCTGCAGGCTCACTTCCATAAAGCCCCGCAACCATTTAAATAATCTTCAATTAATTATACTCCAGTTAAATCATCTTCAAATCCTACCATTAAAGCCCAATAATCTTCAAATTCAGTCATTTCTATGGGGCCAAAGAGGAGTAGATTTTTTTCTAATATTTCAAGTGGTTTTTCCAATCATTTTCAATCTTTCTATTATCACTCAAGGGATTTTAAGTGTGGCTATTTTTCTTTCAACCATAAGTTTGTGGGAAAACTTTCAGATCGTAGAAAAAAATTATAATTGTAATTGGAATGAAAGAAAACATTTTATCAAGGTATTTTGAAGAATTTTTGGTGATATTTTGACTTTGGCCACTGTTAAATTCATGAACCAAGATTTTCAAACAGGCATGAATGGCTGTTCACAACCCATATGCCTTGTTAAAGGAAACTCAAAACTCCACAAGTAGCACACAAAGTCTCCAACAATTTGCGCGTCCCCAAATTGCAATTGGGGATTCACAACCTATTTTGAGTCGAAATTGGGGGTTTGTGACTTTCTGGGGGATGCGCAAGTTGCAAGTGGGGTATTTATTTTTATTTATTTTCATTTTATTTATTTTTTTTTTTGGTGTTTTGGTTTTATTTTTTCAATTTTCAATTTATTTCATTTTTAATATCCTTTCTTTTTGTTTTTTGCACACCAGGAATGGGTTGTGAATGGCTGCTCACAACCCAACTGGGGGTTGTGGGCAGCCATTCACGACTATAATGGGTCGGAATCAGCCATTCATGACTGAGATGGGTGGGGAGTTTCTGTTCTCAACTATACATGGACGTGAGTTCCACCACACAACCCAATTTGGGTCATGAAAAAGTCATGTAGGGAACATTGCCCTTTGAATTTTGATCAAGTTCTAGAAATAAATTATTCTGATATTGTGAATATTTCAAAACTAATTTGATAAGGCTGCTACATATGTTTCATTTAATTACTAATGCTTATGATTTCCCAATAACCTGGATCTCTAATATATAATCATTGTCATTTTTGCTTTTGGTTTTCCTGTAAAACCAAATATCCCTGTTTTTATTTCTTTTGGGGATGAATTTCATTTCATAGCCTTGAAGATGGGTAAAGAGCCTTATTCTTGAATAATTATTGTATGATTTTTCCTGTTGATAATATCTGGAAAGAATACAGTTCCAGTAGAAGAAGGAAATATCTGTGTTTTGATTTAATTTTAGTGAAATCTGACTTGATGATTTTTTTTTGAATATTTAGAATTAGTACTGCATCTAATTTGAATAGATTGAATCTATAAAAATTATTTGTGATTTTAGAGTTCCTGTTTGATTGTCTATTTTTATTTCTCTCAAAAAAATATTTAGTTTAATGAAATTCCTTCAAAAGCATTTTTTTAAATTTTGTATACATTTTGTTAAAACGCACTTGCATTGCATCAAAAATTTCAATTTTTATTCAAGGAAGTCAATTTTTGAATTTTATTATTATTATTATGTAACTCAATGAATTTTGTGTTTGAAGATCCAAAAATAGGGCATATGAAATTTAAGCAAACCTGCCATTTTTAATGGTGGGTTTTGACCTAAATCTTCCATTTAAAACCCACCATCAAAAATAAAAAAACCCACTTATTTCAGGTCAGAAATGTCAAAGTTAACATGAAATAAGTGATTTTTTTCAAGTAAAGTATACAAAGGCCTTCACCAGCTCAACCATGCATCATTCCACATCATCACCCCTGGTTTCATCCTCCAACCTCATTGGAACACTTCATCACTCTTGTTACTTCATTGCTATCCTCATCACTTCATCACTCTCATTGCTTCCATTTCTTCATTGCTATACTCATCACTTCATCACTCTCATTACTTCCATTGCTTCATCACTCTCATTGCTTTATCACTCTCATCACCTAATCACTCTCATCACCTCATCACTCTCATCACTTTCTCACACATCATTGCTTTCATCACATCCATCCTCTCATTACTTCATTGCTTCATCCCTTACTCTTATTAAATGTCCCCTCAGTGATGCTCCCCCTGCAAGTCCACTAAAAAATCCAATGGACCAAAGCAAACATCACCCAGGAACTCAACATCCAACAATCCTCCCCAATCAGCTTCCAAAGGCTCAATTCAGCTCAAGAGAGCTGATCACATCATCCTGGTAGACTGGCTCTAAATTTCCTCCAACTAAAATGCTTGCTTGGGATCCAACAATGAAACACAAGTTTTCCAACCTCCATCCTCTAAGGTTAATAGTTATCTCCCGGTGGCCAATGAACTGAAGAATAAAACCAAAGTTAGGATAGATCTTTCATCAAAACAGATGCAGGAGCAATTCAAGAACTATCAAACTAAGCACAAAAAATCTCACTCCATGTCAATCTCCACTGTCTTTGGAATCACCAACTCTGATAAAGCCAAAGGAATAAACTTGGTGGTTGATAAGTTGAACTCCATTTGTCCTTTTAATGTTCATATGGATGAAATCCTTTGAAAGAAGGCCAAAATCACCCCATTAGATGCTTTTGAAGCCCAAAAATCTGAATCTGTTGAAGCTTAGGACTTGGCTGTGGATTCTCAGACTAGCAATGATGATCCAGACAAAACCTTTGAGTTGCCCCAATGCAATGTGGAGGAGGATATTCCAACACACCTGCTCCAATCATGTCTACATCAGCATTGAAAAACCCTTCCTTGGACCCCTCAATTACTTCTTTCAATTTCTCTCTTCATGGCGTGGAAGAACTTAACAACTTGGAAAATGAGTAGCAAGTTATTCCTGTATGGCCACTACCATCAACATCTGCTCAAGTAAGCACCCAAGTTCTTTTATCTTCTGTCTGGTTAATCCTAACTGATTTATATTTTAAAAAAACAGACTCATCCATTCCTGATTGGCTGGAAACTCAAGCCAATGGGGCCTCCCACACTGCATTCAAATGAGAGTGGCAATGCTCCCACACAAAACTCCTCTTTGAAGGGAAAGCAAAAGGGGTCCAATTCCATCAAAATCAACCCTCATAGTCATCAAAAGCAGAGAAACACTTCAAATTTTTATGGCTTTGAGGATATCATGAAGAAGCAAGATTCAAGTAATTTAATTGATTGATTGTACTTGCTTTCAAAATCAAGCTCATTCCTATTCCCCTCCAAAAAACAGTGAAATCACAAATTGAATGAAAAAAACTTCAATTTTCAAAGGAGAAGTGGGATTTTCAACTGGCTATGGATTGTAAAAAGTGGAAAGATGAGAGTTGGCTCATCAAAACAAGTTGGATGCTGAGTGGAAAATCAAAAAGGCTGAGCTGGAGTTTCAAAAAGATGAAAAGGAGAAGGATCAAGAGCAAGAATTACTCAAAAAGGAGAGCGAAAGGCCAGCCACTGAAAAAAAAGATACTTTATTGGTAGCCATGTCATGTATTGGTGGCAGTAGAACTGTTGATTAACTGAAGGAAATTACTGAATTGCTTGGCTTGTAAATATATTTGATTTGATAAAAATTTTAAAAATAAAAACAAAAAAATTATTTTTGATTGCAACAGCATTGGAAAGTATTTTTAACATCACCAATGAAAAAATCTTTTTATTTTTATTCATATTTTTTTTACTATGATATATTTTTCCACTGGCCAAGTCCTTGCTAGTGTTTTGAGTTGTTCTATTGATTTGCATCAAAATGGCTGTCCTAGTAGGGGGGGAAGTATCCACTGCAGGAAGAGTACAGTTTTTTTACTTTTTTGCTGCCAAAACCATTTTCACAATACCATTTTGTTTGAAACCAATCCCAAACCCCAATTCTGTAAACACAAATTTGCCGTTGGATACTTGATATTCATCCTTGTTGTCAACAAGTTGTCCATTCAATTTTTTGGTTGGGACCACCAGTAAAAAGGAATAGGAGGAGAAGTCACCTTTGTTAATATGGGGTGAGTTGTAGAAGGATTCTGAGGTGAAGATGATGTGAGGGTAGCAGTCAAAAGCATTTATGCCAGATTCAAATTCCAATGAGGATAAGGAAGGGATATTTTTGTCCATCATAGCTTCACGGTTGGAATCAAATGCAAGTTTGGCTAATTTTTGAAACATTTGGCCCAATATTTGAGAGAACTTGTCAGAACTAAGGTCCAAACAATAATACTCTTTAAGGGAGGATTTGACAGCATCTTTCTTAAAATATTGTCCAAATAGTTCAGAAGGGTCCATCAATTTTTGCAATCCAATTGCCCACATGTTCCCACCCCAAGATCTTGAGGGACCAACAGTGTTGAAAACTTTTTTGGATTGGTGAAGGAATGTTGTTACTGAGTTGATTTCCTTCTTCTCTTGCTCAGAGAGTTCATTCAAAGGGACAAATTTGATGATTTCAACCATAGCCTCATAATCCAATCAATCCTGAACATATACTTTTCCAGAGCGGAAGAAATGGAAAGGTCTGATCTTCTGTTTGAACTGTTCCAACTCTTCAGGAGTGGTTTTTTTAATTTTCCCAACAATGAATGGATACAGGTTCAAGGGACGTGATTTGCTAGAAGACCAAACAATGTTTTCATTAATTTTTTCCTCATTCACTTCCAATGAAATTTCAGAATCTGCATTTGAGCCCTCCTTCTCTGGCAAGCCCTTTTCTTCCCAATTCTCTGTATTTTTTTCAAACTATCTCCTTTCATCTTTTTCCCTCCCAATTGTATAATTTGATTGGGGTGAGGATCAAGATGGAAATACGTTAGTTGTAACATTGTGAGTTTGGCAGGAAAAAAATGGGCCATCAAGAAAGGGTGGTCAAATCAGTGGAATTTCCAATTGCATTGCATTGAATCAAAAAAAAGAGCAAAAAAATCATTCATTAGTCCAGTATAAACCACTTATTTGATCAACAAAAATAGAAAATAACAAACCATACTGGTTAAGTTTCCTACAAAAAAAAAGCTAATCAGTAACCTATTAATGATTGGGGAGGAGGAGGGGGAGGAGGGGCAGGGGGCAGTTGTCTGATTCATTGATTGGCAAGCAAATGATTGATTGCTTTCCAATAAATCAGGAGGAAGTGGGAGGGGTGGGGGGTTGGTTGGCTGATTTATTGATCAGGAGGAGGTGGGAGGGGCGGGGTTTGGGGTTGGTTGGCTGATTAATCAGGAGAAGGTGGAAGGGGTGGGTTGTTGGAGTTGGTTGGCTGATTGATTGATTGGCAAGCAATTGATTGATCAGGAGGATGTGGGAGGGGCAGTTTTTCAGGGTTGGTTGGCCAATGGATTGATTGGCAAGCAAAAAATCAAACAGGAGGAGTTGGGAGAGGACGGCAGTTGTTGTCCAATCAATCAGGAGGAGTTGGGAGGGGCCAGCAGTTGTCGTCCAATTGATCAATCTGCAAGCAAAAAATCAATTGGTTGACTTTCAAGCAACCAAGCAATTGCTTTCCAATGACCCAAAGAGGAGGAGGAGGGGATTGCTTACCTGAGGTACCAAGGACAAGATCTAGAAGGGAGGAGGGGTAGGGGGAAGGTCAGCTCCAATGAATCAAGGAGGAGGAGGAGGGGCTTACCTGGGGTACTTAGAGAAGAAGGATAACAATGAGGATGACCGGCTGGGTGAACTTGGAGGTGGTGGAGGTGGATGGTGAGGTGGTGGGATTGGTGAGGTGGATTTGGGAGGAGAAGGGAGGTGTGGACCAGTGGCTTGGTGGGGTGAGGTGGTTTTGTGGGGTGAGATGGTTTTGTGAGGAGAAGGAGGATTGGACCAGTGGTTTGGTGGGGTGAGGTGGGTGGTTTGAAAGTTATGGTTTGGTTTTTTGTTGAAGTCCACCAATAAAAATGAAAAAAATGAAAAATTAAAAAAAGAAATGAAAAAAATGAAAATGAAAATGAAAATGAAAAAAACAAAAAAAATGAAAAAAATGAAAAAAAGAAAAAAAAGAAAAAAAAGAAAAAAAAAGAAAAAAAAGAAAAAAAAGAAAAAAAAGAAAAAAAAGAAAAAAAAGAAAAAAAAGAAAAAAAAGAAAAAAAAGAAAAAAAAGAAAAAAAAGAAAAAAAAGAAAAGAAAAAAGAAAAGAAAAAAAAAGAAAAAAAAGAAAAAAAAGAAAAAAAGAAAAAAAAGAAAAAAAGAAAAAAAAGAAAAAAAAGAAAAAAAAGAAAAAAAAGAAAAAAAAGAAAAAAAAGAAAAAAAAGAAAAAAAAGAAAAAAAAGAAAAAAAAGAAAAAAAGAAAAAAAGAAAAAAAAAGAAAAGAAAGAAAAAAAAGAAAGAAAAGAAAAAAAAGAAAGGAAAAAAAAGAAAAAAAAGAAAAAAAAGAAAAAAAAGAAAAAAAAGAAAAAAAAGAAAAAAAAGAAAAAAAAGAAAAAAAAGAAAAAAAAGAAAAAAAAGAAAAAAAAGAAAAAAAAGAAAAAAAAGAAAAAAAAGAAAAAAAAGAAAAAAAAGAAAAAAAAGAAAAAAAAGAAAAAAAAGAAAAAAAAGAAAAAAAAAGAAAAAAAAGAAAAAAAAGAAAAAAAAGAAAAAAAAGAAAAAAAAGAAAAAAAAGAAAAAAAAGAAAAAAAAGAAAAAAAAGAAAAAAAAGAAAAAAAAGAAAAAAAAGAAAAAAAAGAAAAAAAAGAAAAAAAAGAAAAAAAAGAAAAAAAAGAAAAAAAAGAAAAAAAAGAAAAAAAAGAAAAAAAAGAAAAAAAAGAAAAAAAAGAAAAAAAAGAAAAAAAAGAAAAAAAGGAAAAAAAAGGAAAAAAAAGAAAAAAAAGAAAAAAAGAAAAAAAAGAAAAAAAAGAAAAAAAAGAAAAAAAAGAAAAAAAAGAAAAAAAAGAAAAAAAAGAAAAAAAAGAAAAAAAAGAAAAAAAAGAAAAAAAAGAAAAAAAAGAAAAAAAAGAAAAAAAAGAAAAAAAAGAAAAAAAAGAAAAAAAAGAAAAAAAAGAAAAAAAAGAAAAAAAAGAAAAAAAAGAAAAAAAAAAGAAAAAAAAGAAAAAAAAGAAAAAAAAGAAAAAAAAGAAAAAAAAGAAAAAAAAGAAAAAAAAGAAAAAACGAAAAAAAAGAAAAAAAAGAAAAAAAAGAAAAAAAAGAAAAAAAAGAAAAAAAAGAAAAAAAAGAAAAAAAAGAAAAAAAAGAAAAAAAAGAAAAAAAAGAAAAAAAAGAAAAAAAGAAAAAAAAGAAAAAAAAGAAAAAAAAGAAAAAAAAGAAAAAAAAGAAAAAAAGAAAAAAAAGAAAAAAAGGAAAAAAAGGAAAAAAAAGAAAAAAAAAAGAAAAAAAAAAGAAAAAAAAAGGAAAAAAAAGAAACCAAGTCAGCCTAGGATTTGAAAAACCAAAACAAAACAAATTTGATGATTTTATTTTTTACCTATTTAAAAATCAAATACTACGCATCAAAGTGAGCAAGTGTGAGGGGTAGAATCCGCTCTCTCATGTCCAAAGACGAGGTAGAAGATGAGAACAGGATGACTTGAGGAAGGTTTGGAATATCTTCTTTTTTGTCCCATTTATCTTTCATGTTGGCAAGAAGGTTGTGAATGATTACACAACTGATAATCCAGTTGATGAGGATCTTCATGTCCTTGGAATTTTGTAGCTGGTTTTGCATCTCCCGTAAGCTGGCCCATCTTCCATTCAGGATTACTACGGAATACTCAATCCAAACTCATGATTGGGCAAGATGATAGTTGAAATCAGTTTTGTCTTCATCATTGGATGAAAAATTGTGGTATGCTCGAACCACATATTTCCTGCTAGCATAAGCTGAATCAGCCAGAAGTTATTGATCTTGGTCACAGTATTTATCTGGTTGTTGGGCAAGCAGCATCCAATTTAAAACATATGAATTATGAAAAGAACCTGCAAGGCCATCATGAAGGGATATGAACTCCTTTTTTTATCACAGACAAGTTGTGTTGACACAGAGTATCTATACAAACCAATAAAAAAAATTTGGTCAGTTTATTATGAAAGGCTTTGAAAAGGAAATGTATTGATTGCCTTTTTTCAATAAAAATAGTGGTTGCCATCTAGCTTGGGTTTTTGATTCAAGGGGATAGTGGTTCCATTGAAAAAACCAATGCAACTGGGAAAGCCTTCAGTCTCCATTCCTTGAGATATCTCCTTCAATTATTCTTTTGTTGGCCAAAAAAGGACCAAGCAACAGAAAGATAGGAAAGAAATCATGACTCTTTTGGTGTATAAGTCAATGGATCCATAACTGACCAAGAATAAATTTCCTAATCAATGAATTGCTGCTCCATTTCCATTTGATCCCAATCTACAAAGAGAAACAGGCAGTTGGATAGCTGGATTGTGTTGATGATTCCAAGAATTTTTCTGGAAGATGTGGTGTTCTTCAATCATCTCCAAAAGTTTCATGAATGAAGGCAATAGAGTTTGGAACAGTTGCTGGAATCTTAAGTCAGGGAGTATGTGAATCTTTTGCCTTTGATACATAGGTTTTTGGAGAGTGTGTCTTTGTGGAACCATGTATTGCTTTTACAATAGAGAATTCAAAGCTAACCAAGTTTATTCCAAATTGGAGTCTGAATCAGAGTCTGAATCAGAGTCAAATAATAAAAAGGTTCAGTAAGCTTTTTTGCATTTTCAACTTGCTGGCGGGAATTTTGATTGGAAATTTTGAGAAAGATGATGTTGGGATTTGTGTGGAGCAATGGAGATGTGAAGCAATGGAGATGTGAAGCAAAAAGAGTTTTGAAGCAATGGAGATTTGATGTGTGTGATGCAATGGAGATGGGATTGGTATTGATTTGATGAGGTGGAGGTGTGGATGGGTGCTTTGCATGCAATGGATGGTGGATGGATGAAATGGTGGGTTTGATGTTTGAAAACCACCATTTTCATGAAACCCTCCATTTTGAAATACACCAGTTAGGGGGTATGTGTATTTCAGAAACCCACCATCAAAAGGGGCGGGTTTGGAAAAAAAATGGTGGGTTTCTAATGGTGGTTTTGATAACTTTGATACACCCTAATATTTAAATTCCCCCACAAGATAGTTAAAAGTAGAATTTTTATACATCTCTTCATTTTTCTTACAAATTTAGTTACATTCCATCAGAAATAATTGATTTCTTTAAAAGAAATCAATCTAGGATATATTTTAATATATGTTTATCTTTGATTAAAGTGGTTTCCTTTTTAAAAAAGATTCTGATTCTACTCATGAGATAGTTATATTTATAATTTCTCATTTCTTTTCATGTTTGATACAAAGGTATTTACATTCCAACAAAGATTATGAATTTTATTTGAATATTTTTTTTTCATATTTTTGAAAAATATTCTTATACTTCATCATTTTTTTTGTGAAACGTTTCAAAATATTTGAATCACCCTGATAAGATATGTATATGTGGCATTCTTCTACGTTTTTTTATGTTTGTTAAAAATTTATCTATATTCCAACAGAAAAATTTTTTTTTGTAAAAAAATGAATCTTTTATTGTTTTTCTTATTTTCCTCATATTTACTAGAGTTCATTTTTCAACTCTGAGCTCTGATTTGAATTCATTGAATAAAAAACAATATTTTATGTATTTTTTCATGTTATATTATATCAATAGGTGTCTGTAATTGAATTCTAAAACCATTCCTATCCTAGAAAGACCTCAAAAGGGGTCTGAAGACCTTTTTTAGCCCACCCAGGCCTCAATTAATGTTCAAAGGCCAGGAATTGGGGAACCAAAAATTTCCTCAAAAAGTGTATTCTCCCACCCCAGACACTCCTTTAAAGCTTAAAAATGATTCGCGAAGCTGAAATGTCTGAATTCATGCAGTTTTTTGAACTGGTGCACGCTTTTATGGTTTCCACACATTCCTGGGCTGGGAAAACACCCCAGAAGGTGTTACTTGAGTAAAAAAAATATTATATCCATGCCTTTCTAAGAAAGGGGCATTATTTTAGAAAAAAAATGCTAAAAATCACACCTTTTCTGAAAAAAGGCATTGATTTAATAAATTTTAAAATGTGAATTTAGTCAGGGCCTATTTGAATCATTTTTTTTAAATTTTGCAAACTCAGCTTACTAAATATTTCACTTAGTAGTGGGGGCTCTGGGATGTTTTGAGTGAGTTACTGTAGCTATGATGGCACCATGGGTCCTGGTCTTCAATAATATTTTACAATTAAAAATTCCTTTAAATAATTATTTTGATTATTTATGATAAGTAAAATTTTTATTAGTAAAATCAGTCTCAAGGAAAGTTTCCATTTGTTTTTCATTTTTTGTCAAAATTTTTAGATTTTTTGTCAAATTTCCTTTTTTTCTAGTTATTGTCTTTGATTCAATTTATTTTTCATAATTTGAGCCATTTTTCCTACAATGAAAGAAATTTGACAAGCCTAAGGAAACTCTTTGCACTTTTATTATTATTTGTTTTTCATGAAATTTCAATTATTCTGTCTGCCTTTTAAGTTTGGCAGACCATATTTTTATTTAAAGTAGAATTAATTTTGAAACTTATTGAAAAAACAATAATTGTCAGATCAAAAAAATTCTTCTTTCTTAATTTCTATAAGAATCAGTAAGCATTGTAGGTAGACCATTTTTTTTGAGGAAAAAATAAATCAAAAAATTGAAAATTAAAAATTAAAAAAATCAACCAAGATATGAAGATGCAGAAAAATAAATTGAAAAAAATGGTTTTTTGATGATGACCAAAAGAAGAATTGACCAATCTGTTGGGGGTAGTGGTAGAGCTTGTGAGGTTAATATTGGTTTGGCTTTTGGGATTAGTCTTGGGGTGATTATTTTTTGCATTTCAAGGATTGAGTTGGTAATTAGAGTTATTGTTTAATGAATTAAGATTTGGGTTATTATTCATCAAGTTGGAACCATTTGAAGGTGGGTTCACATTATTTTCAAAACCAATGGATTAGGGAGTATCAAATTTAAGCAAACCTACAATTTTTTAATGGTGGGTTTCAACCCAAATCCGCCATTTCAAACCCACCATTAAAAATAAAAAAAACCACTTATTTCACATCAGACGTTGTGGTGGTCTTTTATAGACGCGAGTCGGAATTGGCTGCGCGCTGCGCGCTCAGAAGTAGCTGAAGGCTCAGAAGGGGAAGCGCACTCAGAAATGGGTGCATCTTTGCTGCAGCAGGTCGCGCTGCAGGCTCAGCAGCAGTTGAATTGGGCTCAGCATCTGGAGACACGGGACGGATTGGATTGGGTTGGATTGGATGGATTGCGCGTTGCAAGACGTGGATTGGATTGCGCAGATATATCTTGGATATCTGGAATGGCGCGTTGAGCGGATAAGGACATGCGCGGGGGGCTCTGAGTTGGGCGCAGTGTGAGGCCGCATCATGAGAAGGAAAAACCGGGTGGAAGTAATGGCAGGCGGGTAATACGGATGGATATTGGATATGGGATGTGGATGATGGGATGGGAAGGATAGGTTTCTGTGCTTAGGGGTTGTATTTAATTATTTATTGCTTGTATCTGGTTGTACTTAGGTTAGGGTTGAGGGGTAGGCTACTTAAGTTGCACCCTCAACCCGGATATTATTGGATCAGGGAGGATCACATTGGTTGTCATAGGTTTTGGAAGGATCTTAATTCTCAATTCTCTATCTCTCAGTTGAAGGGTGAACAGTTGCACTCAGGGTTTACAGACACAAGGGATCAATAACTTCCAAACTTGGAACCATTAAAGGAGAATTCCTCTTTTGAATTCCACAAAGTGTCAAATTTACCTGAAAATAAATGTGCTTCTTCAAATAAAGTATATAAAGGCCTTCAACAGATCAACCACGCGTCATTCCACATAATCCACCCTGGTTTCATCCTCCAACCTTATTGGAACACTTCATCACTCTCATTGCTTCATTGCTATCCTCATCACTTCATCACTCTCATTGCTTCATTGCTATCCTAATCACTTCATCACTCTCATTGCTTCATTTCTATCCTCATCAATTCATCACTCTCATTGCTTCATTGCTATCCTCATCACTTCATCACTCTCATTGTTTGATTGCTATCCTCGTCACTTCATCAATCTCATTGCTTCATTGCTATCCTCATCACATCATCACTATCCTCATCACTTCATCACTCTCATTGCTTCATTGCTATCCTCATCACTTCATCACTCTCATTTCTTCATTGCTGTCCTCATCACTTCATCACTCTCATTGCTTCATTGCTATCCTCATCAATTCATCACTCTCATTGCTTTATTGCACTTCATCACTCTCACCTTGCTTTATAACTATCATCACTTTATTTCTTTCATCACATTCATCCTTTTGTTTCTTAATTGCTTCATCACTTCATCCCCCCTTTCATCACATCCCAACTTTCATTGCTTTATTGCTTCATCACTTGATCCCACTTACTCTTTTTAAATGGCCCCTCAGCACCACATTCCCCCCACAAGTCCACTCAACCAAAGCAGACATCCCCCAGGAACTCAACATCCAACAATCCTCCCCCATCAGCTTCCAAAGGCTCAAGTCAGCTCAAGAGAGCTGATCACATCATCCTGGTAAACTGGCTCAAAATTCCATCCAACTACAGTGCTTTCTTTCGATCCAACAATGAAACACAAGCTGGCCAACCTCCATCCTCAAAGGTTAATTGTTATCTCCTGATGGACAATGAACTCAAGAATAAAACCAAAGCTAGTCTGTATCTTTCATCCAATTGGATGCAGGAGTGATTCAAGAATTACAAAACCAAGTACAAAAAAGCCCACTCCATGTCAATCTCCACCGGTTTTGGTATTACCAACTATAATAAAGCAAAGGGAATCAACTTGGTGGTTGATAAGTTGGACTCCATTTGTCCTTTTTATGTTCAAATGGATGAAATCTTTGGAAAGAAGTCCAATATCACCCCTTTAGCCGCTTTTGATGCCCAAAAATCAGTTTTAGTTGATGCTGAGGACCTGGCTGTGGATGCTTGGCCTATAAATGATGATCCCAATGAAACCTATGAGTGGCCCCAATCTGATTTGTAGGAGGATATTCCAAAAGAATCAGCTCCAATCACGTCTACATCAGCATTGATCAAAAATTCATACCCTTCCTTGGAACCCTCACTTCCTTCTTTGGATTGCTCTCTTCCTGGGGTGGAAGAACTTAAAAAATTGGCCAACAAGGAGCAATTTATTGCTGTATCAGCAACATTGTCATCATCTTCTCAAGTAAGGAACCAAGATCCTTTCTCTTCTGTCTGGTTAATCCTGACTGATTTAGATTGTAAAAAAACAGGCTCATCCGTTCCTGAATGGCCAAATAATCAAGCCAATTGGGCCTCCCACATCCACTTCAAATGAGAGCAATGAAGTGCCCACACAAACCTCCTCTGCAAATGGAAAGAAAAAGGCATCCAATTCCATCAAAATAAACCCTAATAGCTTTCAAAAGCTGATAAACACTTCAAATTTTACTGGCTTTGAGGTTATCATGGAGAAGCAAGATTCAAGTAAGTTCATTGAATGATTTCACTTGCTTTCAAAATCAAGCTCATTCCTATTCCCCTCCAAAAAACAGTGAAATCACAAATTGAATCCAAAAAACTTCAACTTGAAAAGGAGAAATGGGATAGTCAACTGGTTATGGATTGTAAAAAGTGGAAAGATGAGAGTTTGGCTCATCAAAACAAGTTGGATGCTGAGTGGAAAATCAAAAAGGCTGAGCTGGAGTTTCAAAAAGATGAAAAGGAGAAGGATCAAGAGCAAGACCAACTCAGAAAGGAAAGGGAAAGGCTAGCCACAGAAAAAAAAGATAGGTTATTGGTAGCCATGGCATTTATTGATAGCAGTAGAAATGTGGATGAAATAAAGGAAAATACTTGATTGCTTGGTTTGTAAATTTATTTACTTTGATGAAAATTTTAGAAATAAAAAAAAAATATTTTTGATCAAAACAATCTTTGAGAGTATTTTTAACACCACCAATGAAAAAATCTTTTTTATTTTAATTTATATTTTTTTCCTAAGATATATTTTGCCACTGGGCAAGTCCTTGCTATTGTTTTGAGTCTTTCTATTGATTTGCATCAACATGGCCATCCTAGTATGGGTGGCAGTATCTGTGATATTTTGATTCAAATTCTCCTGTTGAGACACTTAAGAGATGAGGAGGAAGAATCTTGTGACGCCAATAGAAGCGGATCACGGAGTCAAAGGGGGAACTCCAGTTCACTGTTAGTCAGAAAAGGTGATAGTTCATTCACTTGAGGTTCAGCTGACTTAAATAAGCTAAGTACAAAAGAGGCTGAAAAGTGGTTGAACAAAGTGATAGAAATGAATAAAAAATATTCAATACTAGGTCATCAGAGACCAGAAAATTTGGAGGACTACAGGACTGGTTGCACTCAAGATTCAGGCAACACTAGTATTAGATCAAAGTTCTGACAGTATCCACTGCAGGAAAAGTGCAGTGTTTTTACTTTTTTTCTGCCCAAACCATTTTCACAATACCCTTTTGTTTGATATCAATCCCAAAACACAAGTCTGGGAACACAAATTGGCCATTGGATACTCGATATTCATCCTTTTTGTCAATAAGTTGTCCATTCAATTTTTTGGTTTGGAGCATAAGTAAAAAGGAATAGTCAGAGACATCACCTTGGTCAATATGGGGCAAGTTGTAGAAGAGTCTGAGGTGAAGGTGATTTGAGGTGAGAAGTAAAAAGCAGTAAGGCCAGATCCAAATTTCAAGGAAGAGAAGGAAGGGATTTTGTTTTGCATCATAGCTTCACTGTTGGGATTGAACACAAGTTTGGCTAATTTTTGAAACATTTGGCCCAATATTTTTGACACCTTGTCAGACCTAAGGTTCAAAAGATAATACTCTTTAGGGGAGGATTTGACAGCATCTTTCTTCAACTGTTGTCCGAATAGTTCAGAAGGGTTCATTTATTTTTGCCATCCAATTGCCCACATTTTCCCACCCCAAGATCTTGAGGGACCAACAGTATTGACAAATTTTTTGGATTGGTGAAGGAATGTTTTTACTGAGTTGATTTCCTTCTTCTCTTTCTCAGAGAGTTCCTTCAAAGGGATAAATTGGATGATTGCAACCATAGCCTCATGATCCAATCAATCTTGAACATATACTTTTCCAGAGCTGAAGAAATGGAATGGTTTGATCTTCTGTTTGGCCTGTTCCAACTCTTCAGGGGTGGCTTTTTGACTTTTATTTAAAATGGATGAATAAAGGTTCAAGGGATGTAGTTTTTGTGAAGACCAAACAACCTTTTCATTAATTGTTTCCTCAGTCACTTCCAATGCAATTTCTGAATCCCGCATTTGAGCCCTCCTTCTCTGGAAAGCCCTTTTCTTCCCACTTCTCTGTATGTTTTTCAAACTATCTCCTTCAATCTTTTTCCCTCCCAACCATATACTTTGATTAGGGTGAGGCTCAAGATGAAAATCCATTAGTTGTAACATTTTGAGTTTGGTGGGTGAAGAATGGGCTTTCAAGAAAGGGTGGTCAAAGCGGTTGAATTTCCAATTGCATTGCATTGAATAAAAAAAAGCAAAAAAACAAAAATTCATTAGTCAGGTATAAAAAACTTAGATGATCAACAAACATATAAAATAACAAAAACAATACTGGCAATTCTCATACCAAAAAAAAAACAATCATCAGTCCAGTATAAACCACTTAGATGATCAACCAACTTAGAAAATAACAACAACATTACAAGTAATCTCCTACCAAAAAAAAAAAATAAAAAATAAAAACACGTCAGTCAACTGATAAAGAACTGGGAGGAGGAGGAGAAGCTGAAGGGGGGCAGTTCACCAGTTGGTCAATTGATTGATTGATCAATTTTCAAGCAATCAACCATTCTCTTGCCAATCAATTGATTGGTCAACAGGCAAGAAATTGTTTGCTTGCCAGTCAACCAATCAATTGGCAAGCAAACAATCAATTGCTTGCCGTTTGACCAATTGATTGATTGGCAAGAAATGAATTTCTTTCTGGTTGACCAATTGATAAATTGGGGAGTGATCAATTGCTTGCCGGTCAATAGATTGATCAATTGGCAAGCAATCTATTGCTTTCCAATCAATCAATTGGTTGACCAGAAAGCAATTGATTGATTGCTTTCCAATCACCTAGCAAGGTGGTGGTGGGGAAAGATGGGGAGCAGGAGGAGGAGGAGGGGGGTGCTGAGCAAGGGAGCTTACCAGTTGGGCTGAGCAAGGAGGGATGAGCAGCCTGGAACTTGTAAAAGGAGGAGGGGGGGCGGTCAGCTCCAATGAATCAAGGAGGAGGAGGGCGGGGATTACCTGGGGAACTGAGAAAAGAAGAAAAAGGAGGAGGATGACCGGGTGAACTTGGAGGTAGGTGGAGGTGGATGGTGAAGTGGTTTGGTGAGGAGGAGGGAGGTGTTGACCGGTGTTTGGTTTGGTGAGTTGATGGTTTTGTGAGGAGGAGGGAGGCTTGGACTGGTGTTTTGGTTGGGTGAGGTGGCTGGTTTGGAAGTTCTGTTTCTGGTTTTTTTCTAAGTCCGCCAAAAAAAAGAAAAAAAAAATGGGAGTCAGCCTAGGATTCTGGGTTAAACAACCAAAACCAAAAAAATCTGGTGATGTTATTTTTTACCTATTTAAAACGCTCTCTCATGTCCAAAGATGAGTTAGAAGATGAGGCTGGGATTACTTGAGGAGGATCAGGAATATCTTCTTCAAATATTTTTTCCCATTCATCTTTGATGTTGGCAAGAAGGTTGTGAAGTATTACACAACTGATAATCCAGTTAATGAGGAACTTAATTTCTTTGGAAGATTGGAGCTGGTTTTGCATCTGCCATAAGCTGGCCCATCTTCCTTTCAGGATTCCTATGGCATGCTCAATCCAAACTTGTGATTGGGAAAGATGATATTTGAAATCAGTTTTTGTTTGATCATTGGTTGAAACATTGTGGTATGTTGTAACCACATGTTTCCCGCTAGAATAAGCTGAATTGGCCAGAAGGTATTGATCTTGGTCAAAGTAGTTATATGTTTGTTGGGCAATCTGCATCCAATTGAAAACATATCAATGATGACAAGAACCCAGAAGGCCAGAATGGAGGCATATGAACTTCTTTTTTTTATCACAAACAAGTTTTAGTGCCACAGATTACCTATACAAACCAATAAAAAAATTGGTCAGTGAATTATCAAAGGCTTTGGAAAGGAAATGAATCAATTGCCTATTTTTCCAATCAAAATAATGGTTGCCTTCTAGCTTGGGTTTTTGAATCAAGGGGATAGTGGTTCCATCAACAAAACCAATGCAACCAGGAAAGCCTTTAGTTTCCATTACTTGAGATATCTCCTTGCATTCTTCTTTTTTTTTGCCAACAAAGGACCAAGCAATGCAAAGATAGGATAGCAATCATGACTCTTTTGGGGTATAATTCAATGGATCCATAACTGACCAAGAATAGATTTTCTAATTGATGAATTGCTTCTCCATTTCCATTTGATCTCAATCTACAAAGAGAAAAAGCCAGTTGGATAGCTGGATTGCATTGAGTATTCCAAGAATTGTTCTGGAATATGTGGTGGTCTTCAATCATCTCCAAACGTTTCATGAAAGAAGGCAATAAAGTTTGAAAAAGTTGCTGGAAGCTTAATTTGGGCAGTAGGTGAAGCTTTTGCCTTTCATACATAGGCTTGTGGAGAGTGTGTCTTTGTGGAACCATGTATTGCTTTTACAATAGAGAATTCAAAGCTAACCAAGTTGATTCCAAATTGGAGTCTGAATCTGAGTCAAATAATAAAAAAAGTTCAGTCAGCTTTTTTGTTTTTTCAACTTTCTGCTGGGAAGTTTGATTGAAAATGTTGAGAAAGATGGTGATGTGATGATGATGGGATGTGTGTGAAGTGATGGAAATTTGAAGTGATGGAAATTTGAAGCAATAGAGATGTGAAGTGATGGAGATTTGAAGCAATGGAGATTTGAAGTGATGCAGATGTGAAGCAATGGAGATGTGAAGTGATTCAGATGTGAAGCAATGGAGATGTGAAGCAATGGAGATGTGAAGCAATGGAGATGTGAAGTGATGGACATGTGAAGTGATGTAGATATGAAGCAATGGAGATTTGAAGCAATGGAGATGTGAAGCAATGGAGATCAGATGTGTGTCATGCGTATGGATTTGATGAGTTGGAGGTGTGGATGGGTGTTTTGCATTCCATGGATGGTGGATGGATGATAATTGCAGGTTTGATGTTTAAAACCCACCATTTTGAAATACACTAATTAGGGGGTATGTGTATTTCAGAAACCTGCCATTAAAAATGGCGGGTTTGGTCCAAAAAAATGGCAGGTTTCTAATGGCTATTTGCTAACTTTGATACACCCTATTGAGTGTGAACATGGTGGAAATGGACTGTTTTAGGAGGTTAATTTGAATTATTTATCTTTAGGGCTGATGATTTTTGGCCACAAACCTGAGTTTGAGCCTCTCCAACACAATGATGGACTGCACTTAAGGATTTGAGATCTCCAACACAATGATGGGCTGCACTCAAGGACCTTGAGATTTGAGCATTTTGAAGTTTTTGAGCCCATGAGGGGGTGATAAGAATGGGTTGAGTGAGCAATGGATTAGGGCGTGGGTTGATAGCTTGATGGAAGGATGTGGTTGGTAACTCGAAAATCTGGGTGGCATGGGGTGAATTCCTCAATTCTCCTTTCCATTTTAAGTGAAAACATGGAAAGGAAAACCAATAAAGGTGACCTGTCACAGGAAAAAACAATGAATTTTTTATCCCTTGTGCATTGAGGTTTTTCCCTATGATGTCTGGTATTTTGGTATTCTGAAAGGCTGGAAATTTTCAAAAAAAAAGTCTGGAAAGTTTTATCAAAAATGATAGTATTTAAAATTATATTTATTATCAGGAGTTAGATACTCTTAAATGGTGGTAAGCTGACGCATATTTGAAATTAAATACAAATAATTATGAGTTTTTATTTATTTATATGAAATGCTTTGATTTGATCAGCCTTTGCACTTTGAAGTTCAATTCACACAAAAAAATCTACAAGAATTATTCCTGGTATCATTGCCCAAATCTATTAGTCCTGATTGATTCAAATTGCAGTCACCTTCTTAAAATCATAGCTCCCAAATTTCTGTTCCTTTGAATAAATTACCATCATATAAAATTTTATCTAACAGACTTGATCAACTCTTTTTGGTCCCATGTCTGAATCAATCTAGAACTTCCTGCTGAATTCTGCCTCATATTTCAGCCTGAAATCTAGATTTTTGGATTCCTTGATCACCCTCCTTCCACCAAATTTTTAAAATTAGAGTTTATTAATTCAAAGCTTTTACTAAAAAATTTCTGCTCAATGTAATATTGATCATATGAATTTATCCTTTGTCATTGGTCAAAATTTTTCCAAGTTATACTCTTGCATAAAAAACAAAACATTGTCCTCAAAATCATAATGATTTTTCTGCTGCATATGTTTCATTAGTTATCTTATATCATGAATTCTTGGATATTTTATGTGTGAGAAATGTGTCATATTGGGCTTTTTCCAGTTTGATTCTTCATCAAAATACCTATCTTTCATCTTGCACTTCCTCTGCAAGGCTTTTTCCAATTTGAAGCCAGTTTTTCACTTTGAGTCCCAATTCCATAGCCCTTATCTATCTTTTCAGAAAAAAAATATCTTTCAGGGCATGGCCATTCATTTTTTAAAGTGAGCGGGTTGATGGGGAAACAATGAGAAGTTTGTTATACCCTTGGATGATGAGGCATAAAGGCTAGATTGTTATGTTCAATTTTTCCTCTTAATAAAATGTGACCTTTTGAAATACACCGGTGGGGGGCTAAGTAAGCTTGGGAAACCCAAGATTTTGACTTGCAATTTTTTAATGGTGGTTTTTTTAAACTTGATTTGTACCATTATTTTTAAATCCCAATGATGGTTTTGAATTGGTCCTTTTGGGTGAAACCCACCTTCTTTTCAATTAAAGATGCCCTAAATTTGGTGCTCAATATTGTGTTCTTGCCAAGCTCTTTTTATTCTGATCTTCCCTTTTCCCCTTTTCAGTTATCTCTCTGAGCCATACTTGATTGTGTATTCCCCAAGATTCCTTTTTACAGAGCCGCGGCTCTAGCTGGGGTGGCGGTCATCGTGACTGCGAAGCGTTGGCAACTTCGGAATCGGAGACATCCTAATCCCCGGAAAGACGCGGAATTCGTAGGAGATTCCCGAACCTCGGCGCCCGGGTGGTCTCCACGCTACAAATCAAACGGCAGTGTCCGACGGCATCTTCCATCCCTCATCACTTCCAGAACCCCGCCAGAGATCCACCCAGTTTGTACCCAACCTTTGCCAATTTCGATTTGTGAAATCTAGATTTCGGTTATTGAAGTCAATATTTAAGACTTGTTCCGATGGCTACCTCTAACAACGTGGTTCGTTTTTGGATGATCTCCTGTGCCAATGTGATCGAGTACATACTGAATCTGTTAATCGCATTCCCCCAGGTCGTCCTGATTCGTCACGGTCAAAGTGAATGGAATGGTACGTATTCTGGCAATGCTCTACATAGGGATATCTGTTTTGACCTCTGGCTTGATCACTCTTCAGAAAAAAATCTATTTACCGGCTTCAAAGACCCAGAATTGACTGTCAAAGGACGAGAGGAGGCTAAACTTGCCGCCGAGAGACTCAAAAAGCTTGGTTTCAAGTTTGACTATGCGTACACCTCGGCCTTGCGCCGTGCTCAGGTTACCCTCGAGATAGTTCTAGATGTTCTTGAACAAAAGAGTATTCCGATCGAGAAGGATCAAGCCCTAAACGAACGAGACTACGGAGAGTTGAGCGGCTTGAATAAGGATGACGCTCGAAAGAAATGGGGCGAAGAACAAGTGCACATCTGGCGACGCAGCTACGATGTTCCACCCCCCGGCGGTGAGAGTTTAGAGATGACCGCTAAGCGCACCTTACCTTTCTGGGACAAGGAGATCAAACCAAAAGTCCAGGCTGGTAAGAAGGTTTTAGTCGCCGCTCACGGGAACTCGCTTCGGTATGTCAACGCGCTTCATAGCCGTGATCTTTCCTGCGCAAAGGTACTTACGATCATCGGACCGCTGTTCTCCTGCTCAAAGGTCAATCATCATGCAGCTCGAGGGGCTCACGGGCGAACAAATTGTCAAAAAGGAATTAGACACTGGTGTTCCAATAATTTACGAGCTTGACTCCCAAGGTTATTTTCCCTTTCCTTCCTTCAGTTTCCCAAAGTGCCCCGTCTGCTTCCTAGTCGCTTAATCCTAATGATCTGCTCTTTCATTTACAAATCCCTAAATCTAGGCAAAGTATTAAACTGCACCGTCGTCAACTCTTAAAAATCATACTTGAATCACGGGCATATTCCCCATCGCTGAATGCCGATCGAGACTTCGCTGGCCAAAAGTTTCTGCTTCTTGCTGATTGTTATTAGGGCCTGGCCGACGATTGTATTTTTCACGCTTCGCTACCCGCAAGGGGTTATGATTCGGAGCTACTTTTTTGTACCCAAGATCCCATGGATGAGAGCCCGTCACGCTTAGTCAAGTTGTACTTTCGATGACATAGAAAAACTGTTTGATGGTTAATACCAATCCGCGGTGACCCTTACGCAAATGCTCCTTAAATCCTCGTTAAATGAGTTGCAGTTGGGTTGGGACTATTGCAATACCCCGGTTCCTATCAGGACGTCGTCCGTTGATCTTGACTGTCTCACTCTAAAGACTTGCTGAGACCTGCTAAACTCACCATCTGTATACGATTCCGACGCCCCCCGGCCCTGCGGGCTGGTCAGCCTTCTCACCATGACCGGCCTGAGCCTGGCAGCCCGCGAAGGGCCAGTCAGATTCATCCTATTAGATAACAGCACGGATAAAAATATGAGACAAAGAAAATATGGCGAAATGACTAAATCATCGACTTAGAATAGCATATACTACGTGTGAGGCTTGCAATTTTAAACACCCCATGAGTCTCAGATGTAGAAATTCGAATGTAACTGACGATTTAATCAGTGAGCTAGTCTTGGTGAATTATTACCAAGACGTGATCACTTCCTCAAAGACGCTTCTAAGACAATAAGTTCCTAATCAAGACTTGAAGAAGTGATAAATTATTTCATTTTGTGAGACAGTTGCAAGATTTCAATCACCGATAACTAACACCTGATGATTTAATAAGTGAGATAGTCTTAGTAAATTATTACTAAGACGTAACTACCTCCCCCAAGGCGCTCCGAACCATATCACGGCCCTATACGTCAATTCTCCTTTTCATATCTTTAGAATAGTACAGATTTCACACACAAGGATAGGTTCCCAATCAAGTATTGAAGGAGTGATGGGAAACCTATGCCTTACTAGATCGTAGGTCTCTTAAATAGTGAGTCATGAGGGCTTTCCTTTGGAGCCGCGGATGAGCTTTGAATAACCAAGACCTATGATGTCATACTTTCAATTCATGAGTGCTATCCGCTTAATTAATTTTTGAGCACATGGTCTAGTAAGGTCAACCTAGCTAGTTGCATTCATCGTTGCACAGGCCAGGACGTAACTTTGAGATTTTAACGGCCCCCTCAACAAGATTAGTCAATAACCTTCTTGACCCCAATTCAAAGCCTTGAATTTTTTCAAAGGGACGTTGCCGGGAATGAATATGAGGTATTTGGAGCTAGTTTTTCAGACATGATGATGATTTTGAGAGTTATTGTGGAGTTGTTTGTGCTTAGAGAGGATGCGGATATCTCCAATGAGGCTTTAGTTGTATGCAAGTTGGAAAAAATGAGCGGATGATTCTTGTGATGCAATTGATCTAAAGATGGGAGAATGAGGTTGAAAATTGGAGCATATCAGAGGCAAAATTTTCAAAAATTTAAATGGCTGATTTTGATTATCCTTTTTTTTCAGTTAAACCCATTGATTGGTTCATTTTTTGTTTAATTTTTTTTTTTGAAAAATTGTTATTTTTCCTGAAATGAGCATTTTGAAGTTTTCAGAATTTTAATTCTGATATGTCCTATTATGGATAAAGTGCAAGATATTGGAGTTTTATGGTTAAGGAGAGGATGATGATATTTCTGGTGATGTTCAAGTTGGATGGAAGCTGTAAAAGGGGGGTTTGTGATGTTTTCAACATTTTTTTGATGGTCTGGGCACTTTTATATACAAAACTTGAAAAAAAATAAATTACATTTTTTTGAATCTGGCACTCCTGTTTGGAAATAAGTGGATTTTTTGATTTTCTAATGGCGGGGTTGAAATGGAAGATTTGAGTTGAAACACATCATTAAAACATTTTTGGACTTCCTAAATCTGATAATACTTGATTTGGATGGATCAGGACATAAAAAACTGTGAAAATTCAAACTAATGACCCATTTTCCTGCCTCATCAAGGCAACCAACAAACCTCTGTTGATCCAAATGCACACTAACATCCCCAGTAATGTTTTTCATTATCCATTTCTTTTTTTTATTTTTTTCAAAAATATTTACCTCCATCTATTAACCAAAATCTAAACTTGCTGTATCCACTGCCTACTCCAACCCCTACTATCTCACCTCATGAATATTTGATTTGATTTTCTGCACTATTCTACTATGGTCCTTCAAGTAAATCTTGACCACACTTGGGCTACTCTCTTGTGGTGTTTCCAGGTTCTTTGAATCACAAGATATCACAAAAATCCCTTATATTACACAAATTAGAATAACTTTCCCACAGGCATCTCACTCAATAATGAATTTATTGTCTAGCCACTCCCTTTTGGTATTATTTTTCATACAACATCATTTTGAAGTCATGTGTAGATTGTATAGTACTATTGTATAAATGTGGTGGCTGTTCCCAGGGTCATATGTGCTCTTCTGATGCTTTATTTTCCCATGCAAATCTGCTTTTCAATCCCCTAATTTTTTGAATATAAAAGAGTCCTGCTTTTTCTTTCCATTTTCATTACTTAGAAATTAATTATAATGTATCCTGCGCTTTTGAAATTTTGCCTCAACCTGAATGATTTTCAACATGACACACTCCTATTTTTCAGTTTTTTTTCTTATTTTTTGAGCCCAGTCACACCCTGACCACCTGAGAACTCCCTCAAAGTATTCCTTGGCTTTCTCAAGCTTTCTTGAACTAACCTCCAGCTTCCTCAAACCTTCCTTGATTTTGATTTATATTCATTGTGTGTCCTCAAATCAGTAATTATTTTTCTGGGAAAATTCTAATTGATTTCTACATAGTCCTAGTTCTTCTCCAGTTTTAATATTCAAGTCCACCCTGACAATCTCTCTGCCTCATACTCTATCTCCTTGTAGAGAAACATCTTGAAAAATGGACACCCATGGCATATTTATTCCTGCTTCTAGTTCTTCCTAAAGCCCTTGAGTCAATCCCCAATTCCCACCTGCTTCATTTCATCACAGCTGAGCCAATCTCTCTTCTAACTCTAAAAAAAACTCTGTCTTTCAGTGTAGTTATGAAGGCTCATCTGAAAAGTCTAATTTTATGCTTGCACAGAAACCCTCTGCTCAGGGAAGCTCCTGAAACACACCAGATTTCATGGTTTCAATTCTCTTGAGGCTCACTAAAATAGTGGCAAAAACTAATATTTGTGCTCCTAGGTTTAAGGTACCTTGCATGAAGCAACCTGAAAATTCTGATGATTAAAATACCTGTAAATTTAAGCCTTTCATTCAAAATTCTAAACTTCTATTCTGTAATGATCCATTTTCCTTCAAAAGAAGTTTCCACAAGTTCCTGTATGTCACTACATATCTTGTGGGTCAAGAAAGCATCTGGTTTGAACCATGTTTTCATTGAACAAAACTGAAAAATCACATTGAACCTATCAATAACTGGGTTTTATTTGAAGAAAAAATTATTCAAATTTTTTGGAAAGACCCACAAGTAAAAAAAATAGAGGCCAAGCTAGAATATACAAAGATGAAGGACACCAGCAATTCTTTAGATTAAATATCTCAATTTTTCTATCTCCAATATTGAATTGAATGGAGAAAACATCCCCTGATGCATATTTTTATAAAAGGGTTGGCTCCTTAAATTTCAAATTCAATCTATATTCACAGACAACAAATCAAAAAACTTTCCCAAATTATTTATCAAACCATGGATCTTGATGGAGCTCCTCAAATATTTTAAAACTAAGGACCACTAGGAAACAAGAAGAAGAAAAATTTGATGGAAGCTAGATTCAAATCTTCCATCTAAAAGGAAGAATAAAAAGCTTGAACCAGCAAAAAGGAAAAATCCAACCAACCTCAAAAAAAGCTACCTGCCAAGTGCAAAGCAGTTTTGAAAAAAATTATCTTGAAAGATGAAAGGTGGCTTTTGAATGAAAAGGGAGGACTATGTAATTATTGAGGTTGAGTGTTGAATTTATGATTTCCAGAATTGTAAGGCAAAGTATTAAAATAAAAATCCCCAAAAAGGCCTGTAGGTCCTCGTGTGAAAAGAAAGCTACTTCATTTTCCCAGAAAACCATTTTGCCTCTACTGAAGCCTCTGGTCCCTAGAATTACATTATATTGCTTTTATTCTCTTCAAATAATGCCTTTTCCCATTCTTTTAGCATTGACTCAGGAGAGTATCTATCTTTCATCTGTAATTCCTTTGTAGAAAAATTTAAGTTAGCTGCTGTCAAAGAACCACCTCTCTCCATTTCCTTGGTAACTTCTACCACTCTCTTGAATGCCTGTAAGATTGAATGGCAATTTTTTCCCCACTTTCCCAGTTTTCAAATGGGAACTCCTAATCTTAAAGATACCTATTATACATGAAATCATCATAGGCCTTGATTTCATTTGTTTTTTGAATCCTGAAATTGACTGTTGTGAAGTTCCAATCAACCCTTCTAAACCTTGAAATAAAATTTGAATTTTCTCAGTCCCATCATACCATGCTATCATAGATAGAACCTCTTTTAAAGAATTTCTTCTGCTCTCTTTTATTTTCACTTTTTATTTCAATTATTTTCTGGCACATTCTAGTACCTTCAAAGATTTGCTTAAAGATGGTTGTTCCCCTGTGAATTTGTTGATTCTTATAGCATTGAAAATAAAAACCAATAAGCATACTCCCCTTCATTAATTTGAAAAGGATGAAAACTCTTTAGAAGAGATTAAAATAAAACTCCAAAAAGATTATCATGAGTAATCTGATATCTTTTAAAAAATTTGGGCTGAATGAATTCCTACCTCAAGGCCATATGACCATAAAATAGAAATCATTGGAGATCCTCCTTAAAAATTTCTTATTTTCTCTCTTGTGCACAAAAAATCTCATGTTTTTGATAAATAAACTAAAAATAATTTATCTAAAGGTTCTCTTCAACCCATTAATCATTTGACAGGTTTTCCAGTAATTTTTTTCCTATGAAAGATGTAAGTTTCAACCAATGTGTCAAATACCAAATTTTTGGTAAGGTAAATTGGAAAGATGCCGACCTTGTTGCTCCCAAGGGGAAACTTCTCAAACTTTTTCAAGGTGCAAATTTCTTTACAAATATTAAATTTTCAGGTTTATACAACTTCATTTGAATTGTAGAGGGACATGAATTGCTCACTGCAATTAGAACCATGTTTGGAAAATATAAGTATCTTTTGATCCCTTTTGGCCTCTGCAATGCTTGCTCAATTTTCAAGACTTTTTTCAATAAGATATTCTCTAAAATTTCTTGACAATACATGTTTGTATATATGCACAATATTCAAATTTTTTTGTCAACCTCAGAGAAACACACAGAGAATTTTTCAAACATTCTTAAGTACTTACATAAGCACAACTTATATGCTAAGCCTTCCAGATTTTATTTCAACACTAAATTTCTGACTTGCCTTGAATTTGTGGTCTCCACTGAAATTTTGAAAATGCATTTGTCAAAATTCTCAATCATTTTGAATTGTTCACCAAAAAGGAACATTACATAGATTCAGTCTTTTCTTGTATTTTATAATCAATAACAGATAATTATTGCTTTTTTTCACACCTTACTGTTTCCCTTAATTATTTTTTCTAAAAAAAAGACACTTTCTCATTCAGAAAGATAGGAGTTCAATGTGCTTAAAGAAGTGTTCACCACCACCCTGATTTTAGTTCACTTTGATAAAATGGTGGAAAATTTTTTCAAAACTGATGGAAGAAATTATGCTCTTGTGCAATTTCTCTTGCAGAAGAACCTCAAAACTTCAATTTTCCAGCCTATAGCATTTGGATCATGTAAATTCTTAGTTTGAGAGATTAATTGAAATTTTCATTATAATGAATTTCTTCCCATTGTTCACTGCCTAAATAATTGTCTTGCTTTTCTTCTTATCTTTTTGTCTCCATTCATCATCCTCACTGACCATTGTGAAATAAAAAAATTCATGTTTTCTAGTGTTCTCCCTCAACTCAAGAATTTCTATGCCAAGATGCTTTCTGATCTTAATTGTTTAATTTACTACCATCCTGGTAAACAGGCTATCATTCCAAAATTGTCTCCCATTGAAAACAAATCTAACCTGGTGGGAGGGGGCTTTGAAGATGAAAAAACTGATAATTTGAGATCAAGAATACAGTTATTCTACTCAAATTTATTCCCTTGAATTCTGAAACACCCTTTAATTAAAAACTCAGTCCATCACAGACCTTCATCTTGTGGAAAAAAAATTCAAAAAAATATTGGAACCAATACCAAGGGGTTCCAACTCAACAAAAAGAGATTACTGAAATTTTTTGAAAAGAAAGCCATCCCCAAAAACAACAAGCTCAAACATGTGATCTGTGAAGATTGAAAAAAATAACATCATGTTGGAAATTTTGTTGCAATAATACTTATCAACAACTCACAAGGGATTTCTATTTTCCCAGCATGGCTGTGAATTGTTTCAAATTTTTAGTGGCTTTCTGCAATTTTGAATGAAATAGTTTCACTTTAACTAAGAAAAATGGTCTTCTTCAATCAATAACTGTTCCCAAAGGTCCCTTCATGTCTCTTTTTATGGATCATATTTTTCAAATTCCTTTTTCTTCTTGATGTGAGACTGTACTAGCAGTTGTAGATAAATTTTCATAAATGGCTTTTTCTGTTAAGACAATGAATAGGACTACTTCCAGATATTTTTTGAATTTTTTTCTTAAATTTTTGTTTAGTAGAAATAGCCTTCCTACTGACATCATTAGAAATAGAGCATTTTTTTTAGTAAAAAGTTTCTTAAGCTCTCATTTTAAACTCCTGAAAATTGAAAAAAACATTTCCACATCTTAACATCATAAATCAGATATCCAAATTGAAAAAGTCAGCCAAATCCTTGATAAATATCTTTGAATTTAAATAAATTGACAAGAGGAAAAACAAAAAAATTGAACATCCCTTTCTTAATTTTGTTATAATCATCATCCTCATTATTCTACTCACTCATCAAATCCTTTTAAAAACTATCTATGGATGGAATCCTTCATTTGGCTCAATTAAAACTTCTACCCAAAACCCATCTGATAACTACCTTGAGACCTTAAGTAAATTCAAACTCACCTTTCAGAAAACCTCAAAAAGTCAACAGAAAATCAAAAATCTCAGTCAACCAAGAATCAAAACTAACCTCCTTCATTAAAAACTTGAGATAGATTTTATCTTGATTCTATCCACATCAAAACCCCTTGGCCCTCTAAGAAACTTTCCAAAACAATTTTACAGCCTTTCACTATCCTAAATCAATTATTGAATAATGTGTTCAAGCTCAATATTCCAAGCCAACAGAAATGAATCTATCCTTTATCCCACATCTAAATTCTCAACCCCATTCCCAATTTACACCCAGGCAAAGCTCACCAACTACCCAATCCTGTCTTATACAAAGAGCACCTTGATTTGGAAGTAAATTTCATTCTTGATTCAATGGTAGGCAGGAGAAAATGTCAGTAAATTATCAAATTTTTAGGTTTTCAAAATGAACCTGATTGTATCTTGTGGGAACCTTAAAAAAATTTCTCAAAATTCCTTTAGCTGTTCAAGGAATTCCATGAAAGATATCTTGAACAAACTTGACTAGAATTTCTTTCTTCAGTTCAAATATTTCTTTCTTTATTTCAATTTTATTTTATTTTATTTTTTACTTTTAATTTACAAAAACTAAAAAAAATCTCAATATTGAAAATAAAATACCAAAAAAACATATGCATAAAAATAATCAAAATAACTTGAAAATTTGACTTTCTTTTCCTTAAAAATATCCTTCTTTTTAACATTTTTATGTTCATTTCTATAAGTAGCTCCTCCTTCACCATTCCACAAATCCCTTCAAAAATCTCTTTTAAAAAATTCTCCCTTTCTTAAATGAATTTCTTCAATTTCTTTTTTCTACTCATATTTTCTACTGTCTCATCCATTCTCTTGCCCACTTGGAGCAAACTTTCAAGCTTGGCCCTTGATATTGATTACCCTTGAAGGCTCCAATAGTTCACCTGCAACTTGAGAATCCTGAACTTATCTTTTTCAATGTTAAAAAAACCAATCTGATCTTCATAAACCATTTCTGCAAACTTCTCTACAACACCTTCAATTTGGATTCCATCTCACCCACCTTCTTATCTCACAGCCTCATCTTCTCCCCTTTCTTTGCCAACTCCACTTGCCATTAATCCAATTACTTGAGACTTAAATCAACCAACTCACCAGGAGCATCTGCTTTTCAAAATCCCCCAAGCTAATAAAACTCCATCTCCTCTTCTTCTCCATGAATTTTCACCCCCTCTTGTTCCAACACTTCTTTTTTTTCTACTTCCTGTTCCTTTTCTTTTCATTTCTTTCTATCTTTGGAAATCTCTAATTTGCCACTCAATGTTTTCTCTGCACTCTCCATGATCTGTAAATGCTTTGAAACTCAGAATATCTCTTCCTCTTCTTTGGACTTGCCATCAAGAAAAATATGACTCCTTTTTCAACACATCTTTGGATCCACTCTCAATTTTCAGTGAAAAAATTGCTATATGGACTTATTAACACTCCTTCAATTCAGACATTTATTCCTTCAAAAAATTCACATTTTAATTTCTAATAATTCGCCCCTCAGCATCAAACAAGCTCTCATCAATCTTTTCTTTGAAAATTTCATTCTGTTGGGGATTTTACCAGGGAATACCCCCAAATCTTCCAACTGCATCACATTGGACATCACACGACTGGAAGTACTTGCAATTAAAGAGAGGGGCTCAGTTTCCTGTTGACTCAGCACAAAATATTCCCCCTTAGTGGCAAGTAATTAATGGAGTGAGGTACTTCTGGGTATTGATCAAACCATTAATAATTCCAGTCACTACCAAATAAGTGACTCAAAAATTATAAATTACTTCAAATTATTATTTTCAATAATTTAGTAGTAACTATAATGTGATTAATTTTTATGAGGGTATTTCAATTAAAATTGATTGTGATATGGTGCTCAAGGTCAGGGATTTGCAGGAGATTTTCAATTCTTTTTACCAAAGCATCTGTGAAAATTCAAACCTTGTGAACCATTTCACTCCCTTGTCAAAGAAAACAATAAGCCTTTTTTGATCTAAATTCACACTAAAAATTCAGTGATTCTTTTCCACTTGGAAATTATCTGTTACTCTTTGTTCTTTTCCTCAAATAAAGTAATCTAAAACATCTACCATTTCTATCTTCACTACCTGCACCAAAAATCTACAAATTTCCTCAGTAATATATTATGAAATTTTCCAGAGAAGTCTACTATGGTTCCTCAATTAAATTCATAATTCACTCTTGAATCCTCTATTTCAGATAATTCAGTTTATTTGATTCAAAATCTAGCATACAAATCCTGTATATAACACTAGTTATTATACTTTTCCATAAATAATTACACTCAATAATGCATTTCAAATCTTGCCACTCCCCTTTGGCATTATTTTTTCTGTAAAATAATTAAAGTTTCATTTAGATATTACTGTGCTATCTAATAAATGTGGTTTCCATTCCCATGGTCAAATGTGCTCTTCTAATACTTTCTTTTCATATGAAACTCTAATTTTTGAGCCTCCAATCGTTTGAATATATAAGAGTCCCCCTTTTTCCTTTCCATTTCCATTCCTTAGAAATTGATTATCACACATTCTGAGATTTTAAAATTCTTCCTAAAACTTGCCTGATTTCCAAAATTTCACGTACCAATATTTCATCTTTTGTGGGATTTTTTGAGCCCATTCCAAGCCTAACCACCAGAGCACTCCCTCATAGAATTCCCCAGATTTCTCAATCTTTCAAAAATAAATCTCCAGCTTCCTTGAGGCATCCTTGATTTCTGTTTTTCTTCAGTGTGCATACTTGAATTAGTGTTGCTTTTTCCAGTATAAATTTCATCTCTACCTTTTTTTTGTGGTTTCAACCAAAAAATATGATGGAAGATTAATTTATAACTCAAAAAATTCAAACTTCACTTGAGGAAAATCTTTGTTTCTGGACTATGGATCCAGCATTTATTTTTGAATTGACAAGGAATTTTTACAATGCTTTGGCCTTTAAAAAGTACAATAATTTCAATATCCTTTCCCTGGTACAATAGAGCCACACTTTTATGGCTTTGAAAGTGCATATCAGTGAAATACTCAGGAATAACAGCTGGGATTTAAAAATGGATATCCATTTATGGGAAAAAAATGACAATAAAAAAGTTTTTTGATACAGGAGGGATTAAAAATTGTATCAAGGCTAATTTTAAAAAATAAATAATAATAATTTCAATTTTATTTTCCTAAAAATATGAAGCAATATATTTGAAATAAAAATATACATGAAATTTTTTGATTTCCTCAAGCAGTCAACTTCAACTAACACAAACAATGTGTAAGGAAAAATCAATCTTTTCTCTAATTAAATAAAATCTTTCTTGCTCTACTATCTTTCAAACTCCAGCCAAGTTTCTTTCAACTTTAATTTGGTAATAATTTTACTTTCTTGAACCATAAGTTCAGAATTCATATTTTTTTCCTCAATATATTTCTAATTCTCCCAAAATTTTCAGTCAATCCAAGTTTTCTCCCTTTAAATCCTGAATCGTGAAATTTTCCCAATTAGATAAATTTATTACTAAAAATAAAGGTGCAAAAATGGTTGATGAATTCAATATCATAATTTTTGCATGATATCATCAAATTCTATGATATTGAGTTATTCATCCTCTTTTGATGGATCTTTTAGGTTGATTTTGAATACATTTGAGGCCTTCTGCTTTCCCTTTACCAAAGATTAATTTTTTAAAAAATAATTTATCAATTTATAAAGATGATCTGGGAGTCCTGATTTACTCAAGATTCCTATTTTTCAAAAAAAAGCATGTGTCTGCTTGCAATAAATTAGTGATTATAACCAGGAAAAATTTGATGGAACTTGGTGCCAGGTGATGTCAAGTAACAAATTTTATACTCTAGTTCTACTTCATTGGTACTTGAGTGGAAATATTATGGTACTCCAAAGCACATTAACTGTGCATAATTTGATTTTTTTTTCATTGGATTTTTTTCATGTAGGCAGATATCCAGAGTAATCATGATTTCACCTGACAAGTTTACTGGTAATATATGTATTCATCACAAAAGTAATACATAAGAAATTTCATAAGGGCTTGATTTGAAGAAGATTTCAAAACATATTTTGGTAACCATAGAGAAGTTGGGGAATCAAAATCATCTTCTGGAAGAGGTTCAAACTCATTTACTTGATACAAGGGGGAAATTGATAAATCCAAAGAGGAAAGTGAACAATACATGGAAGGATTGGAATTGATTAGCATTGATGATTTTTATTAGATTCTGGAAGATCTATATTATCATCCTCCTCTTAATCAGATTCTGGCCATTTAATGGTATCCAGTGGTTTCTTTCTATTTCACCACCATTTTGAGGAATGGCAAACATCTCCTTACAATCAATAGACCAGGATCTTTGGGTATTAAAGTAAGATATTGAAATGATATTGGAATGATGCTGGATTTTTTCAAAAATATTTTTTCTATTTAAATTGAGAAATCATAAATCAATTCCAATTTATCAATCACTGAGTTGATTCCCTTGGATTTATAGGAATTTTTTATTCCAAATCCAGGGGAGATGGACAAGAAATGGGATATTTTATACTTTCCTGGATAGTTCTTGAAACACTCCCTGGCATTTGTTTATTATCATTTGATCATTAATTTTGCTTTATTAGGGCGTATCAAAGTTAGCAAAACCTCCATTATAAACCCGCCATTTTTTTTGACCAAACCTGCCATTAAAAATGGCGGGTTTCTGAAATACACATACCCCCTAACTGGTGTATTTCAAAATGGCTGGTTTCATGAAAATGGTGTTTTCAAACATCAAATCCACCATTTCATCCATAAACCATCCATGGCATGCAAAACACCTATCCACACCTCCAACTCATCAAATCCATACGCATGGCACACATCTCATCTCCATTGCTTCACATCTCCATTGCTTCACATCTCCATCACTTCACATCTCCATTGATTCACATCTCCATCACTTCAGATCTCCATTGCTTCACATCTCAATCATTTCACATCTCCATTGCTTCATGTCTCCATTGCTTTACACACATCCCATCATGATTGAATCACCATCTTTCTCAAAATTTCCAATCAAGATTCCCAGCAGCAAGTTGAAAACTCAAAAAAGCTGACTGAACTTTTTTTATTATTTGACTTGGATTCAGAATCCAATTTGGAATCAACTTGGTTAGCTTTGAATTGTCTATTGGAAAAGCAATAAATGGTTCCACAAAGACACAATCTCCACAAACCTATGTATTAAAGGCAAAGGCTTCATCTACTGCCCCACTGAAGCTTTCAGCAACTGTTCCAAACTTTATTGCCTTCTTTCATGAAAATTTTGCAGATGATTGAAGACCACCACATCTTCCAGAACAATTATTGGAATCCTCAACGGGATCCAGCCATCAAACTGGCTGTTTATCTTTGTAGATTGGGATCAAATGGAAATGGAGCAGCAATTCATCAATTAGAAAATATATTCTTGGTCAGTTATGGATCCATTGACTTATACACCAAAAGAGTCATGATTGCTATCCTATCTTTGCATTCCTTGGTCCTTTGTTGGCACACAAAAGAAGACCGCAAGGAGATATCTCAAGTAATGGAGAATGAAGGCTTTCCTGGTTGCATTGGTTTTTTTGATGGAACCACTATCCCCTTGATTCAAAAACCCAAGCTAGACAGCAAACCATTTTTTTGATTGAAAAAAAAGAAATTGCTTCATTTCCTTTCTAAAGCCTTTGATAATACACTGACCGAATTTGTTTTATTGTTTTGTATAGATACTCTGTGGCACTAAAAATTGTTTGTGATAACAACAAGAATTCCATATCCCATCAAGCTGGCCTTCCAGGTTCTTGTCATGATTCATATGTTTTCAATTGGATGTAGATTTCCAAACAACCAGATAGCTACTTTGGCCAAGATCAATACCTTCTGGCTGATTCAGCTTATGCTAGTGGGAAATCTGTGGTTCTGGCATACTACAATGTTTCAACCAATGATCAAGCCAAAACTGATTTCAACTATCATCTTTCCCAATCACAAGTTTGGATTGAGCATGCCATAGGAATCCTGAAAGGAAGATGGGCCAGCTTATGGGAGATGCAAAACCAGCTCCAATCTTCCAAAGACTTGAAGTTCCTCATCAAATGGATTATCAGTTGTGTAATCCTTCACAACCTTCTTGCCAACTTGAAAGATGAATGGGACAAAATATTCAAAGAGAATATTCCTGATCCTCCTCAAGTCATCCCAGCCTCATCTTCTACCCAGCTTTGGCCATGAGAGAGCAGATTTTACCCCTCACACTTACTCACTTTGATGAGTAGCATTGAGTTTTTAAATAGGTAAAAAATAAAATCACAGAATTTTTTGGTTTTGGTTTTTAACCAAGAATCCTAGGCTTACTCCTTTTTTTTTTTTTTTCTTGGTGGATTCAGACAAAAACCAAAAATTCAAAACCACCTCACCCCACCAAACCACTGGCCCACCTTCACCGGTTAACTTCCTCCTCCTCACCCACAACCACCACCTCACCCATCACCACCACCTCCCCATCACCTCCACCTCACCATCACCTCCACATCACCAACCACCTCCACCTCACAGCACCTCAATCACTGCCTCCCCTCCTCCTAACCCTGGTAAGCCCCCTACCTCCTCTTCCTCTTCCTGCCCCTCACCAGTTGCTGATCCTTTGATCATTCAACATTTAGGTCCCCCCTGGATCCCCATCAAGGTGAGCCCCTCCTCCTCCTCTTCCTTCCCCTGATTGATTGGCAAGCAATTGTTGCTTTCCGGTTGATTGATCAGTTGACTGGCAACAATTGATATTTCCAGTCAATCAATCAATTGATTTACTGGCCGGTGATGTTCCCCCCTTCATCTCCTCCTCCTCCTCCTCCCAGTTCTTGAGAAGCTGACTGAAATTTGTTTTTTTTTTGGTAGGAAATTACCGCTAAAGTTCTTCTTATTTTCTATGTTGGTTGATCATATTAGTGGTTTATACCAGACTGATGATTTTTATTTTATTTTATTTATTTATTTTTGTGTTTTTGGTAGGAGAATTGCTGGTATTGTTTTTGTTATTTTCTATGTTTTTTGATCATCTAAGTGGTTTATACCATACTAATGACCTTTTTTCTTTTGAATCAATACAATGCAATTGGACATTACACTGCTTTGACCACCATTTCTTGACAGCCCATTCTTCACCCACCAAATTCAAAATGTTACAACTAATGGATTTCCATCTTGATCCTCACCCCAATCAAAGTATATGGTTGGGATGGAAAAAGATGGATGGAGATAGTTTGAAAAACATACAGAGAAGTGGGAAGCAAAGGGCTCACCAGAGAAGGAGGGCTCAAATGCGGGATTCAGAAATTGCATTGGAAGTGACTGAGTAAACAATTAATGAAAAGTTTGTTTGGTCTTCATGAAAACCATGTTCCTTGAACCTTTATCCGTCCATTTTCAAGAAAATTCAAAAGCCCACCCCTGAAGAGTTGCAAAAGGCCAAACAGAAGATTGAACCATTTCACTTCTTCAGCTCTGGAAAAGTATATGTTCAAGATCAATCAGATCATGAGGCTATGGTTGCCATCATCCAATTTATCCCTTGGAATGGACTCTCTCAGCAAGAGAATAAGGAAATCAACTGAGTAACAACATTCTTTCAACAATCCAAAAAATTTGTCAAAACTGTTGGTTCCTCAAGATCTTGGGGTGGGGAAATGTGGGCAATTGGATGGCAAAAATGTATGGACCCTTCTGAACTATTTGGAAAATATTTGAAAAAAGATGCTGTTGAATCTTCAAGAGTATCATTTTTTGAACCTTAGGTCTGACAAGGTCTCTCAAATATTGGGCAAAATTTTTCAAAAATTAGCCAAACTTGTGTTCAATTCCAACCATGAAGCTATGATAGACAACAAAATCCCTTCCTTCTCCTCATTGGAATTTGGATCTGGCATTACTGCTTTTGACTGCTCACCTCACATCACCTTCACCTCAGACTCCTTCTACAACTCACCCCTTATTGACCAAGGTAATTCCTCTGACTATTCCTTTTTACTTGTGGTCCCAACCAAAACATCAAATGGACAACTTATCAAAAACAAGGATGAATATCAAGTGTCTGATGACCAATTTGTGCTCCCAGACTTGGGTTTTGGGATTGATTTCAAAAAAAAGGGTATTTTGAAAATGGTTTGGGCAGAAAACAAGTACAAACACTGTACTTTTCCTGCAGTGGATACTGCCACCCATACTAGGATGTTAATTTCCATGAAAATCAATAGATCAACTCAAAAAACTAGCAAGGAATTGGCCAGTGGCAAAATATATCTTTGGAAAAAAAATATAAATAACAATAATAAAGATTTGTTTATTGGTGGTGTTAAAAATACTCTCAAATATTTTTGAAATCAAGAATATTTTCTTTATTTTATTTTCAAAATTCATATCAAATTAAATATATTAACAAACCAAGAAATTGAGTAATTTCCTTTATTTCATCCACAGTTCTACTGCTACCAATACATGCCATGGCTACCAATTACCTCTCTTTTTTTCTGTGGATAGCCTTTCCCTCTTATTTTTGAGTTGGTCTTGCTCTTGATCCTTCTCCTTTTCCTCTTTTTGAAACTTTAGCTTGGCCTTTTTGATATGCCAATCAGCAACCAACTTGTGTTGATGAGCCAAACTCTCATCTTTCCACTTTTGAAAATCCATAGCCAGTTGACAATCCCACTTCTCCTTTTCAAGTTGAATTTTTTTGGATTCTATTTGTGATTTCACTGTTTTTTGGAGGGAAATAGGAATGAGCTTGATTTTGAAAGCAAGCACAATCAATCAATGAACTTAGTTGAATCTTTCTTCTCCATGATAGCCTCAAAGCCAGAAAAATTTGAAGTGTTTCTACACATGTGAAGGCTATTAGGGCTAAGGTTGATGGAATTGGAGGCCTTTTCCTTTCCCTTGTGTGGGAGCGCCATTGCTTTCATTTGAAGGGGATGTGGGAGGCTTCATTGGCTTGAGTATTTGGCCATTCAGAAACGGATGAGCCTGTTTTTTTACAATCTAAATCAGTTGGGATAAACCACACAGAAGAGAAAAGATCTTGGTTCCTTACTTGAGCAGATGATTCTGATGGTGGTGATGCAGGAATAACTTTCTCCTTGTTGGCCAAGTCATTAAGTTCTTCCACCCCAGGAAGAGAGCAATCCAAAGAAGGAAGTGAGGTGTCCAAGGAAGGGTTTGAATTGTTGATCAATGCTGATGTAGACGTGATTGGAGCTGATTCTGTTGGAATATCCTCCCCCAAATCAGATTGGGGCCACTCATAGGTTTCATTGGGATCATCATTGCTAGGCCAAGCATTAACAGCCAGGTCCTTGGAATCAACTGAATCTGATTGTTGGGCATCAAAAGCGGCTAAAGGGGTGATATTGGCCTTCTTTCCAAAGATTTCATCCATTTGAACATAAAAATGACAAATGGAGTAAAACTTATCAACCACCAAGTTGATTCCCTTTTCTTTATTGGAGTTGGTGATACCAAAGCCAGTGGAGATTGACAAGGAGTGGGCTTTTTGTACTTGGTTTGATATTTCTTGAATTGCTCCCGCATCTGTTTGGATGAAAGATCCAGCCTAACTTTGGTTTTATTCTCTAGTTAATTGGCCATCAGGAGATAAACATTAATCTTGGAGGATGGAGCTTGGCCAACTTGCATTTAATTGTTGGATCCAAAGCAAGAAATGTAGTTGCAGGGAATTTTGAGCAAGTTTACCAGGATGGTGTGATGAGCTCTCTTGAGCTGACTTGAGACTTTGGAAGCTGATGGGGGAGGATTGTTGGATTTTTAGTTCCTGGGGGATGTTTGCTTTGGTTGGGTGGACTTGCGGGGGGGTTGTTGCTGAGGGGCCATTTAAAAATAGTAAGTGGGATGAAGTGATGAAGCAATAAAGCTATGACATTTAGGATGTGATGAAAGGGGGGATGAAGTGATGAAGCAATGAAGCAATGAGAGGATCAATGTGATGGCAGCGATAAAGCAATGTGAGAACAATGAATTGATGAAGCGCAATGAAGCAATGAGAGTTATGAAGTGACAAGGATAGCAATGAAGCAATGAGATTGAGGAAGTGATGAGGATAGCAATGAAGCAATGAGAGTGATGAAGTGATGAGGATAGTGATGAAGCAATGAGATTGATGAAGTGTTCCAATAAGGTTGGAGGATGAAACCAGGGTTGATGATGTGGAATGACATGTGGTTGAGCTGTTGAAGGCATTTATATACTTTATTTGAAAAAAAAAATTATTTTCAGGTAACTTTGACAGGTCTGATGTGAAATAACTGTGCTTTTCTGATTTTTAATGGTGGGTTTGAAATGGCCGGTTTGGGTTGAAACCCGCCATTAAAAAATGGCGGGTTTGCTTAACTTTGATACACCCTATTATATAGTTCATCTAAAATTATGAAATTAATTTTGAACTTGGACAATGGAATTTGGTCAACAGAATTTTTGTCTTGGTTCCCAAATCAAGAATTGCTTTTGGCAGGATTTTGAAGAAATTTCAAAGAAATGATATTATTAGCTGTATTCATTTGAACTCATAATTTTCAAGCTTTTTGAAAAAGAAAATTCCTCAATTTTGAATTCTGTCAATATTTTTGCTTTTATCAACTGTATTTTCAACTTTTTTGATCAGCCATTGTGATTCAAAGAAATATCATAGTCAAAGAGATGATTATTTATGTAGAAGTGGTGATTTAAATAGGCAAGGATGAGGCTCAGGAGGTATGCATCAATTGCAAGATGGTGTAATTTTTACTTTTAAAGTTAAACATTGAGAATTGTGTGGTAATTTTAGTCTAACTATGTTATTTTTTCAATGCTTGAGGGCAATTCATTGCCTTTGATTGAATATTTATGTATTTATTAATGAGATCATGAGTGAATTTTCTAGTGGTATCTTTATAATATTATGAATCAGCTATATTTCTAGAAAAATATTCATCCTTTTCCCATTTGGTATTCAATTTTAGGCCTTGTATCTGAATCTTAGGGCGCTGCTATTTTCATGCCATTAAATTACTCATGGCATGTAATTTTTGGTTTTCACAGGTCCATATTGGTGTGGGGATCTGTGCGCACCAAAAAATGGTGTCAATCAAAAAAATAAGTCATTGAAACTATCAAAAAATTATGAAAAAATATTTAACTCATGTTAGAATAGAAAAATAAATACAAAAAATGAACCTCTTGATGAGATATAAAATACTGCAGCAGCGGAAATTTGAAAAAATGAAGTCTATTTTTTTTATGATTTTTTGCTTAATACTTGAAAAATTTCAATGTTTTCTTCCAATAAAGTGAAAAGATACATGAAATAGTAAACAAAAAATTCAAAAAATTAACCAAACATGAATAATTACTCAAGTCAAATCTCCTGAAGAAAATATAATTGTGAATAAATTTTGACCTCTATAGAAAGGAACCCAATTGGACCCATAATACTAAGGCATTTAGGTTTTCAAAATTTCTTTAGGAGCTCATTTGAGCTTCAAAAAGTGATAAACACCAATGATAAAAATAGCATCTTTGAAGAAAATACATTTTTAGATTTGGTTATTTTTTTGACAAAAAGGTTGTTTCTTCTTTTATATATTTCTTCAATCTCTTGGAAGAAAAAATTAAATTTTCAAAATTATTAAAGAAAAAATTCTAAAGATGATATACTTTCTTTGATTTGATTTCTACTATGAAAGTATATTAGCTCTCATGAAGAGGTTAATTTTACATATTCACTCTATATTTCAACATTATTCTGAGTAGTTTTTATAATTTTTTGAAAGCTTCAATGAATGATATTTTTGAATGAGACCGTTTTTTTGGTGGAAAAACTCATGTATGCCAATAATTTTGGTTTTCATGCATTCACATTCCAAAAAAACTGGTGTAGAAAATCTGATTTTTCGGGGTGTGGACTTGTACATACAGACCAAAAATATTGGCATGTGGACCTGTGCATGCCCAAATTATTGATGTGTGAAGTGCATGCATGCCAAAAAAAAAATGGTGCACCATAACTGATTGATTGGCTTCATAATAGTCACATCCTAGAAAAAAAGGGATTGGAAAGAAACTCAATAAATCTGAATGAAACTCAAAAACAAAATTCTGCATGGAAATAAAAACATGTTTTTGAGAGGAACTTAAATTGGAGAATATAATGGTCAAGATTATAACTTCTCAAAGCATTTCTGTCACCAAAAATGCCTCAAAAATCACCAACTAAAAAATTTGAAAAACTTTTTTGAGTCAAATAAACATATTATTTTAAACCAAAAATTATTACCATCCATGGGGGCTTTTGACCCATGAATATAAAATATGATTGATTCATCTTTTCATTTTATACATATCTTCCCACTTTGTCTTGAATCTCTCTATTCCTCTTTTCCAGTTTATATGATTTTTTTCTCTGATTCTTGTCTCACTTTCCTTTTTTTTTGATTCTCTGCAATTTATCTTTTCAAAATAATAGGATTCAAGTCCAACCAAAAACAAAGCAAGAATCTCTGACCTGAAATCCCAATGTGTTTTCAACATCTTCCACCATGATTGAGAAACTTTGAGAACTCCATTTTTTTTTCTTTTGGGGGGGTACCTTAAATTTTTTTTTCCTTCTTAAAAGAAACCCTTGGATCTATACTCTTCATTCAATCTACCCAAATTGACAGTATTCCATTTACCCTTTGAACCCATCTCAAATTTAAACTCATTCCAAGTAACTCAACAATTGTGTTTATTATTCTTTAAGTCAAATTTGATTCTTCATCCAAGATTTTCAATTCCAAATCTTAATGGATTAGTAAATCCCTCACTTTTGCCCCAATTCCTGGTGGGACTTCTGGTTAAGCAGTCCCAGAAGTCCCATCAGGAATAAACCCCACTTGATTCTTCACTATATTTCTCAAATCTTCCTTGTATCTCACTTTCCCGATCTTTTTCCAAAAATTTCCCATGACCAAGAAGTTGATCCTAAACTTTAATCATTTTGCATCATTTTTTCTTTTTTCTAGTTCCTCTAGTCTCAAATTCAGATTTTCATAATTAAATTCTTATTTTCCAAAAAACATATCATGCTCTTTTTTTTTGAGGAATTGTGCCATTTCTTTGGGGGTAGGAAAGTTGATTTCTGGGAAATGAAAATCAGTAGATCTGTTCCAACCTCATCTCAAAACTTTGATGGATGATTCTTATTGATTCTGATATCTTCAAGATTTTTTATTATTTGTTGAACCTTAAAATCAAATATCTCAAAATCATCTGCAAATTCTTTTTGTCATTTCCTTGACCAAGTTATTTGTTTTTACAGGGGTGCACATTCCTTGGGCTTGATGATGGCCTTATTTTTTCTTTCTTTATCTGTAAGCCACTCATTTTTTCTCTTTTCTTCTATTATTTGATGAACCTTGAGGATTTATTCATTTTGATATTTTCTGTTTTTCTAACTCTTCAAGCATTTTAGCAAGATCTCTTCAAATTTCATCAACTTTGATTATAAGTGCCAGAGGATCTGCAACATATGATCCATCAGTCATCTTTAATAATGTAAAAAATTGTCAAAGTTCGGAAGATCAAAGCTTGGATTGGAATAAAAACAAAGTATGGAAGAAGAAAGCAAGAGGGGGGAAAGGAGAAAGGGAAAAGGGGGAATGGAAAGCAAGCCAAGGTTGAAAAAGTGAAAGGAAAATAAACTAAACCCCATCAAGGTAAACTAACTGCACAACCCAAGTCAGCGCCAAGACAACAGAGCACAAAACCAAAAGAGAAATGAAAAGAGAAGGTAAGGGATGTCCTACATCCATGATTGCTTGTGGTGAGTGACAATGATAGGGGTGCACCAAGCTTTGACCTGGTGGGTCAGAGCAAGCTCGGCCAGGCATCCAGGTTTTACACTTGCGCAATCTACCCAATCGAGCGCTCTGGGTGCCTATGCAAACACCACTTGACAAATGTCAATTCACACTTGGGCAGGCGCCCAGGCGCGCCTCATACACCACCACATGTGTACTGGCATGAATCGCTAAGCCTGCCATTTGATATTCTCCTGTGTTTCATGATTTTTTTTTTGGAGCCTCCAAGCCAGCTGAACCGGGTCACACTACTGAAGTCCCAGAGCAGCTAGAATAGTGCTTCTTACCAAAAGCTAATTTTCAATGCAGATCAGTCATATAGAGACGCACTCATGACACGGGTTTCTGATGCCGAAACGGAAAAAGGAAGAAAAAACCTCAGGTGGATAAACGGCTTGATTGAATGAACCACTGGTTCCGAGAACTGTAACCACTTTAGAGAAATACTCAGATTCTACCCGGTAGCCCCGGTAGTTGAGCTCACGCCAGGGATTTTTTGCGTAGAATTTCAAAATTCATGAGAAAAATGCGATCTGGTTGACAATACTAAAGTACAAGTAGTTCACAGTACAAATTGCTAAGTAGGGCTAGCTATACAGTGTGGTCTCATGATCCAGTGGATGGGTCCACGTGGTTGTGCAAGCTAAGGCGACGATATACCAAAAAGAGATTCCCAGGAACAATTATCATAGGCATGAAATGCAAGATTCAGGGTTTATGGTAATCAAGCACTGAGGCATCAAGAATCCTGGTCGTATTCTTCGTTGAACGAGCGGCCAATTAGCATGCGACGCTAGAACGCAAATTGTAGACATTCGTTAGGTCCGGACTAGAATCAGGGCAGAGCAAAGCTTAATTTCTTACGATTTCCTGAGTCCCTGCACCGACCCGATAGAGTTGCGCATCGCGGAAAATTCGACCAGTGGGATAATCATTAATGTAACCATTTCCACCGAGCATTTGCATCGCATCTAAACGGAAACGAGCGAGCCATTAATACGATTGAATGAGGAACTGCAACGTCGACTCAAATTCGGCAGAATCCATACCAGTGGCAACCTCCAATGCGCGATCGGAAGAATACAAGATGGCTCCGGCACAATCACGCCGGCTGATCTTGCCCAGATCACAGGCTCTGGCAACGGCGTAGACATACGACTTCGAAGCGTTCAATTTGGTGTACATGTCTAGCAAGTGGATTGATGCGTAAGCTCACGAAAACCATCGGAAGAAACTCAGCGACAACTCACCAGCAATTTTTCCTTGCAATAACTGAAAGGTTCCCACGGGCCTTCCGAATTGCTTTCGCTCGTGAACATATGGCACGGCGACCTGTGGGGAGAATGAATAGAACGCCGCAGTTGATCGTGGAAATCAAAAACGAGTCGGGAGTGTTTTTTAGAAAAGTTTGGCGTAAATACTCAACGTCAAAGGCAGCCTGCATTAACCCCAACGGCCCACCACTGAGCACAAGCCGTTCGAGATCCAACCCACTCATCAATACCTGAACTCCTTTATCAACTTGTCCGAGGACGTTTTCCTCTGGCACTTCGCAGTTCTCGAAAACTAGTTCGCAGGTGTTGGAACCCCTCATCCCTAGCTTGTCAAGCTTTTGGTGAGTGGAAAATCCCGGGAAACTGGATTCGATTAAGAAAGCAGTGATCCCTCGATGCGATTTTTCGGGGGAAGTCTTTGCATAGACTACCAGAGTTGAGGCGTCGGGTCCGTTAGTGATCCTAGTGAATTAACGTCAGTAATTTCAGAGATAAAACAGAGATGAGGGGAACCATCCCAGCTTACCAAAATTTAGTACCGTTGAGAACATATCTCCCATCTTTCTTAACTGCAGTTAATCGCATGGAAACGACGTCCGAACCAGATCCTGCTTCGCTCATGGCCAAGGAGCCAACCTTTTTCCCACTAATTAAGTCAGGAAGATATTTGGATTTCTGGGCCTGGGTCCCGTGCCGATTGATTTGATTTATACACAAGTTAGAGCTGGTGAATCGAATTTTGCGTTGGTAAACCAAAACATTTTGCGGCCTAACTGCATGACAAAATACTCACTGAGCCCCGTAGGACAAGCCTATGGATCCCGAACCACGGGATATCTCCTCCATCACCAGAGTGTGCTCGAGGTAAGAGCGATCCAGGCCACCGTATTCCTCAGGAACGGTAATTCCTAACTGTTTTTTGAAAGCCAAGGAAGGACAATGTGGTTAAAAGATATTTCCAGCGTATGAAAATTACCACATGATAGATGGAGCTTAACTATTCCCATCTCGCCGAACTTGGTCCATAAGTGCTAAGAAGTTCGAATCATCGACGGCAGTTAACGAACCCAGCCGATTGATACTTCCATTGGAATGGTGAAACTCAGGAACGATGTGGCGCGATACATACATTGGGGAATGCATTTTCCTGATCGACCTTCTGAGCAAGAGGCGCTATTTCACGATTGGTGAAACTCCGGATAGTGTCTCTAAGCTGTCGTTCATAACGTTTTAGGGGGGGGGGGGGAACAGAAAGGACCAAGTGAGTTCCTTGTGATCGCTGAAGAGAATCTGACGGGAAACCGGCTTGACCCAGACTTTTCAGCTGACTTCAAGTTGTTGCTCATTCAGTCCGGCCAAATCGATGGGTTCGTTGTACGCTTGAGTGGCGAGATGTTGGCGTCGTAGCGGACTACCTCGAAGGAAACCTAGGCATGGGATCGAGCGCGCTGTATGCTTGGATGGACAGATGGTGAGTTTATTGAGAAGGTTGAAAGTTTTCATGGCTGGAATAACATCGGCTCGCCCAAGTCCCCGTCAACCGGCTGGGAGAGTGTCATGATTATGAACTCATGACCAGAGGCAGTGCTCCAACCTGATCGGGGAGATCGCGCCCCCTCCCCGAGCTTCGGGCGCTTGACGACTCAATTTGGAGTATGTTTTTCTGCTTTCTTGTTTTGTGTAGAAACTTGATTCTTGAATCAGCTAACAACTTCTTTCTTCAGAGACACAACATATACGTATGAAAGGTAGTTTTTTTAAAATAACAAAATTTATAAATAAAGATAAAATAAAAATATTCCAGGGACGCCAAGAGTGGGCATGTTCTCAAGGCAGGTTCTGTAAAAAAAACTTGAAAATTTGAAAGAAAATTTGGATTTTTTTTCTTCTTCTATTATGGCCTCTTCAATGCCAGCCTTACTTTTGTGAATAATTCAACCTCTTTAGAGGTCTAGTTACATTTAGGTTGGGTTCTTTGTGGAAAATTTGCTTGTTATTAATGTTTCTTTTGCTTTTAAATTTGGATGGGCTTTGAGGATTTTCTCATTCTGGATTCTTTTTTCAATTTAGATTTTCAATGGCTCTGGCTGAACTCGTGCCTTTGGAATTAAAAAATCTAAAAATTTCCTAAAATCATGAATTTGATTTTTTATTTTATTTTTTGTGTCTAAAATCACACCATTAGGTTGTTTTCCCGCCTGAAGCAAGGTGTGAAAAACTTATTTCAATCAAAAAAAATGGACAATATTTGAATTGAAATAATATTTCAACACCTTTCCAAATGTGAGAAAAGAATGGACACCTGGACTTGACCAAATTTGGGTAGGAGGGAAGGGACTGTGGGCACCTCCAAATTCTCAGGCCCACTTTTTTGATGGCTTTTAGGCTTTCAAGACTTGGGATTTTTTTGGCTTTGAAAGACTTGAAACTAAAGGGTTGTGGAATCTTTGAGACTTTCTAAAAATTCAGGTTCTTTGGTTAAATTAGCCTTCATTTTTTAGAAATGGTCATAGTCAGTGGTTTTGACAGCGTTAATCACCATGAAAAAAATGGCTGCACCTGCCGGCAGGTGTAGCACCTGGAACTTGTTTTGTTTTGGTTTTTACTCTGTGAAAATTTGGTTTCTAACTTGAGTAGGAGGAGGATCTGCTTCCGTACCATCACCTCACCTCCAAACCCCCGAAACCCCCGATAAACAATTATACTCCTTTTTCGTCAAACCATCAGGAAATAGATCCTCTCAAGCCTCTCTCTCCCCTAGGCCATGGCCTCATTCCGCCCCCCCAACCCTCCTCCAATGGAGGGAATATTGAACGACGAATCAATGCCCGGTTTAACCAGACCCAGAACCCCCCCAAACAATTGCCAGCTAAGTGGACTGGCTATTCTCTTAACGCGTTTAATTTCAGATAAAGGAAACTTCACGGCAAATGGAGAACTGATTATCAACCAGGTGACAGTGGAGATGATCCAGGTCCTAATACGCTTGGAACAAGAACGCTCGGAAGCCAACAAAAGACGCGATGACAGGACACGAGAAATGGCAAATCAGATGCAGCTAATGGCCAACCAGATTAACAACTTAGTAAAGATGCAGAACCAGAACTCAATGACTAATGGCCACCTTTCACCAGCTAAAGGGTTGAACCAACCAACATACGCGGACCGAGCCAGAACTAACCTCCCAACCAATACTCGCAAGTCCACGACTCAGCTTCCAACGAAAGAAGGGATCCGACTGTACCGCCCAGGGAGAGCGGTGATCCACTCCAATCCACTGAACAACCAAATTGACAAGATCCCCTAGGCCCTCTTTGTTCAACGAGCTAACAAAACTCTTTCAAAAATGAACGCTTGGGTTCAGGAAGAGATGGTAACAGTCACAGGAGCGCATGTCATGAACTTGGGGGACGTTGTCTTCTATACAAAAAATAAATTTCATCAGAAGTGGCTGATGGACCACAAACATCTATGGTCAAAGGAGGTACATCCGGATCTGGAAGCTACACCAAGTGCTTGGTTGGTTCTTGCTCATGGAATCCCCAAGGATTTCAATCCAACATCTGACTACAGCAAGAAAAAACTAGCCACGGCCAATGGATTCAACAAAGAGGAGCTGATTTGGATGCGGTGGCTCTCAGACAATATAAAAACCACAAAACAAGCAGGATCAATTATCCTGTCATTTGCCAGTAAGGAGTTAGCTGATTGAATTGCTTACACAGGAATTTTCTTAGATTACGATTATCACCGAGTCACGGCGTTCAAAGCGTATCCAGCACAATGCTACAAGTGCCTCAAGATGGGCCATTTTGGTAAATGGTGCCGTGAACCAGCCAGATGTGGCAGATGCAATGGCAATCACATGACTAGAGAATGCCCAAGCTGACCGGAGAACAACAAAGAGATCACAGAATGTGTCAAGTGCAAAGAAGGACTACGCAACAAAGCTGAAGGCGTTGAGGACTCTCATCACTCTGTTTTTAGCGTTTTATGCCCGTACAAGAGGACATGGTTACAGGCTAAGACTTTGTGCTCAAGACCTCTATCATTTTAATAAACTCCAGAACTGACCAAATTCTTGATTCAACTGCTTCTCTCTCACAGGATCCTTGCAGGTCAGACCTCAACAACAGATGCTCCAATCAAATGACAAAGGATCACCCCATCTTGGAGAAATTTTCCTTCTTACAACTGAACTGCCACATCTCTAAGGAAATCACGCTGACACTACTCCATCTACCCCCGACTGACTCCATTCTCCTATTACAGGAGCCTTGGGTCAACCCCTTCACCCTCCTCCCCCCAACTCATCCGAACTGGCATTTTCTAACCAGTTATGACCATACCCCCATCAATTGGAGGGACAGGCATAAATGTTGTGTATATATCCACAAGTCTGTTCCATCCGAGGCAATTTCTCACCTCCCAGGAGGCTCTAGGCACTTACTCGGTGTCACAATACAGGGAACCGACAACAATAAGTTTACCCTGGTGAATGTATACAACCCCCCGGCACCAATGCTGGTCTGAAGGACCTGACGCAATGGCTGCCGCTTTTTCATGACAGAAAGTGCCCTATGGGAATCTTCATGGACTCAAACTTGCATCACAGGATGTGGAATCTGATTGGATACAATTCGGCACACAAGGAGGCGGCCGCTCTAGTGGACACATGCGGTAAGCATGGATTCCGACTGGTATCACCGCATCATATCCCAACCTTTTACACGACAAAAGGCAAGGGCACAACCATCTATCTAGTTTGGGCAAACTATGCCGCCATCCATAATATAGCAAACGTACGGACCTTGGAAGAGAACTATGGCTCTGACCACCAAGCCCTGAAGGGGCATTTAAACTTGGTTAAATTCCCTCCGGTACGACAGTGGGCAAAACCTAATTGGGGGAAACTAAACCAAAACGCCATATGCAATAAGCTAGAAACCCACTTAAACAATTACCCCTTGGACCAGGGCATAGAAGAGACAGCTGCTAACCTCTCAGAGGCTCTGAGAGAAGTCCAACTCAACCTGGGACACATGGTTAACTGCAACGTCTCAAGGACAAAATCATGGTGGGACCCGCAAAGACTTAACCCTATTCTAAAAACAAGAAACTGAGCTTGGCAATGGATGCTGCTATCAAAGTCAGAGGAAGCCTGTCGCTGTTATAAAGATTGGAACGACTACTTCCAAGCAGTAGTGAGGGAAGAAAAACAAACTCACTGGAGAAAGCATTTAGAAGAGGCTGATAACGTTTCTATTTTAAAAATCTTGCATAGTGTCAAACCAATTCTGTCTGGACAGGTCTTACCGCTGAAACGGCCAGAAGGATCCTATGCCATAGGAAAAGCTGAGCAAGCGCAAATGTTATTTGAAGGCACATTGCTCATAAGAAACCATATTGATTTATTGGACGTATGAGTTGCAGAAGAATGCAGGCTGGCTACCTTTGACAAAATAACCAAGGCAGAAGTAGCCAGAGCAATAAACAGGCTAGCAGTAGGCAAAGCCCCAGGCCCTGATCAAGTCCAAAACAAGATCCTAAAATTGGCATGCCCTGTGGTCTGCGCTCATCTGGCCTGCTTATACAACTGTGTCATTAGCCAGGGTAAGTATCCCAACTGCTGGAAAAGGGCAGTCACCGCCATTATACGTAAGGCAGATAAACCGGACTACACCAGCCCAGGGGCTTATTGCCCAATAGCACTTCTTAACACCTTAGGAAAAACATTGGAACTGATCCTAGCAAAAAGACTGGCAGAGTGGGCCACAACATCCAATTTTCTCCCTGACAGACACTACGGGGGAAGAAAAGGAATTGGAACAGAGGATGCTCTGTAGTACTTTGATACCTGGGTTAGGGACTGGTGGGCGGAAAAGAAGATTGTACTTGCTCTCTTCCTGGACGTCCAGTCAGCATATCCAACTGTTCACCCTGAAAGGCTGATACATATCTTAACGACCGGGGGCTGCCCCGCCTACCTGTGGATTACCATACGCGACTTTTTAAGGAGCAGGAGTACGACGCTTCGTCTGGATGATTATATTTCACCTCCGGAGGAACTGCCCCTAGGTCTGCCTCAAGGCTCACCACTTTTGGTGATATTGCACATTATTTACAACTCAAAACTACTCCGATTATCTAACATGCCTCCTACTACATCAACCCACGTCGGATACATGGATGACATTGTCCATCTCACAGCCGGGAAAAATCTTCAAGAGGCACTAAAAATGATGGACCTCTTGGCTGAGGAATCAATTAAGTGGTCCCTTCAACATGCCGCTATATTTGACAAGCAAAAATCCCAATTGATGATCTTGTCCAATTCCAGAAACCCACCAAGCCCACCCTTCCCTTTTGTATTTGGTGACACACCTGTTGAGTACTCCCAGTCGGCAGTGTGGCTGGGGGTAACATTAGACAGACAGTTGAACTATCACCAGCATATAGGAAATATTTTGAACAAAGGCCAATCCATCATCCGCAATTTCTTGCGTCTGGGAAACTCAAGATGGGGATTCTTGGAACACAACCGCTCAAGAATCATACAATCAGTCCTCTTACCCAGGATATCTTACGCAGCTCATGTATGGAACCGGAAGAAAAACTTGACGCAAATCACGGCCTTGACCTCCAAATTAGATTGATTAAGTTCCATTTGGACCAAAGGGATCTTTAAGACCACCAGCGCTGCTTGGATCGGAAAGAACATCTCCCACAGGCCCTTAGCTGAGGCTTTGATGAAGTTGGCCTTTCTTTTTTACTCCAGAAAACTGACCCAAACTGATTTCCCTCTGAGCATTAGGGACAAACTTATCAGCAGACTGGAAAAACCAACAAAATTGGACATGTTGGCAGTCAATGCCACAGTATGCAAAGAAATGCTGACAATGTTCCTCAACTGTAATGTAGAAACAATAGCCGTCCAACTTGGTGCCAAAAATGTCCCGCTGTTGAAAAAGGCAAGATACCGGAACCTAAATTTATCAAGAAAGGAGGTAATCCCCAAAACTTTAGACTTGATCAGGCAGGCAAAGCCAAGGGATTCCCTCATATTCACAGATGGATCTTACAAGAGGGAGAAAGGAGGTGGAGCAGCGGCCATCCTACTGAACACTGATAAACAGATATTGTTTTGCACAGGCACCAACACCGCCCACTCAAACCATGAGTGCAAAACCCTGGGGGTAATAGCGACTCTAAAGCTAATAAACAGGGAGGATCAGGAAGCCTTCAATCATTTCTTTATCTTCACCAAAAACAGAGGGGTATTGCAAAGAACCATGCATCCCATGGTGGAAAAACCCGGCCAGTATCTCTTCAATGAATTAAGAAAAACAGCCTTAGGAACTAACCCCACGGCGGATATTTCATTCATTTGGTGCCCAGGTCACAAGGGCATCTTGGTTAACAAGCGGGCTGACAAAAAAGCAAGCAAGGCAGCAATATCAGGAGACGACCCACCTTTACCAATTTACAGCAACCTAACAAAGGCTAGGAGAAGCATCTTAGAAGGTTTGGTTACAAGGGACAGGGCTTTGGCCAAGAGAATCTCAAAGCTGGAAATACGGTTCTCAGCTGTGTTAAATCAACTCGCATTGGACAGCTGCAGTCTAAATGGATATTTATTTAAATTAAGGAAAGTTCTAGTCCCCTCATGCCCAAACTGTGGTTATGCAAAAGAGACGGTAACACATTTCATTAATTTTTGCCCGGCATACAAAATACCCTGTTGGGATCTGCGGAAGGAATTGAGGCAATTTCAGATGAATCACAACCCCAATAACCTATACCTGTTGTTGAAGAACCTTAAGGAGTGGCCTGCCTTTGCAAAATTTGTTCAGGCAACAAATCAATTCCAATTTATTTCACCTTGCCCAGAGCTGAAGATACCAGAGGTCACCCCAGAAAATGAAACTGCAATCACAACATGTGGAGGTTAATCCTCCTCTCACAAAACAGTGAAAGATTGCACCGTCAACTGTCACTCCTGTCACATCAATTTCCTGAAACTTCTTCCCTTCCATTCTTCACTTACTGCTTGCAATTGAGTTGTTCTATGCCTCTGCTTCTCCCTTTTTTCTTTTCTCTTGTTTCTCTTCCTTCTTCCTCTCTTGCCATCCCTTATCAAAACGCAATCAGGGGGCCGGTGTGAGGCCCCGTTGACTATTTGTAATTATCCTAAGACTGCCATATATTCAAAGTGGTCCATGCACAATGCAAAATCCACTTAAAAAAAAAAAAAAAAAAACTTGAGTAGGAACCTGAGGAAAGTTGTTTGTACCGGTTCTTGAGTATTCCAAGTAATTCTAGTGCATGCATGGAATATAGAAGATTTGGAATTATGGGGCATTCAATTTTATGTACGCTAATCAGGGAGTTGTTCCATCAACTATAATATGTGAGATTCAACCACTTTGGCACAACACACCTAGAAATTTGGCAAAATTGCAAATAAAATACTTTGTCTTTTTCCTTTTTCAATTTTCTAAATGTTGTCTGTTTCTTGTTTTTTTTTTTTTAACTGTGATTTTAGTTCAATCCTATTTCTGGAAAACATCCAGCTTAGGTGTTGATTATTTTTTTAGTATTCATAGAAATTATCTCAATTAGAATTTGACCACTCGGATACACTTCAAAATCCCAAGCTCTGCTCAAAGTTCATAAAAAATTCTAGCTATTTTTTGATATAATATGGTTTCCAAAATAGCTGAAAAATTCCATTTGAGAAGAAATTCAATCAGAACTAAAACCTCAATAAAATTGTACTTTTTACAAAAATGATGAATCAAAACAATTAAAAACAAGATTTCAGAATCAATTCAATATTGCTGACATCTTCTTTCTTTCTCAAAATTAGAAATATATCATAGAGAATCTGAGACTAATGAGAGTATCTTCAACTTTTTTTTTATTATTTTACTGAATTTTTTGAAAAAAATGAAGAGATCTTGTCAAGGAAATTAGTATTTTGAAGAAAGTTTGTGTGATAAGGCTTTAGCAAATAAATAAATATTAATAAATAATTTCATTCAAACCAAAGTCCAGTTTCAAGTGAGCTAGCTAATCTCTCCAGTCTATCCTCTACTGGCTTCCTTTCCAAAACCAATTTCTCTGTCCAAGTTAATCTTTCAAGGAATATAGGACAGTAAAAATTAGAAGGAAGGCCTTCACAAGGTTTCATCTCATAATTTGGAACTATTTCATTGTAAGTTCTTTCATATTCTACTTTTCTTTTAGCATGACTTTCACCCTTCATCTTGGAAATATAGTTTAGAGTGTTGTTATCAAGGTTGTGTAAAAATTTTGAATATGTTAATTTGCTTCTCCAGTAGACTTGAACAGAATGATATTTTCCTTGATTGTCTTCCTCAGTATCAGAGCAACAATCCACCCTAGGAAGAAGATTTCTGGCCAAATCATTTCCCAAATTGTGTTTTGCGGTTTCTAAGCGGTTTCTGTATATCTTTTTCATTCAATTTAGGAATCCTCAGCTCACAGCAGTAGGAAATTAAGAGGAATTTTAGGCTCACTCTGTGTTTAGCTCTATATCTGGGCTTCTTGTTACAAGTTCAAGGCTTCATGTATTGGTCCTTTTGCCCACGTAGCCATTGTTCAAGAATTCCAAAAAGTATTTCATTTTGGCAAAATCTAACATCAAGTGCATAATTGGTAAATGCACCATTCTTCTTAGCATGGAACCAATGCTTTATGATCACTTCTGACAGGAATTCATCCCACTTTGTAAAATTACAACAGTCCCATTGGAAAGTTGGAGCCTTCATGCCAAAGCATTCCAACTCTTTCTGACATTGCTCTTTGAACTTTCCAGGTATGCTTTTATTTCCACCATAGAGGTTTGTGTCAGTTGTTTGCAGGGTAAAAAAAAGATTTTTTTCATAAATGGATCCAAGTTGTTTCAAATTCAACTCTTGTACTTGATCTTCAGAGGGTGGTGGTGGAACCATGTCGCCATGAGGCTTCATATTCAAAACAGTTTTGATGTAGTCCCATAGGCATAGACTGATGGGGTCATTAAATTTGGGCAAATGTTCAGCTACTTCTTTATTTAGTGTTCTGGTTTTGATGGATTTTGAACTATGAGAAGCCCTCAAATCCATTTTGTGGTGGAAAAGATGTTAAATAATGTTTTTTTCAAGTTTGTGAGTTGTTGAGTGATTGATCTGTTAGCAAAAAGATAAAATACAGATGATTGGATATGAGCACATTCAACAGTAAATCTGGTTACTTGTGGTATTTTATGAAGAGTTCATATTCATAATGACTGATGAGAATTCATTATCAATATTATTCAAAATGAAAAATTCATTATATGAGACAGTGGATCCATCTTTTATTGAAAGAAAAAGAAAATTGTGTCATGCAGAAAATATTTTGAATGATCCTTAAAGTTAGACAATGGCCACATGTGACATTTGCATCTCCCTTGAAAGTGCATCTTTTTTTAGAATATTATATTTTGAATTTATTATTAATGGTATGAATCACACATTTTTAAATGCCCTCATAGGGTAAAATAATTCATCACCAAAACATTCAAATTCTTAACCTGAGTTTGAGTGATGAAATGATGAAATGGCTTTTCTATGAACTTGAAATTAACATGGTTCCAAAATTCAATGTTCCCATTTTACATACATAAATTCCCGTTGAAATATCCAACTTAAACTGGTTATTTCAAACAATGACTTGGATGAGCAGATAAATTGGTATAAACAGCATCTTAAAATGTTCTACAAGTATATTGACATTAATATTGTGCATAGAACTGAAGTTTGAGGATTGGTATGGATAAAATGTTGGACCATTTATTCATCTGCCCAGCTAGAAATGAATTTTGAATTGCTTTGGAAAACCCAGGAAACAAAGAATATATGTCTGAATGTATTACATGTGGTCATCATATCCAAATTACCTGGTAATCTGATGATTAATTTAGCACATATTCTGCTGTGGATGAACAAAATAGCACTAAGGGTAAAAATAACTGAAGTAATTGGACAATTATTGCAGGTTCCCTAATGAAGATTTATGTGAAACATGCTATGCTGAATTTCCTCCTCATTGTTTGCAGGTCCATGTAAATATTCTTAACAAAATTCATGGGTTGCCTTCAATTTATGCCAATATACCATTTTTCATGAATAATTATGAAATCAAAGCAACATGAAATGAAAATGGTTGTGGATTTTACCATTTATTTGTGCTGAATTCTTCATTAAGGACTTTTCATTTCACTATAGTTGGAATAAATCATCAATTAGATTATTTGAGTGAAATCTAGTGAATGATAAAAAGCAATAATTTGCCAATCACTATTGATAAACCTTGTGATTTTCCTTAATGTTCCAGCTCTGGGGGTGAGGAGAGATTGGTGAGAAAATTAATCAAAATAGGAAAGGTTTATATTTCATTCACAAAAATTCAAATTTAATTTATATTTCAAACTTTCCAATTGGGTATTAGTCATATGGATTTGAACTGAATTCAATGTTGGTTTGTTTCTCTGGATAACCTGGTTAATTTGGGGATAGATTGAACTAATTGATATTTTTGGCTCAGTTCAACAATTTATAGATTGGTGATGGAAAATAGAAATATGGTATATTTTTGGGTGTGAGATCTCTGTTGGCAAAACATGAACAATCCTGTTTAATAATATGATTCAATTTCCCATGAGCAAAGCTCAAAATATTTTCACAATCACCTGTGATATACATTGAAATATAACTTAATTTTTCAATGAAAAAATGGCACACCAACCAACATCAGGACAGTGAGGATATCTTTCTTGTTTTTATTTCCACTGATGGCAGGTAAATGAGGCTTCTTTTTCCAATTCCATGTATAAGGATTTTTTTGATAAAAATTTGGATCAATCATGAGGCATATTCAAACTCTTATCTTGAATAATTGAAAATGATGTGAAATATTGGAGAATCACATAGAAGCTAAAATGGTTAGATGCATAATCATGAATAAGAATAATATCTATGCATCATAAATATTTAGTTATCAATGGAATTTTGAATTCAATCCATAACCAAAGGGGCAGCTGGTAATTGAATGGACACATGTCAGATATTTAATACTGTGGTTTTGAAGAATATAGTAACTTACCCAGTCCAAGTGATGCACGCCTCTCCATCCATAAATTGTAGAAATTTGGGATTATTTCCACTGGAATATTCAATTCTTCAGCTTCCTGGTTGAATATTTGCTGCAATCTGTGAACCATGACTTGTGAAGTGTGCTTATCATGCAACCATCTCTCTGTTTTGGTCCAGTTGTTTGGAAATGGCTCCAAATTATTTTTAAGCTCGCGTTCAATTTCTTCATGTGTATTTTTCAGCCAAAGTTCTTGTTCTGGAGTCAATTTGGTCATTTTTCAAGAAATGGAATTTGAGCCGTACAAACTATGGTTATTTTTTTTCTGTGATTGATGAGTTTACTTTCTAGACTCAGAGAGATCCAATTTTGTGTTTCTATTTATAGGTGAAGGAAGGTTGATTTCTTATTGAATAAGAGCAAATTGAATATTCAAGATATAGGAATACTCTGAATAAAGAAAAGGGAAAGAAATATTTTGATTAAAAGCAAATACTTAATAGCAAATAATTTAGAATGACTAACCATTCTATGTCAAAGACTGTTTCAAATCAACAAATCAATGTTAAAAAAAGTTGATGGGCATGCGATAATTAAGATTTGGATGTCTTTTTTTTATCAAATATATAAATGTGATAAAAAGAGACCCATTTGTTTGAGGGATGTGACCGGTCTTAACAAATGAATCAAATTTTATGAATCACATGTTATTCTGACGTACCAAAATTGATTGAAAAAATAAGATAAAGGATGGCTTATAATGTGGAAGACTAATTTAAATTAGTTTTTATTTTGCTCTTTTGATGATTGTACTTCATATTCTGTATCCTCAATACTTTGATGGATGTTAATTTATCCTTGGTTCTCTATGCTTCAACAAAGAAAAAAAAAACCCAATGGATAATTTTTGAGACTTCCAGAAATTTTTTCTGAGGTGGAAGGCTGCTTGATTGAAAGTGATCTTTCCTTAACTGAGAATAACTATTTTGTAAAAAAAAAACAAAACCAATCAAGCTTTTAAGGTTTTTGATGCAAGTAGTTGGGGACAAATATTCCAGTTTTTAAATTGATTCAGTTTGAAAATAACAGGAGTATTGGCTTTGAAAATGGAGTAATTTCTTAAAATGAAAGAAAAAAAAATTATAAACACAGGCTTCATTAGTTTTCAAAAAGCTCTCACACTTTGATAATTTGAAAGTTTTTTGGATAAAATTGACCATTGTTTCAGAATTGGAAGTATAAGGAAATTTAAATCATTTTTCAATAAAACCTCTTTTAATTCAATTGTCAAAATGGTTGAATGTTTCATGAGTTTAAGTGGGAAATGGAGTACTCTTGACCTGGAAATTGACTATGTTACCAGACAAGAGAAGTTGTATATTAATTTTGCGTGTATCAATCTGAGCACATATCCTTTTGAAAAAAAAGAATGTTTACAAGACCACATAAAAAATCATTTCATGAACCAAAAAAATGTGGAAAATCTAGCCATAATTTGAAATAACGTCACAATATAAGCTCATGCAGCAGAAGTGTTAGAAGAAACAGCGTCAGAGGTTATTTCAGTCAAATTATTTAATGTAGCCTTTTCTAAAGCCCAGTAAGTTTTAAAATTTCTGCCAATATCATAGTCAGTAACCAGAACAATATCCTCCAGAAGAACTTCAGCTAGATTGGAATAAGTAAATCTTTCAGTGAAAATATTTATCACACATCTCCAATCAATTTTCTAATCTTTACTAAAACCCATATCATGCAAGGCCATGAGAATATATGCCCTTGTGTTACCCAGTTGACCCCAGAGGGGATCAGCAGGCAAGCCACCCTTCAACTTTGATTCAAGGACAAGAGTTCCAAACTCAAGCAGCATGCCAGCCTTCCATCTGGGCATGACTCTTTGATTTCCAGGACATATCCATATTGCAGCAGGACCAAAAACCAACATGTGTGCAACACATGCTGGAGAATTCACCCCCCATTGATTCTTCTTTTCAGCTGAGTCCTTAGATATAAAAGGCTGTTGATTATCTTCCCTTTCATCAAGTTGTAAGTTGATGAGCCCAGTCACTAGAAGACCATGTATTCAAACACCATATTCAAACCACCTCTTCCACTTGTGACCTCAGCATTTTGGTTAGAACCCAACCTCTTGTTTTGAAGGAATGTTGGATCATCAATGACAGCTACCTGCAGGTTGGCAAAGTAGCTTTTTGCTTTGAGTAGAGCTTCATCAAAAGTCCCATCAATCCCTTCCATAGATGAGAGCACATTTATTGAGATTTTGTGTGAGACCACACCTATGATGTCATTCAATGTATGCTTCAATTTCACATAGGCTCCATGTATTGGCTCTCTTGTGTACGTCAGGATCTCTGAAAGGGGATGCATGTGGTTTTCAGCTGCCTTCTTGGAGCAAGAGAGAGAGGAGGTATTGATTAAGGTATTTCCAACAAAGACATCATCATCCTTGCCAAGCAAAATCTTTTCTGAGAAGATAGAACATAAGAATCAGTTTATTTGCAGAGGATTGGAGTATGTTGTAATCAGAATTTAAAATCTTTGCACCTGTTCAAACAAAGGTCCAATGATTTTAGGATTGTTGATTTCTCAGGGGGGTTTGCCAAGATCATCCGGCCAAGAAGGTTAAGAGTGTTGGATATTAGAAACTGTGTGCTGGTTATCATTTTAGAATAGCTTGAAGGGGTTGCATTGTGCTTGATTTCTTCCCAGTACAACAACCTTAAGAGGTGTTCCTCGGTTAAGCCAAAAAAGAGTTCTGGGTAATGGAATGAAGCCAATTCCCATTCTTTTCATTTCATAACATCTTGATTCAACTAACCAGGTGGATCTATTGGCCAATTAATTTGGGCCTGGGTTGTAATTTGGGTACTAGCTTCACCTTCAGCCTGGCATGGTAGATTTCCTGATGGCTGCTCAATTCTTGGATGGGAATTCCTTTGAGTTTCATCTTCAGTGATGATTCCAGCATTAGAAGCATTCCTTCTTTGGGGTATTATGGCTGATTCATTCTGATTCAGAAATGAAATTCAAATGTTGAGTCAGTTTCTGTAAAGGATCAAGAAAATTGTGGAGGAGAGGCAACTTACCTGCTCAGGGGATGTCAGAACTAGGGTGGCAGCTGGAGTGGGACTCCTGGGTGATGGTTCCAGCACAATTACTTTGGGTTTCTCTGGTGGAACATTGTCTGAATCTGACAATTCAGAGTCAGAATAAGAGGAGTCAGATGATGCTTGTGAGCTTGAGGGTGGCTGGTGTGCAGATCTTCTAGGTGCTTGCAAAGCAGCTTGTGCTGCCAGGCGAGCAGATGGCCAATTTTCAGAACCCATGTCTGGGCCTTGAGGTGCAACAACTGGGGGGTGCAATTGGGTATTTGGTGCCTTGACAGTAGGATGAGCAAAAGCAAAATGTTCTGGGGCTTCAATTGGATTTTCATCTAGAGAAGTTTCAGCTGGTATTTCAGATTCAACTACATATATTGGGACTGTATCAGTTATGCATATTTCAAATCATTCCAACAAAGTTTTTGTGAATCAAATGGTTTATTCAACTCACTGGGTTGCTCCACCGGGTCATTTGCAGGCACTGGTGTAAGCTGGGTAAAAAATTGGTCTGCATTAGGAGTTGTTTTAGTGGGATTGACAGGTTTGTTGATTGTTGATGGGATATATGAAGGATCCTTGGCTGTTGGCTCTTTGTCTGAGTCAGTTGAAGGTTTGGGTAGGCCAACAGCTTTTGCTGTTTGCAACCTCAAATGATCCACCTTTGCATCATACTTGTGCTTATAGAACTCAAGCATTGACTACAAAACTTTCTTATGTGATTGTTCAAAATGGGCATCACCCAGTAGAGCATTAAGTTGATTAAGAGTGCGTCATTCTACAAAATTCAAGTAGGGATTCCCCATCATTATCAGAACACACACAACTCAGCAAATAAATATTCTTACCAGGAAAATTGGCCATGGTGTATTCAAGAAGGTTGGTCAGGTTGAGAAGGGCAAGATGTTTCTTCTGTAATCTGATGGGGTATTAGTTTGTTGAGATCAGAATGGGAAAGCACTTGTTGGCTATGGATTACCTGCCTAAATATTGGAAAAAACGGAAATCATCTAACATGTGTGTGAAATATGATGGACAGATGTATGTACAGTGTGTTGGATTTACATGCTTATTTGTGGAAATAAGCTGGGGAATCAACATTGTTTCCAAGTAAGTGCATAATGTAAACATGTGTGTCCTGTACCGGGACCATGGTTGCATTATGATAAGTTTTCCATGGTTCCAGGCCAAGGGGGCTTGGTTTACACATGACCAGTAACAGTGATGTGACAAACCTGGGGGGCATGGACAACTTATGCTAAGTTGTCCACCGGTCCACCAAGGCTGTGGGTGCCTTTGTGAGGATTTTGAAGTTGATTGTATCTTCATTGTATTGTGGACAACTTAGCATAAGTTGTCCATGCCCCACAGGTTTGTCACATCACTGTTACTGGTCATGTGTAACCCAAGTCCCCTTGGCCTGGCACCATGGACAACTTATCATAACGCGACTATGGTCCCCAAACCTGATACAACTTTTATCCAATTACTTTGATGTCTTGACTGCTGTGGGATGGTGGACAACTTAGCATAAGTCGTCCATCACTACAATGAGACTGTGTCTGAAAATGCACTTATCAAAAACTTTGTACAATTCATGTGGATTTTCACATTGGGTTTTGAGGAAAACTGCAGGATATATTTCCAAAACAGCTATTCTTTGAATTGCATGCAAAAAATTAATTCAATACCCATATCTAGCTTTTTTTTCCATTTACTTTAGATACAATTTCATTAGGAGAACAACTTTGGAGTTTCAGGGAGCAATGGGAAAGTTTTTTTTTTATTTGGAATGAGCATCCAAAATGGGTATGATGTTCCATTGATTGGATACTGGGTGGAGGGAAAGTAGTATGATGTGGAAAAATGCAAGTTTGCCATAATATCTCAGTAATACCCTCAACCTTTGCATAATCAACCATGAAACCAAGTGTTAGGAAGGAGAGACCATGGCCTGTTTCAATGGAGGGAGGTGGAATGGGGGTGCCTGTGGGTTTTTCAATATATGAGAACAAACCATAAGTATAACCATTCAAATCATCCTCATCAGTATGAACAACATTTGAAAAGTCATCACAAGTCACAATAACATTGGATGCATGAAGGAAAGATTGTCTTTGATCACCCAACTCTGGAGATGTCCAGTTTGGTATTTTGAACTCTTCAGATACTTTCTTGTGCTTCATATGGGCAGTTTTGGAGAGACGTTTAATATGATTAAAGACCAATTTGTTGTGAACTGGAATCTTAGCCCACAAGGCATCATAATTTGAAATTTTTTCTTCAGTCAAGTCTCTTCTTCTAGCATATATTCCTGATTTAAATATCATTTGTTGATTAATTCAATTGTTATTTGATAATGAAAAATTTATAATTAAAATCAGAACACCTGCAGAATATCCTTGATCAGTTCCCTGGCAAAAGCCAAGCCCATACATGGAGCCAGATTTGGTATTTTGATTGGTTTTTTTAAGGTTGATTTGGTTGATGGCCATGGTGTAGAGATCAGATATCATTTCTGATAATTGAGTGGCCAGTAAGGCATAAGGACGCTGGTTGAGGGTATGATACTTCAATACTAGGTATGGGTCATATTTACAATTACAAACAACATGAAGGGTGGTTGGTGGCCCTGTAAGAGGTACTATAACTTGGCAAGGTTGAAGATTTGGCCTAAGATCAACAAAGTAGGCTGGTTCAGAGGTTTTTTCCCAATTGCAGTGATAACGTCAAGCTTTCCAATGTTTTTTATGTGCTCTGGATTTGGCAGGTTCTGATTGAATGAAGTTGAGTGCTGGCTTGGTTTTATAAGTCAATTCTGGTGTTGAACACTGATCCTGCTTCTGAGACACTAGCTCATCTTTCCTAAAAACCCTGTTTCAGAAGCGTTCACAGATGTCCAAGTCCCAAAAATCAACAAATAAAACAAGAAATAATCATTAGTGAGATGAAATGATCTTGATGGTTTTGAAAATACATACTTATGGCTACTTTGAGCACTTTGGAGGGTTTTAAACTCATTAATGAGGTTTTGTGGCAACAGTGGAGGATCTGAGGTTGATTTTGGATTCATTTCAAGGGGATTCAGAGTGGACTTGTAGAGGAAAAATGTGATAAAATGGCTGGAATTTGGTTATGATGATCAGTCAGAACAAAGAAGCATAATCAGCAGAAATAAGGTTGGGGGATGATGAGAAAAGGGCTGTGGATTGAAAAAATATCCATGAGGAGGGGGACCACATTATTGAGGATTCAATAACAAGTAGAGAATGGGCAATTTTGAACCAATGGAAGAAAAAAGAGAAGATAGGCAAAGAGTTTAGAAGCGTCAGCTTCATGTTGTGGAGTTTGGGAAGAGACAATGGATGAAAGGTGGGAGATGATTCAAATGGGAAGGAAAGGGTTGAAAGGTGATGATGATCAAGAGGGAAGGGGTGGGAGGAGTTCTTACCAGATAAAGATAAACAGATGCCGGCAAAGAGGAACAAAGAACAACACAAAACAGCCTCACAATGAAGGGGTTCAAAATGGTCAAGGATATTGGCAAACAAAATTGGAGAAGGGATGCTTGTGGTGAGATGAGGCCTAGGAATGATGCAGGAAAAATAGAAGAAACAGTGTGATCAGTCCATCAGCGCAAAGAAAGTGGAGAGGAAGGAAAGTAATGAGAACTCAACGCAGTATTGGGCTGGCACTTGTTGCAAGGTTTCCTGAAGGTGGAGACAGTTTGATTGCGGAATCAAGGTGTGTTGCAACAGCAAACCGTGATTTTGGTAGGTTCCAAGTTGTGCGAGCAATAACAAGGCACAACTCCAAAGTTTGGGCAAGGATCAAGGTCCATGCGCACCCACATGAAAGCAACGCGAGTTGGGACACCTCTCCCACACTCATCTTGCTTGCTTGAATGGCCTTCAGCATAGAAAGGCTGCGCGGCCCCCCAAAATTTGAAATTGAATGGTTCGGGGGGCGCGAGGGGGTGGCCAGGATGTTTTGGAAGCCGCGCGGCCGGGGATCAAGGGATTTGTTGTGGCCACAAGGAATCCCTGCATCATGATGGTGGGGGAGATTTTTTTGGCAGGTGTGGAGGCAACAATTTAAATTGTTCATGCATCAGCACAATCTGGTTAAAAAAAAGAGATCCTAAAAACTTTTAATCAAAAATTGTGATTGAAAAATAACAAGTGTGCACCATCCAAAAAGGGGGAACCCGGGATTTTTGAATATTAAAACAATAGATGTTGAGTGTTTTTGAAGAAGTAACCAGAAAATAAAGGAAATGGGGCTTAGATACAAAAGAATATTTCTGATTCCAAAAGTCTTGGTCAGTTTACACCAGAAATAGATGGAATTGATGTAATTATGCTAAAATTGACCATGCATAAAAAAGGGTTATGGGTGATATTGTGAAAATTTCACTATTTCAGGAATAATGACTGCACACTGTCTTTCAAAGGTAAAGAAAAAACTTGAATAAAAGATTTTGATGTAGTAATCTCAAATGTGCCATTGTATCAAATTTTACTTTTTGCTTGCAGTAAGCTTTATTTCAAAAGTTTTGTTGACAAATTAATGTTACTGTGAGATATAACTTTCAGAAAAAGTATAATTTATTGAAAGATTGGTTCATGTTATGGATTGTGACTGAAATTAAGGAAATTTATTTTAAAACTTGTATGATGCTGGAGAAGAGACTTTAAAAAGGTTTGGCCAGATTTTATGGCTCCAAATCTTGACACCAAAAAACTTTCATGATTCTTGAAATTTGACTGCCATCAACAAAACTCATATGCTGATATTTGTTCAATTCAGAACACAAATTTAAAGAAATGTGAAAAAAGTATGTGCTGTGTCTGTTTGAGGAACTTTTTTATTAGCAGATTCAGAACTGATTATGGCATTGTATTATTAATGATTTGAATATTTATCTATAAATGAATTTCCTCAGGAGGGGATTAATTCATGGATTTATGATCCCAAATGGTTGAGAGTATGTTGGCCATGATGATTCCGGATAACAAATTGTTGAAAAACATTTGAGGCTGTGGTGTATACAAAGGGGTTCATCATGAGAGCTGGGGTAATCAGACAATGCTGACTTAGGCTTTTACATTGTCAGCAGCATGTTGCACTTAGGCTAAGTGCATCATGTTGGGATTCAAAAACATGCCCAAATCATTTCTTCATCTTCTTTATTACATTTTATTATTTTCCTTATCTTCCTGCTTCCTTCCATTCTTTTCTTTTCTATGTGTCTTTTCTTTCTTATGCGTCTCCAGTTTGTCCTTTCCCATATCTCTCACTCTGCTGTCACTATGCCTGTGAACCCCCTGTCACCTCATTCTTTCACGCGCTTGGCCTTCAAAACAAACCGCTGTCAATACTTTAATCCCGAATTCCCGCTTGTCAGCTCCACCACCTTACCAACAAATCAAGGACAAGCTCTCACCAATCAATCAACCTCAACTACAAGCTACCGCTACCACTCAAGACCACTCACCAGCTACTGCTATGATGCAAGCTCATTCCATCACCTTACCAAGCTACCATATGACTCAAGCTCACCCCACCACCATATCAAGAACAACACGCCAGATCCATTCTCTCCTTCCCACTTCATCTCTTCTCAGTACCATTGTTGTCTAGTTCAACTCACTATCTGGTCCTTTTAAGGTGTTTCTTCAGTCTTGCTTCTTTTATTTTGATTGCTCTCAGCTGAAATTAAATTTCCTTTTAAGCCTGTTAAACTTTCAGATTTACAGTCCCAAGCTTGCTCACTGGAGCAGATAGGCTCTATTTCCGATTCAGAAGAACAACCCAACTTGTCCAAACTCAACATCCCCCTCCTAAATGACTCAAACTTCCCATCCTGGAGCCTTAGGATCAAAAGTTACCTTTGCAGGAAAGGACTTCTTGAACTTACCCTTGAGCCCGCTCCATCACCATTGAACAGACCTCAGAAGAAGAAGATATATGAAGCCGCGGACATTATCATCCAAAATCTCGGTGAATCTGCTTTTGAATCCATTGTCAACAACGGCAAAGATGGAGATCCCTACGCCATTTGGCAGGCTATTCTAGAATGATATGCCTCTCAATCCTCAAACAATTGTGGTCATATCTGGCTCAATTTTATCCGCTATCTTTTCAAGGGTGATCTGACAACGTACATCAAGGACTCCCAAAAACTCATGAATGAACTCACCGTTGTGAGACTCAAATTTCCCCCTGACATCCTCAGCTACACCATCCTTGCCAAACTTCCCAGCTCATTCTACCACATTGTTGACTCTCTAATCCTCAACAATGCTCTTCTCCAAAATCCAACTGGCATTCTGAACAAACTTTGTGAGGTACTTCACCTTGAATTGTCTTGGTTGCCAGAAAACAGCTCAACCTTGGACATCTCTCCATCAGTCTCACTACATAAATCAACCATGAAGAAAAGGCCAAAACCAAAGCATCCATGCTCAAAAGGACACCATAAACCCCTTTCCAAGCACCCTGAAAACAAATTCTGGTTTGTTCATCCTCATCTCAGACCTGAATGGAATAAAGCTCCCTCATCCAACCTCCACTCCATCAAAAAAAGTCCAACCATCAAAGATGAAAGCAATTCCAAAGGCGCCAAGCTCCATTTAAATGCTCAAATTTACCTCTTGTCCAATGGAAAAGACTCCCATCTTCCGGTTCTGGATTCTGGCGCAAGCCATCACATAGTTAACAATCCCATGTTTCTGTTTGATTGCACGCCTATCCATCTTGAAGTGGGAACAGGATCCCCAAACAAATCACTCATTGCTACACAATCTGGATCAGCCAAGCTTATCAATCACCTTGGCTCAGCCATTATCCTTCAAAATTTCCTCCTTATCCCCTCCATTAATTGGTGTCTCATTTCTCTCACTCAACTTAACTCCTTGAAGGCAAACTTTTCCAAAGTTGGATACTTGGGATTTGAGGTGAAACTGGATAAGATCAGCTTTGTAGGTACCACAAACAACAAGTTAACTGAACTATTTCAAACAAAATTTCTTTGTTGCAGCCAATCCACGTTGCTCCTCAAGGCTCCGGAAAATCTCTGGAATTTACGCCTTGGTCACGCTAGTGCCCAATCCCTCAAAACTCTCAATCTGAGCTCCGTTGACTCTGATGCCCAATCAACTGTCTGTCAAATTTGCAAAACTTGCAAGCAAGTTTTGACCCCATTCAATCACAAATTCAAAACAGCTACTCACCTTCTTGAAGCAGTTCATCTGGACATTGTCGGACCCTTGTCTATCACCTCAAACTCAGGATTATCTTATTTCCTCTCCATGACGGATCAGTACTCCGGATTCCGTTCTGTTGCTCTCCTCAAACAGAAAAGCAAGGCGACCTCCGCTATCAAGGACTTTGTGGCATGGGCTGAGCATCAAACTGGTAACACCGTGAAGCTTCTCATCTCTGATAACGGAGGGGAGTTCATTTCCTCTGACCTCCACTCCTTCTGCCTTGAAAAAGGCATCAATCAACATTTCTCCCCCCTCCCATACTCCTCAGCAAAACGGGCTTGCCAAGAGATCAAACTGCCTCATCTTAGAGAAGGCTCAATGCTTGCTGAATCAAAGAAATCTACCGCTCAAGTTCTGGGATGAGGCTTTAAACACTGCTACCCAAATTCTCAATGCTCTCCCCTCAAGGTCCCGCGGCAACACTGTCCCTTACAAGGTCTGGCATGGACAACCGTTCAATCTTAACTGCTTACGCCCCTTTGGATGCGCCTCCTTTGCCGTCATTCCTAAAGAAAATCAAACTTTCAAACTTCTCCCCGCCAGCAAAAGAGCCATTCTGGTTGGGTACTTCAATGACTTCTTGTCATTCAGGCTGCTGGATCTGGACTCCTCCAGAATTGTCATCTCCGCCAACGCGTCGTTTGACAAACTCTCCTTCCCCTCTCCATCTGGATCCAACTCATCTCCCTGCTCTGCCAGCTTCAAACCCATGCTAACTATATTTTCTTCTCTCCCCCCTCCCACCGACAACTCCTTGAATCCCCCTTCTATTCCTCTCCCTTCTTCCTTGGACTCCTCTGCCGCTCCGCCTGTCCTTTCTCCCCCCATTTCTGATTTCCCTCTTACATCCTCTGCTGTCATCAATTCTCCTCCCCCCAATCATCCACTGTCCCACAACAGGCTAACGCACAAGAACATCATTCCCTATCCCCATCGTCCTAACTCTAAAATTGGTCTCCCAGCCATCTATCTTATTGTTGACAACAGCTACTCCGACCCCACCTCAGTCCAAGAAGCCCTCAACTCAAAGTACCAAGAAGAATGGCTCAAAGAAATGAAACAAGAGGAGCTCAATCTGCTTGACTACCAAGTCTGGGAAGAAGCAACTCTTCCCAATGAAAAGCTAGGTCTTAAATGCGTCTGGGTCTTTTGGACAAAGCACGACAAGCTAAATTGAATAGTCAAATTCAAAGTAAAACTTTGGGTTCAAGGCTTCAGCCAGCAGTGCGGCATCAATTTCACTTCCACCTTTTAGCAAACTGGGAAAAAGACATCCCTGCGCATGCTAATTGCTCTTGCTTCTCACTTAAAGCTAAAGTTTCATCAAGTTTACGTAAAGGCTGCCTTTCTGAACGCCCTGCTGCGCAAAGAAGTCTACCTCATTCCCCCTCCCTACATCTCTGTCACAAATGGCAAGCACCTCAAGCTGAAGAAGGCTCTATACGGTCTCAAACAATCACCAGTGGCCTGGTATGAAACGCTCAGCTCCTGGTTGTCGGACTGCGGCTTCCACAAAAGCAAGGCGGACCAGTGTGTATTCTGGAAGGATTCAACTTATCTTTACGTTCATGTTGACAACATTGCAATATTCAGCGATCAAACGGATGCATTCATCACTCAGCTCAGCTCCAAATTCAGAATAAAGGACCTTGGGCCAGCCTCCCTGCTACTAGGAATGAACGTCAGCCACCTTCCAACCAGCTACAAGCTTTCTCACGGCTCTTACATTAAACAGGTGTGTGCGCAATATTTTCTTCCGCCTCACAAGACTTTCTTGACTCCTTTCAGACCTCATGGCAAGCTATACGCCTTGAGCAAAGAAGACCATGAGGAGTTTCTTCAATTGGGCACCAATTACAGGAAAATCGTTGGGGAGCTGAATCACATAAGCATATGCACAAGGCCCAACATAACATTTGCTGTCAACTATCTCGCTTGATTCCTTGTCAAGCCAAATCTACATCACTTCCTAGCGGCGCTGTACGTCCTTCAATACCTCCAAAACACCCAAAACCATGGAATCAACTTTTTCTCCTCCTCTTCTGCCTCTCAACTTGAAGCTTATGTCAACGCTGACTGGGCGACCTGTCCCACTACCATAAGATCAGTCTCCGGGTTGGTCGCACATTGGCTTGGAAGTGCAAGAAGCAACCAACCCTGTCCCTGTCCACCACCAAAGCTGAATATAAGGCGCTGGGCAACACCATCAAAGAGCTAAGCTGGGTAAAGTTGCTTATGAGCAATTTTTGGCCGGGAGAAGCGGCCAAACCAGCCATCATCCACGAGGACAAAAAAGGCTGCATCAAGCTGGCTCTCAATCAAGCTAATCAAGCTATGTTCCACACGAAACACATGGAGTTGAGATTCCACTATGTAAAGAGCAAGATTCTCAAGAACGCCATCAAACTTCAAAAAGTGTCCTCCAAGAAGAATTTGGCGGATTTCCTCACCAAACCTGTAACGCGAATAGCACTTTGCCATGCCTTGGACACCCTCAACATATTAGAATGATTTGAGCAAGGGAGGCTGTTGGGATTCAAAAACATGCCCAAATCATTTCTTCATCTTCTTTATTCCATTTTATTATTTTCCTTATCTTCCTGCTTCCTTCCATTCTTTTCTTTTCTATTTGTCTTTTCTTTCTTATGCGTCTCCAGTTTGTCCTTTCCCATATCTCTCACTCTTCTGTAACTACGCCTGTGAACCCCCTGTCACCTCATTCTTTCGCGCGCTTGGCCTTCAAAACAAACCGCTGTCAATACTCCAATCCCAAATTCCCGCTTGTCAGCTCCACCACCTTACCAACAAATCAAGGACAAGCTCTCACCAATCAATCAACCTCAACTACAAGCTACCGCTACCACTCAAGACCACTCACCAGCTACTGCTATGATGCAAGCTCATTCCATCACCTTACCAAGCTACCATACAACTCAAGCTCACCCCACCACCATATCAAGAACACTACGCCAGATCCATTCTCTCCTTCCCACTTCATCTCTTCTCAGTAAAATTGTTGTCTAGTTCAACTCACTATCTGGTCCTTTTAAGGTGTTTCTTCAGTCTTGCTTCTTTTATTTTGATTGCTCTCAGCTGAAATTAAATTTCCTTTTAAGCCTGTTAAACTTTCACACCATGCTGCTGAAGAACAGTTGACCGTGGTTGTGGGACTAGGAAATCTGACATACAACATTTCCCATCTTTTGGAATTTATGAACCTATTCCAGAAAGCGCAGAATCACATAAAAGACATGGCCAAAATAAGAAAAACCTAAGTGGGAAACAATTAGAAAGAAATGAACAAGGTTAATTTGAATTGTTGGCCACAAGAATGATTCCTTGCTCATGCATTCACGTAAGCCTAGACAAATTCTGGAATATCCAAAAATAATCCCAAATTACTATTATTGCAATATAACCAAAAATTTCCACTCTCCACAGAATCACAATTTGTGTTCCTAAATACTACAAAAGCCACCCTGCCACTCCTAAAATCACACAAGAGTATTTGTCCTTGGAATAATGTTTGGGAGGATCACCATCAAAGTTTCTGTTTGATGTTCATCAGAGAAACAATTTTCACAAATTTATTCCACATTTCCTTGAATTGTAACCAGCAGTGTAATTGATTAAAGCTTTAAACAAGGGTTGACTACCTTATCTATTACAGTAGCCTTTTTTGAATACAGGGTGAGAAAGACAGGCCCCTTACCAAGGATTATTCAGCAACATCTTATCTTTAAACTATCTTGAGTGACTCTATAAAGATCTCAATACTTATACCCAAATTTGGATGCAGTCCAAATGCAAGTATGTTTGAATACCCAATTCATTTTCTTTCTGGCCAAAAAACTCACAAGAAATGCAATTCATTTTTCAAAATATTAATTGAGACCAAAATCACACCATTCGTTTGACAATTCAACCAAACACAATAGAGCTGAGTTTCTTTAAGGCCTCATAATTAATTCTTCCACTTTTTATAATCATTATAACAAAATTGGTGACCTGGTTACATCTGAAAGATGTTCTTCAGTTTCTTCAAGTATTGAAGTTTTCTTACAAAATTAAAATTGAAGGGTGGTTGCAATCATTCAATAATGTGGATAATGAACTATCAGGTGCATGCAACACACAGCACAGCAGGCAACTCCATCATGGTGCCTTTGAATGTCATGCTGGCTTGGATTTATTATTTTTTGTTTTTATTTGATGGCCAAAGGGTCAAATACCCATCCAATTGTTACCAGAACAAAATTTCAGAAAAGATTCAAACCCCATTATACCTGCCCATGACATATTGAATTGGTTATATTGGCTCTTTTCCCTAAAGTTTCCAAGGAGATGTGGAGGGGTGGATGACTTGGCCTAAGTTGTCCACAACCCCCATCAAATGTTGGATAATCCATTTTCAGTTCAAAAATGATTTTTTGATTGATTCTAATAAGAAAACTTCCAAATGCTTTTGCTAAAATATTGAAATCCATGTTGCCTGATTCACTGATTATACTTACCTCCAATTTATTATTTTTTTCTCCTGAAAGAATGAATTCTTAGAAATAGAGCACAACCTTCTTTCATGGATTGATCAAGATAGCCCCAATATTCATGATTTTCTCACCTTGCCCAGTGTATGATTGGCTTCTAAAAATCAATAAACTATGCCTAAAATAATGTTGATTTTGGAGACACCATTTGTTTTGAACATGGTTTTCACGGAAAATCCTCCAAAACTTCATGTCATCTCATATGTAGACATTCAATGTGAACTTGAAAACCCAATGTGCAAGGACAGTAAATCCCTTTCTGTTTGGAATTCATGGTTCAAGATATGACATCCTCTTCAAAATCCACTTGTGCAATCAAGGGATCTTGTATATGCTCCTGCATAAATCCTTTTCAAAGACACTCCACCTGGTATTCCTGCACTTTTTGTTGAGGCATCTTAAATTTTTATCAGACTATATCTACCAGCTGTTAGAAATTTGGAATTGGGTGTTCCAACCAACAGCTGCTTCCACTCATTTATTGTGGATTGAAATGAGTTTTCATCAGAAAATAGTCAAAACCAAATGAAACTTTTCCAACAACAGAAAAAATGAGGAGGCTTTATAAAGATTATTTTTTATTCCCCATACAATCTTTCAGTGAATTGTTGTGTCATGATTCTACCATCACCAAAACACTATGAACCTAAGCCTATTGCATTATTTGATGCTCAACCACCTGGGGAATTCGTGGGGGCAGTCACAATTTCCCCAAATGGAAAACTTGCCAGGAATTTTGGTTGCAAATCACCAGCTGTCATCCATATTAATGCATGAGTTAGCTTTTTCAAGCCTGAATTGCAATTTCTTTTCTTTTCTTAGTTATGTTTATGGTTACAAAAGATTTTATGACAGTTTGTGCTAATTGAAAGAATGATGGGGTTTAATAATATTTCCTATTTAATGATTCCTTATCCCAAATAAATCTGCCTCAATAAATACACCAAATAATTTACTATAATGCATTTGAAATTAGAAATGCTGCAAAGAAAACATAAAAACTACCAAAACGCAAGATATTTACAATGGTATGCAATTAATTTAATCTCATCTATTCATTTTTCAAAAATGCATTCAAATTCCATGCTTCTCAAGATTTCCATCAGAATGAAATGATATCAAAAACTGTAAATAAATTTCATTTTCAGTTGGGAGTTAGGAAACGCCATCTTCTGAACTTTTTTGTGCTTTCAATCAATCCATCTAAAAATAGATTTGGTTTACATACACCTGCTTCCTTCAGTGAGTTAGTATCTTACAATGCGCAAACCAAAAACCTTAAATAATATATAATTCAACATTTCTTGTTTTTTGCCTTGTAAATGCTTCTTCCTTCAACCCACAATATGCATGTTCTGAAGTGCCATGAATACACAACCATAAATGATTAATTCTTTTCAAATTTTTCCGTGAGGTTTTGTTGCATTTCAACATTGAGGGCTTGAAATTCATCCAATAAAAATTTCCAGAAATTCATCACACTCCTGCAACAGCAAAAGGGTTTCCAGAATTCAGATTGCATTCTTTGGGATCAAAAATGGTTTAGGATGAAAACAAAATAACACATTTATTTCAAAAAGTAGAAATATCAATAAAAAGTATTTTTGTGAGTTGTCAAAAATACCAAAAGTTTGTGGGAGCAGTGTGCATTTAGCCTAAGTGCACCATCCTCCCAAAAAATTCTCCATCATGCCTGAGGACATTGGTCCTTACCAAAACAAATTGCATGGAATAATTCAGAGTTACAGTCTTCCATGATTATTCCAAGTTACCAGTAATTAACTACAATCATTACAGCAGTTGAACAACAATGTTGGAACCAATTCCAGCACCATGGTGCACTTAGCCTAAGTGCACCATGGTGTTGAGAAGCACAGACCAACAATACCAGAACAAATAGCTCATGACCACCCCCAATTTTCATTAGTGTTATTTCTTTTTGGATAGATGGCTCAAAATTGTTAGGAAACCAACCCATCTGTTGCATCATTATGCATCCAAAAATGATTCACTTCAGAATTCATTTGATATCAAGCTGTCTCATTTCTTGGATAAAATGAAATTTTTGAGATGGATGTAAAAACTAATTTTCTTCTCAAAAACTCATTTTTATTTATTTATTTTCAAGATGAATAAAACATGGGTATCCTGCATTATCCAGATCAAATAAAACAGCTCTAGATAACAAACAACAATGCAGATTAAGGTAAAATGCATCACAAGCTGCATGATCCTTACACACAAATACTCTTTGTCTCACTGAATGATGATTTGATTTTTCTTTGATTGAAAACAACTAGTGATTCTAATTGCATGGTTTTTTCAAGAATTCACACTGGAAATAAACAGAAACTTGTCTGTATAATACAGAACTTTAATGCCTCATACTTTATTCCATCAAATCCAAACATAAATTTCGGAGTTTTTCTTGATGTTAAAGTTGTGCACATTTATCATGCAGAAAATTCTTTAAAATTTGAGATTCTACAACTGAATTCTTGTATACTTCTATTATTGGTTTGAAAATCTTACCCTCCGGTAAATAGGAAATGGAAAGTTGCATTGGGAATTAAATATTGATCTCTCATCAAGTAATAGAAGAATAGAATATCTATCCTTTATTGATTTCTTGATGTGATTTGCATTTGGAAATTTTCACTTTGATTGCTTAATCTGGTTCATCCAAATTTTTTTATTCAGTTTTTTTACACAAATCTTCTAATTGTTATGGAATTCCCACTTTTTTGTGTAATGGCTTGAAGTATTCACAATTTTTCATGCTGGCTATTTTTAGTTTAACTTGAAAAAGATCCCTAAATCTCAATTTTTTTATATTTTCTTGATTAGCAGACAATCAAATATCTTCAGTCATCAGTTTTATTTTAAGGAATGGATTGTGACCAACCAAAAATAAGGAAGTTTTGGAACCACTGCCCCATGAATTACACTTCCAAAATCACTTTAGAATGCACTATAGATCCAGGGATGATCTTCCAAAGCGCGTATCTGCTTATATAATGAGATAAAATAGTTTTTTTTCTAAAAAATTGGAAGATGAAAGTCCTAATCCCAATTTACGTGCAGAATATTGGGTACAAATCAATATGATGAAGTCAATCAGAAAATTTTTTTATACTTCCAAGTTCTTCAAAATCAACCTTCCAAAAAGTGAACCTCCATGCATGCCAATTTTCCTTGTCCAGCCTGCTCCATTGGCTTTTCACAACCAAATTTTCTGGATTTTGATGCTAAAATCCTTCACCAAAAAATAAGGACAGCTATAAATGAACTAATTTGAGCTGTGCCTTTAATTTCCATCTCTACTTATGACACTAATTCAATTGGCTGTTTAACCAAATTAATTAGTTTGGAAAGCACCCATCTACATTACATAATATGGTTCATTTGAGTTTTCAAAAAAATTTCCACTCAAATGTTTTCCATATTTAATTATACACTTGAGTTGACATTCCCATTCAATCATAATAGGTGTATCCCATCTATGTATAAATAAAATATTCTCTCACCCAAATCATGTTAAAAGATCTTTGTCATGGCAGAAGATGTTCTGGATTAAAATTTTTAAATTTTGAAGTAATTTTCTTTCTACATAATTCCAAATATAAAAAATTTAAATGTTGCAGATTCCATTTCTCCACTGCAAATTCTTAGGGATTCTGCACTGCCTTGACCAAACATAATCACCAAAACTTTGGTGGAGGGTGAGGAAAATACCACCTCTTTTCACCTTGATGATGATATTATTTTCCACAATACTTTACTTTGATGAAATTAATCCCTTACTGTTATTATGGAAGTATACTTATATACATAAAATTTGGCCACTTGGAAGACAAATTTGGGAACAAAGGGAAATAATAACATATAATCTCTTGGTTTCTGAAATTTTTCAGATTGCCAACAAGAGACAATCTGAATTCCTAATTATCAGTTTGAAGGAAATCAAGACCTAACCATCAAATCAGGAAAATTATCATCTGGTTATCAAATTGGAAATTAAGAAATGCAAGCCGGTAAGATCTAATTCCCCTAGCACAAAGCCTCCATAACCATGATAAAATCCCAAATCTAAATTCTTGTTTTCATTAATTTAATGTTACTAAACTACAGAAAGCTCTGTTAACCCAGCACCACCAACCATTGAACCATCAAATGTCCCCCTTCCAGATGACCAATTTAATATGGAAGGTTTTCAGCAAGATGATGAATTTGATAACTCTGCAGCCCCATCATACTTTATGATTGCCCAAAAAATTTCCCAATCCCACCAAAACCAGAAGAAGAAGAAAGGTATGGCCAAGGAACAATATTAAATCTCTTGTCATGCATGTAATCTTGGGATCCTGCCTTCTTCTATCGGTATTTCCAAATCCTTACTTGATTGGACTAAAGCAATTCTTGGAATGGATTCCAACAACAACAAGCTCCCTGATCCTCCAATTTCTGGTGAACTACCTTTCTTGCAAAATCATATCTCAAAGAAGAAGGAATCCATCACCAATGCCATATCATCAAAAACTGGTAAACCCAACCAATACAATTCCAATCCACAGCTACGTGAAAAGGAGCTCAAAGTTGTCAAGAAGGATGCATTGCGTCAATTGCAACAAAACATTTCTTCAAAATCTCAATCACTAGAAGCCACTTCTATTGGCCAAATCAACTTTCATGATGAGACATGGATATCCCATGCATGGGCTCTCATCCAAAATGCTGGGATTCCCAGATGCACCTACAACTGGGAACAGAATCCAAAATCCAGCTGGAATTCCTCTCTTACTGCAATCATAATCAGAGCATGGGAGATGTGTCATGAACGTGGGGGTACTTCTGCCTATTCAATAACCAAGAATGACATCACCCCAGCAAACCGTGTTGGCATAATCAATTGTTGGCTCCTATCAAAGAAGGCTCTTCGGAAGAAGGAAAGAAAGGTACAAGGAGGCTCCAGGAGCAGGAATTCAAATGTTCCTGAATCTCAGAGTTTAAACAAGAAGAAAGTAGGTCAAATGAATATTCTGAAACTGTGTAAATGTCTCTCACTGTTCAATGACTAACTATTCATTATTGTTTTAAATACAGAATAATAAAAAGTAAATCAGGAAGATAACTGCAGTAGAGTTGGAAATGATGCATTTGTTCCCTGAGACTTCTGCTCTTTTCTTGGATAGTGGCTTCATTCCTGATTTTGAGGGTGAAGATGAAGAATTGTTCAATCATGCCAATATCTGGAGGGCTGAAAAAATATCCCAAATTTATCACTACCTTGATGAAGCATACATTCAACTAGGAAAAAACCCACACATCAAGTGGGAAAGAAGAGTGAAAATTAGCAGTCTTTCCCAACCAAACAATTTGACAGGAGGTGATGACCCACCTTCACTTCCTACCTCAATACCCCAAAACTGGATAAGCAAGGAAACACTGCAGGATATAACTCCTGTTGAAAAAAGAGCCTTGAGTTTACTTCCAGAAGTTGATCTCACAGATGCAGTTTCCTTTCTCAGAGCTCAAGTCTCCAAGCCATCAAGCTTAATGGAAACCACTCAAACATTTTAGGAATATTGGGAATAATGTATTTTTTCTATTCTTCCTCTAAAGAATAGGGACAAATGTTTTTGGATGCAAAATTGGATATTGTGAAAGTTTTATCCAGTATTCCATGTATCTCAATTGGGCTTCCACTCATGCTTTTTCAACTCGAAACTTGTAATCATATGTAAAGCTAGATTAAGTCAATTTAGGAAACTAAATTATGTTGGTTCTGCCTGATTAAATTGAGTTATAAAAAAATTATGCCACATTCAAAACCTCCTGAAATTTTCAAATGAATGAATTTATAACTTTATCTCAACGAACCACACAAAAATTAAACTAATATTGGGAAAAACCCAAATTCAAGTGTGCAAAGAATTAAATATCCCATTGAAAAACACTGATTAATTTCATTTTGTGTGCCCCATCTTTTTTTCAGATACTCCAACATTTCTTTGCCAGCTCACAACACCCAAAAAGCCTTTTCCTCAATGTAAAAAAGCAATTTTGAGATCAATAATATTTTGAACATCCTCAAAATTATTTTTAGGAAAAAGACATATGGAATATACATACCACTAGATGAGAATTCAGTACTTTGAGAAAAGGAGTCTAACTCCAGGAATGGCCAATTTATTTTTGGAAAAAATGCCTACTCAAATTTTTCAATGCCAAAATGTAAATTACTATAACGGGTTTTTATTGAGATAATTCATTTTGAGACTGGATACAGGATTTTTGGTCAAGGCATTTGTATTGAAATTTAAATCAAAATATCTTTGGATTGCTTGCGTATTTTACATGCGCTACACATGACCAATTATTCTATGATCTATCAATTAGGAATCTTTTTAAAGATAGAAGATCTACTGTGAAATCCCTTGGCCACTGGCTCAAATATGAATATTCAAAATGGAAGCAATAAATTTTTGAGAATATTTGATTACTTAATCTCACCAGGAGATAAAAAAACAAATTGAATATTTATAATGATTCTTATCTATTTCCGCTTGAATCAATAAATTTCAGACAACCTCCAACAATCTGACTTACCACAAAATCCAAATCAATCAGAACAATGGAGCACACTACAAGAGTTGGAAAAATTTGGATATGCCAATGTTCCAAATTTTCTGAAAGAACATTTGAACATGGAAGAAATATATACACTGGTGTTGGAAGGTCCAAAAAAGCACATCAAAACCATGTATTGCAGTCAAATGATTCTACAAGTGTATGTGACAGGATTCTTGCTGGTTATGATCAATATCTGAAAGATAACTGATGAAACATTCATGGTGCACAAATTAAAAAAAAAAGATACCAAGCACTTCCCATTCCATTACCAGAATAAACCCCGTCAGTGAAACACAACAAGAAAACATCAGCACTATGAGTGAAAATCTTCTTCAAATGTATAATTCTTGGTTTGTGCTTGAATTGAGGTGCCTTTTCTTATTTTTCCTCTCTTTAATCACATTCAAGCCAAGAATTGAATATTCAAATGCACCAAACAACCCTGAAAGGGTTCCTTCCTATAATGAAATACAACAGCCCCCACCAGAAAACATAAAAATTTATGATACATCTGGGATGAAACCTCTTCAATTTCTCTATCACAATCCAAGTGCCCTAATCTCATCACTTCAAATCCTTCACCAAAGTATTGAGGAAAATGTTGGTGAACATGTTTGTCAGCAATACATCAAGATAGAACTTGAAAAAATCCGCATTAATTCAATGTTAACTGGCCAGCCCAACTATTCAGCAGAAATCCCTAAAAGTCTTGCAACATTAAAAAAAAGATTTTTAATTACAAATGATCAAGTTGAAAATGTCTGTTGTGAAATTTGTTACAAACTCTATCCCTTTGATCAAGCACTTCCTTCTTCAGAAACCCAGTCTGGTGAAGACAATCAAGAAACCAGGCACTATCCCAAATGAAATAATATTGTTCATTCAACAACTGGAGAGCCCGTTACATGTGGGTCAAAACTTTGGATTGAAGACAAGAAAAAATCCAAATTTTATCCTCTGAAGCAGTTTGGAAACCAATTACTCAAGAAGTGGATTGCAAGAAAATTACTTCTACCTTTTTTTGAAGAATTACTCAGTGTACCTCAAAGGCATCAAGCCAGTAATCCTAATAGACTTTGTGATATTTGGGATGGAACTATGTGGAAGGAATTCAAGGATGAAACCAATCAAGTTTACACAGCAGAACCCGGGAACCTTGTTTTTGGAATTAAAATGGATTGGATGAATCCCCATGGAATAAAGACCAGTGGAAAAAGCATCTCTCTTGGTGTAATATTCTTAATATTTTTCAACCTCCCACCCAATGTCCGTTACAAGCCGCACAATCTTTTTGTGTATGGATTCACACCAACACCAAAGGAATGTACCTTTTTACAACTGAAAAATCTACTCAAGCCACTTTTCTCTGAGCTACTGGAACTTTGGAAAGGAATATACTTCACAAAAACCAACAAACACCCCAATTGAAGAGTAATACGTGCTGTAATATTGCCTCTGATTGGTGATACTCCTGCCTTGCGTAAAATGGGTGGATTTGCATCTCACTCTGCAACAATATTCTGTTCCCACTGCAAAATCAAGCTCAATGACATCCAAAACACCAAAAAAGAGACTTGGCCAGTAAAAAATAATCAAGATCACATTAAATGGGCAGAAATTTTGAATAACACTTCATCATTGTATGGGAAAGCCAACCTTCTCAAGCTACATGGTGCCTGGTACACAATTTTCCAAACTCTGCCATACTGGGAACCAACAAATATGACAACAATTGATGCAATGCATACATTTATCTTGGGAATGCTACAAGATTATAGTGTCACCTTCCTTGAAATAATAAAGGCTGGTCAAACTCTTCAAAATTTGGAGAGAAGGAAAAACACTTACCCAAAAAGTGTCACAATTAGTCAAGTTAGCAGCCTTAGATCTGGATCCAAACAAAAGGACTATTTGTCACCAGAGAGCTCCCAAAGAGGAACCTGGAGGAGAGTTCAACAATTTCTTGAAAGCTCCCAACAAAAACTTGAGGAATCAGCTCTCAATCCAATTGAAAAGGTGAAAATTTGGGCAAATCAACAGCAACAAGGAACATCCAATATTCAACAGAGAACTTCAGTACCAATGGTTGTAGTTCAAAAAATTCCAGGGCTTCATCCTCCCAGCTCCTCAAAAAAGTTGGGAATATTCTGAATCTCAACTCCTCCAACCTTCTGTCTGGCGTTATCCAAGGCTTCTTGAGAACACATCAAAAAACAGCTCACCCAAATCCTTACCCAAATCAAATGAGAAAGGAAAGAAAGAAGCTGACTCACAAGGAATAAATCCAATTAGATCTATTAAAAGTATATCAGGAAGCCAAAATGAAACTGGGAAGAGCGCTCAAAGTTTTATGGAATAAAGCTCACATCTCTCTGTTGAATATTCCAATTATCCACTTCATTCAGCTTCATCAATAGAAGAGGCAAGTTTTGCATCAATGAGAATTACTCCTCAAGAACTCAAAAGTCTTCAAGAGGGTAGAAATTTGATTGAATTTCAATATTGGATTACTAGACTTCCCAGAAATATAGGTTTGCCTTCTGCTGGTACTCCTAAGTCTGCTGAATGGTTTGTTTTGTACACCATTCATGTAGTTCTTGTTTTGCTTCCAAGGTGGAAATGGACCTCATCATGAAACTCAAGGGAGGAAAAGCTTGTATCAACTACCTCTAAACTTGTTGGTATTATCAACTTAGTCATGTCTCATCAACTTACCCATTACCAGGTGACCCAATTGGATGAATTGATCTTGGCTTATTGGGAGGAATTATTGCTACATTGGGGAAATGAAATTAAACCAAAGGCAAAAATTCACTTCTCTCAGCATATGACTAAGATGATCATTCCCTATGGTCCTCCCTCAATATTTTCATGTTGGTCAGGTAAACGCTGAATCACATATTGACCTTTATCAAAAAAAATATAAAATAAAAATACATGTAGGTGACACAGATTTCTGAAAAAACATTTTCTTGATTGGGAGAATTGAGCTGATTGGTTTGTTAAATTTCAGGTTTCCTTGAAAAGTCTCTCTTGAATGGATTCCTTGAAAGAGCAAAACTTCAAGGTGTTGTTGAACAAATTGGATCCAACTGAAATGCTTTTGGCATCAATTCTAATCAAATACCAGATCTTCAAAGTTTATTCTATTCTTCTCAGTCAGATGATATTTCAAAGTCTAAAAAAGAAATGAATGGTTTGGAAGAAGGGCTATTAAAATAATCTATTCAAAATCAGTCAACATACAAGCTGTTGCCATGGGACCAGCTTGAGTGGTTGCCTTGCAAATCAATGCTCTTCCATGGTAATAGCATAACACCCCATTGCTAAAATAAAAGTAATTCTCACATTTCATTTTCATCTATATCAAATCAAGGCGCTTGTGACATGGGAAATGTATTGTCCATATTTTATGAAAAAACTGTGGGAAATATGTCCTCATTGTGGAAACCTTTCCACTTTTAGAACCAATTGATATTTCAAGAAATCCATACCTTGGCCTCACTCATCTCAATGCTCAAATGGTTTATCAAGAAGGTGGATCAATATCTGTTATACATCAAGATAGCATATCAGGTTTTGTGGAAAGCATGGCTTATGATTCAAAAAATTCAAAAACTTCCAAGAATTTTTATTGTGTTGTGGCAATTAACCAATTGGTAAGCTATTATCAATAACATTAGTTTATGAAGAACGGTATGTGTTGACCTAGCTGACTGGTATCTCCTTGGATAACAGGAGATAATATAAGAAAAAACAGGGAAAAAAAATTATTTTACCAGATATTGGTACAAAACAAAATTAGAGGATGCATCTTTTGCATTATTTTTATAACTTAAACCCATGTATAAGGTATAAAATTTGCGCATAGAAAAAATATTTAATCTCAAAAAGCTGAAGCATCCATACTGGGAGAAAATTTCTATTCTTTGTTTGAAACAATACTTTGAATTGATCATGAGCTACCAATTGAATTTTCCTCATCTTCAAATTCTATATTGGTGGCAATCACAGCCCATATCACCCGGTTCTGATTGGAATTCATTGGAATTCCTTGTATTAAATTATGGTTTTACAATTAAATAAAGAATTCTCAATCATTCCATTTATGTAATTATTTTCAATTCAATTCATGCATTACATAAATATGGTGCATGAATCTTCCGGGACCATCCCAAAATCAATTTGATGTTTGACTCCAAAACCAAAACAAAGTCAAAACAGGTTTCACTCACTATCCCAGGTGCTAAACCTGCTGGCAGGTGCAGCCATTTTTTTCATGGTAGGTGCCCTTAGGATCACCCAAATAAGCTTAAATGGATAGCCCTTGATCCCCCTATTACCATGTATTTCTTTGAAATATTCCTCTATGGCTTTTTTTATTTTTAATATTTAATTAAATTGAGTTTTAATTTTGTATTTTTCAATTTTTTCTAATTCTCTGTTTTAATCTGATTTTAAAAATATGAAACAAGATACAAAAACATCAAAAAGTACATTGCATAGTTTTTGAAAAAATTGACATAATTTTTCATAAAAAAAAACTTTAGGAATGCTGGAGCAGATTTATTGCTTGGTTGAATTTCTGTGGGAAAGATATCCAATTAAAAAGGATAATAACAGTGCCCAAGTTGATTATCCCCATCCTCAAAAGCCTTAATATTTCTCCCAATAGCCATTCTTATTACCAATGGAAATAAACTTTAACAAGATAAACAATTAATGATAATAACAAATACAATGCTTACTGTGATTGATTAAATTTAAGTTTATTTTATTATCAGGAAAGATCAATTAATTTTGCTTAAAATCCTTCTTCTTCAATCAATTAAGTTGGTTCCTCACATTTTCAAGGTTTTTCTTTTGAAGCTTTTTTTATTCTTTCCAAGATGTAGGATTCCCTCCTCAAATAAAATTCAAAAATTACTAACAAAATTGTGGTAATGCTTTAGGAATTAATAATTATAACTACCAGAACTTTAAAAATCGTACCTTTTTCAATTTAAATATATTCTGTGATATATACCATGATCAAGCACCTTGAAAATATTCTCAAGCCACTGAAAAATATTGCTGAAACCCACCATTGACTCAAGTATTCAACCTGACAACCAAATTTCATTCAAAACCACTGCTAAATAAAATCAATCATATGGTCAAGGCCCTGGGAAATATTCTCAGACCCCTCAAATAAATTTATTAAAGCATCCATTCCCTCAATAATATAAACTTTTGTAAAAGATCTCAAAAGAGGTATTTTTGTAATTGGACAAATATAAATTACTTAACCTTGAAAAAATATAGCCCCTGAACTGCATTTACAAGGTTATCTAACCTTTTTTCTCAAGGTTTGAAAGTATTTATGATTTAGAACTGTTCCAATTTGAATAATTGAGGAAAGAATCATAGGTATTCAGTTGGCATCCTTAATTTACACAGGGACAAGAATGTTCATTCTCCAGCCTCTTTACTAGAAAATTTCACTTTGTGTACATAATGGATTTCACATGCAGGACAAACTGCTGCAGATTACCCTTTTTGAAATTGCTTTAGATGACTCAAAAATGCAAACCATTCACAATTTCTTTCACCCTGATGAGTGTAGAATAATTGACTGTTCCTCTGCTTCTTCTATCTATTTCCCTTTCATGTCACATTCATGTCACTGCGCCCATCCGCGCACTTGCCTTACTCTGCTCAACCGGTAACTCAATCTCAGAGCCAACTGGAAGAACAAACTTCTGAAGATCAACTTCCTAATCAACACATCTTCAAATCAACTAACCGAATCAACCAAATACAACTAGTGATCTTTATCGTCATCTACCTTCTTACTTCTCTTTTTCTTTTATCCTTATTCTTTTCTCTTCTACTCACTCATCTCTTCATCTCAAACAATTAACCAAATCAATTAAATACAACTCGCTTTCATTATCTTCTTCTTTCTTATAACTTCTTTGTTTTCTATTTCTTTATTCTTGTATTTTCATTATTTCTTTTACTCTTTCTTCTTTTTATCTTCTGCTATCATTCCTAAAACATCTTTGTCTCAATTGATTCCAACTCTGTCTGGTAAGACTCCTTCAACTACTTCTTTTTCTTTTTCCTTGAATGATGTCGCTTATCTTCTGCTTATTTGACTGCTTGTAAAAGCTCTCTTCCTATGTCTCCTCTTGTTGTCCTCTCATCAGCTCTTTCTCATTATTGATTGATTATGCTTCACGCTTGATGTTGGTCTTTTCTTTTCTTCTTCTTTTTCTTCTTTTCTTTTCTTGAATATTTCTACTGATACTTTTATGTCTTATCTTAGCCCTCTTAATCCAGAAATTCAATTCAATTATCTTAAACAGTTAAAAGCCAAAGAATCAACAAGCTAACCGCGATGGAGGGATCGAGCTCAATTTCAAACGATGGATTTACCCAAATCATTCTCAAAGCGGCACTCGAAGCGGTCCCAATACTTACAGAAGAAAATTACTCAATGTGGAAAGACAAAATATCCATATTATTGGAGCTAAAGAACGTCAAAACGGCGCTGGAGGACGAGACAAAACAACTGAATAAAATGGAAGATATCGAAGTTAGGGTTATAATTCTGTCAAAAATTGATTCAATAACGCATTCAAATGTGGTAACTCCGGAAAACATCAATTCGGCAAAACTTCTTTGGAAAAGCATCAAGGAACGTTTTGCTTTGTCTCAAACTGCAAACCAAGCTCGAATTTTTAACAAATTTTTATATCAAGAGTTTCAAACGGAGGATATTATTGCTTTTATAACCCAAACGAAAATATCAATTAAGAAAATGGCAGATGTTGGAATTGATTTACCTGACGACATAGTGGCGTACCTCCTTCTTTTCAAATTTCCGCCTCAATTACATTTGCTACAACAACAGATTATGCACTCAGATAAAGAAATTACGGTGGATCTAGTGCTTAATCATCTTACTCAACTAAACAACAAAAAGAAATCGAAAATCAGCGAATCTAAATCTCACAAAACAGCCCTTATAACCTCTGAGAGGCAAAAACCGAGCGTGCCAAAGGACCAGCGATGCAGGAAAGGCTTCCACAATCCCAAATCAAAAGACCATCCGGAGGAGCAATGCTGGCACAAGTACAAAAATCTGGCTCCAGATTGGTGGAAAGAAGCTCAAGCCAAATGGAGGGCCCAATTCAATCACAAGGACAGGGAGGTTGTTCATTATCACGCTTTAGTAACCACGTGGATTGAAAATATCAGCACCGACTATAGAATAATCCTTGACTCGGGTGCCTCTTGTCATATGTTCAATTCAAAAGCTTATTTCACGGAACTGAACGAAGAAATTGGCGACTCAATTAGCACAGGAAAAGAAGGAGCGAATTTGCCTATTTTGGGAAAAGGGACAGTCAAACTCTCGTGGAGGTCCTCCCACATAACCCTTTCAAATTGTTTCTATGTTCCCAAGCTGGTAATCAACTTAATTAGTCCAGGAGAACTAATTGCCGAGAAAAATTGCCAATTAGAATCTCGTGGCCAGCAATTCAAATTATTAAGCGAGGACAAGTTGGTGTTCTCAGGATATATAAAAGAGAATTTGTTTGTGTTGAATATGCCAAAATCCATAGGAAAAGGAGGGAAGACGTTGTATCTCACTCGCAAAATCTTTACTCCTGAGAAACTAATGCATCTTCACCTCTCTCTAAGTCACGCTAGTCCTCATCAATTGAAATTACTATTTCCTGAAATCAACGACAGTCAAATCGCCTCATTCGTCTGTGAAGATTGTTCATTCTCAAAAATAACAAAAACTTCATTCAAAAACACTTCTTTGCTAGCTTCTAAACCTCTTCAAAAGATCCACGTAGATTTAATGGGACCAATCACTCCTATGTCAAGAAACAATATGAAATATATAATGACGATTGTCAACAACTTTTCTGGCTATCTGTCAGCTATTCCCCTAAATAACAAACATGACGCTAGCGAACAACTAATCTCAATCTTGAATTTTGAAAACAAATCTAGAGGATATTACCCTGCAACAATCTGCACTGATGGAGGTGGCGAATTCACTTGAACACCTTTTCTGAATTTCTCAAATTTCAATCTATTCAAAATCTTATTTCAGAGCCGTATCATCACAAACATAACATTCGAGTAGAACGAGCTAATCGAACGATAGCTGAAGCCATTAGAACCACTCTAAGATCTTCAAAACTTGCTCTTTCGATGTGGGCGGAAATCGCAAAATCCGTCTGTACTTCACTCAATCAAATACCTAGAAAGAAAGGCCTAAAATCTCCTTACAAATTGTTTACTGGCAAAACCTTACCTATCGAATATTTTCATCCCATGGGATCAAGAGTTGTGTATCTTGAAATGAACATCTCAAGAGGGGAAAAATTTCGCGATAGAGGGAAAGAAGGGATCCTTGTGGGCTATAATCCTCCATTTTTATCTTACCGCATACTAACCTCTAATAATAAAATCATCTGTTCTAAGCACGTGAAAATTCTAACCTCTCCGACCAACCTACCAAAGACTGATCAAGTATTTGAAATCAAAACTGGAGAAAACTCGAGTTCTTCTCTCGATGAAATTCCATTATGCACTCCAATCAACAACTCTCAAGTAACTTTGCCGCAAGAAGAAGAAATAAATTCTGATTCTGTTTATGAATCTAATTCCGATGAAGACGTAGAAGAATCTCTCATTCCTAGCAACAACAAAACTATCGTCAGAACTCTTAGGGATTGTTCTAAGTTAAATCAGCCACAACGATATGGTTTTCACCACTATTTCGTTCCCAAATCTTACGAACAGGCTAAACGGTGTCCCAAAGCTAAATTCTGGGATTATTCAATGACCTTAGAACTGGATGGCATCAAAAATATGGATGTATGGGAAGATTATCTGGGACCTGAACCAGTCAATCCCCTAAACACAACCTGGGTTTACAGACTCAAAGACAACTGTCACGGCAATCCGCTGATTTACAAGAGTCGCTTATGTGTCCAAGGCTTTGATCAAATCTATGGTCTTGACTATCAAGACACCTTCTTTCCTACTGATAAAGCGGCGTCTTTACGTATTGCTCTCATTTTTGGTCTTTATCATTCTCTCCCTATTGCTCAATTTGATGTCAAAAGCGCTTTTCTACACGCTGACCTTAAAGAAAAAGTTATAATTAAAACTCCTAAGGGATCTAAAAGAACTGCCAAGTATCTCATCTTAAAAAAATCTCTCTATGGTTTAAAACAGGCTCCGGCCAATTGGTACAACACTCTAACTGCCTGGATCTCTAGTCAAGGCTTTCACAAATCTTCTTCAGATCCTTGCTTGTATCTCAATCCTCAAAATAAATCCATTCTTTTCTTTCATGTAGACGACCTAATATTAGTCGGAACCGGAAACAACTTCGCCAAGGAATTCCTAAAAAGATTCCCTAATTCATCTCATCATGATCCAAACACCATCCTTGGAATGAAATACGTTCGCAAAAATAACAAAATTTTTCTTTCTCAACCTAAGCATATCAATCACGGATTAGAAGAATTCAAACTTATCAACTGCAAGCCTTCTTCCATTCCTTTAACTCCGAATATCAATCTGAAACCCGCTACTGATGAAGAACATGAAGAGTTTTTATCCCTTGGTATTAATTATTGTTCAGCTGTTTTTCTCATGAATTACATTGCCTGTCTCACTTGTCCCGACCTAAGCTTCGCTGTTTCAAATCTTGCAAGATTCTGTGAACGGCCTGGAATTCTTCATTGGAAAGAAGTAAAGAGGTGTTGGAAATACCTTAAATCTACTCGGAACCTGGCTTTAACTCTACAAGTAAAGGAATCAACTACGCAACTACAATGCTACAGCAATGCTACTTGGAATGACAACGTGGTAACTCGCCATTCTCAATCCGGTCACCTTACTCTTTTATGCGGATCGCTTATTGCCTGGAGTAGCTACAGACAACGAAACGTAACTCATTCAATTACTGAGGCTGAACTCAATCCCCTAGTTGATTCCTTTCTGGAAGCTATCTGGATGAGAACTCTTGTGGCGGAAATGTGGGATATTAAGGTGGAACCAAGTATTCATTACATAGAAAATAAAGGTTTAGACAACAAATTGAAGAAATTTGGGTGCAACTCAAAGACAAGACACATAGACATCAAAACTAAAGCTCTCAGAGAAGAGTTAAAATTGAAAAATTTAACAATTAAATTAGTTCCCAACTCATCTATGCTAGCAGATGGCTTAACAAAAGATCTAACTAAATTTTCCCTTTCCTCTTTAATTAACATCATAAACTCTGATTCATCAGTCTTACCAGACACGGGGGATGTAGAATAATTGACTGTTCCTCCGCTTCTTCTATCTTTTTCCCTTTCATGTCACATTCATGTCACTGCGCCCATCCGCGCACTTGTCTTACTCTGCTCAACCGGTAACTCAATCTCAGAGCCAACTGGAAGAAAAAACTTCTGAAGATCAACTTCCTAATCAACACATCTTCAAATCAACTAACCGAATCAACCAAATACGACTAGTGATCTTTATCGTCATCTACCTTCTTACTTCTCTTTTTCTTTTATCCTTATTCTTTTCTCTTCTACTCACTCATCTCTTCATCTCAAACAATTAACCAAATCAATTAAATACAACTCGCTTTCATTATCTTCTTCTTTCTTATAACTTCTTTGTTTTCTATTTCTTTATTCTTGTATTTTCATTATTTCTTTTACTCTTTCTTCTTTTTATCTTCTGCTATCATTCCTAAAACATCTTTTTCTCAATTGATTCCAACTCTGTCTGGTAAGACTCCTTCAACTACTTCTTTTTCTTTGTCCTCAAATGATGTCGCTTATCTTCTGCTTATTTGACTGCTTGTAAAAGCTCTCTTCCTATGTCTCCTCTTGTCGTCCTCTCATCAGCTCTTTCTCATTATTGATTGATTATGCTTCACGCTTGATGTTGGTCTTTTCTTTTCTTCTTCTTTTTCTTCTTTTCTTTTCTTGAATATTTCTACTGATACTTTTCTGTCTTATCTTAGCCCTCTTAATCCAGAAATTCAATTCAATTATTTTAAAATGAGCCATGAAACCCAAGAATTATATACTTTTGCCTTTTAACAGCTCAAAATATTTTAGGCTGAAGAGGATATCCCAAAATCATTTCTAAAAGTCAGAAATTTGTTCCTTATAAGTGAAATCAAGGATGAATTTGGTGGGAATTCCCAAGAAGAAAGTGAATCGGGTTCAGAATTTGTTCATATGGTGAAAAATGGAATGTAAAACTTGAATCATAAATTTTTTTCACCCACTTTTCACCATGAATGTCAAACAGAATTCATTAGCCAGATGAGAAAGGATGCTCAAATCTGAGGAAATTTTTGAGTCTTAAATTTCTTGTTCAAAAAATGTTTTTGGTTAATAACCATAAAGGACTATGAATTCTATTTTTTGAGATAGATTCCTTCATTAAAACATACCCAAGGCTGTCCCAGTATGTTAGGGTGTATCAGACTTAGCAAAACTGCCATTTTTTTGGCCAAACATGTCATTTTAATGGTGGGTTTCTGAAATACACATACCCCCTAACTGGTGTATTTCAAAATGGAAGGCTTTTAACATTAAACCTGAAATTTATTCATCTACACCAATCATCATGCAGAAATTCAATCCAAACCTCCACTTCATCAAAGTATTTATGTAGATCTGCAACCAAATTGGATTGAACCATAGGCTAAAAAAATCATTCCCATTGCTATTGAAACTTTGCCCATCAGCTTCATTTTCCTCAGGAATTCCCAGCAAGGTGGGCTCCATCCATCCAGATTTTATACGCTTCCCAACCTTACTTATATTTACCATATCCACCTCCTTTTTACATTTATCCACCAGCTTGTTCAACATTGATTGGTATCCTTGGCTCCAAATCCATGAAGAATCTCTCCAGTTCACCATCTGTGGATCAATATAAAATCAATTTCAACAATTTTATGTTCTCACTCTGTTTTTCTCTGGTTGAAAAAATTTAAATCCCTAGATGGTTTATGATTCAATCCAAGTAACCCTCAAACTTGATTGGCCCACCCCATTTGGTTGTGCTACATCAAATCAACACAACTCAACCAATTTGAGACCCTTTCATCAACTAAAGAGATTTATCTCCTTGTAAGCTTGAAGATTACCTGCCTTTTAACTGAAAAAGAAATTTGTGTATCCAGCCAGAAAATTCCATGCCTGAAATCAAAAGTTTCAAGACAAACCCTTACTGGTGGAACAGAGCCACATTACACTGGTGAGAACTGCCACCAATTTTTAACTATAAATAATATGAAACTCAGACTGATTTTTCCTGTTCTCCAGCACAAAAATACCAATAAGCATCTCCAAGATCAACCACACAGGCAGAAACTTCCTCTCCAAAATCCTAGGTGGAACACCAGATCTATCATCACATTAAAGCAACCAAAATATAAATGCTAAATGTGAAAACTCCTTGCCAACCATCTTTCTCATCCCTCTGAAATCTGCTTCTCATTATAAAGCCACTCAATCTTTGAGCCCCAAAATAATATTTTATAAATATTATAACCAATAACTTGGATTACAATCTGCACCACCAGGCAATTTCAATATTGAGAACCTCTTTGATAGAGACCTGCTGCTGCCCAAGAGATTCTAACACCATTCACTTCTTGCTCCCATTAACAGATTCTGCCTTCTTGTTATTTTCCTTTTGTAATTTCCAACCTTTGTTTCCTTCTTTTCATTCTCTCTCTTTTTCTTTTCTTCTCCTTGTTTCCATCATAAGATTTTAGCTATCCTTCTTACTTTCTTTGGTTCTCATTGTGATCTGAAATCTCACAGTAAGCCACAAAACTCCTCTGATCTTTGAAAACCTTTGGTACAGGACTGGCCCATTGAAAAACTTTCCAAATTAATTCAAATATCAAAATTTTCAGATATGTAATCTATTGATTAATCAATCAGATTTCAATTTTAAATAAATCTACATAATTATGTACTTGAAAATTTTCCACAACCAGTTCCAAATAAAGAAGAAGAAACTTTAAGCAGATTCTGGAGTTTGGGTTGCCAATGAAATACAGTTCAATACATAATAAAGCACTCCCATGAGTTATCATTTATTTTCTCATCATAAATGGCAACAGCAAGTGGTAATCTAGATGTAATAGATCACCCTCAAGATGAATTCAACCAGGGCCTTGACATTTTTCTTCTCAGCCTGTTAGAATCGGACCAAATTTGCTTCCCTCAGCATAATCCCATTGCATCCTCTTTCTGGTCCTTCAGAAAACACATGGGTGATTGATTGAAATGAAAATCAATTGAACATCAAGACAATGCATTTAGTTTTGTGAGCTTGGGCTGGGTTTGAAAAAAAGAATTACAGAAAAAATGCTTTTGAGACACAGAAAAAAGGGAAAGGGCCTGATTGATTTATTGATTAGGATTAGTTTGGATGGAAGAAAGACATGCTTTTTCAAAACAGATGATTATTGGCTGGTTTTTAACTGTAAGTGATGGGGTTACAAGAATGGGGGAATGATTGGAGAACATTTAATTTTGATGCACTGCATGGAAAGATGAAGGATGATGGTGAATAGATAAAATGGAACTATTAATTTTTGCTTGTCCTTTTTAAGCCCCCACTTCACTCTTGCCTGTTTCTAGATTCCTTCCTGATGAAATATTACATGGCCTGGGTGGCTTCCTAGAAAATCCATTGCAACTTGCTATCCAATGGCTTGTTGCATAGGGACAGTGGGAAGTACCCTTTTGGTGGCTTGTCTGATTTATTTTGAGACCAGGGGTCAGTATGGGGCTGGTGGTTTTTAAGTGGATCATTCTGGGAAACTTATTCTGGCTCTTTTGTGCTGTAGCACAGTCTGTTCTGGCTATCTTTGAAATATCATTCCAACAGGGTTGGCAGTGAGGAAGCTTGCTCACCTTTGGCCTTTAAATGACCAGGGGAACTTGCCTCTTATGGCTGTTGTAAACCATCTAAAAATGGGTCCTTGAGGACAAGATTATAATTGGATTTTCATTCAACATAGTGGTATGAAGACAAAAAGGATAAGTGATTTAATATAACAGGATAAGCAAGAAAGGGGGGAGAAATATAGCCCTGGTGGGGGGGGGGGTTCAAGAAGAGAGGAGGAATACTACTGATGGTTGAGGATGATCCAAGAAAAATCTAGTCTCTAAATCAATAAATTTTTTTAGATTGGAATAATATAGAGAGGAGATCAAGAGTTTTTTTAACTCAAAGTCTTCAAAAATGAAGTGATACATCTTATTCTTAGCAATCAAGGTTGATTGAGTTTGAGAGTAAGCAATGAAGATACTCTTGAGGTTAGTCAGAGGAATCCAAGTGTGGATAGGATCATACCTCTTGAGATGGATTCAAAGGGTGAGTTGGAGGATAAGATGAAAGAATGATCTGGAGGGAAAACTGATGATGATTGAATTGGAATTTGAGCAGGTAAAACTGATGATGATCAAATTGGAAGTTGAGCAAAATCTTTAAATTTTTTATGATGAGGCTGGAGTTTTGGATGGTGTGGAATACAGAAGAGTACTTCTCCTTTAATAGTTCCAAGTTTAAAAGTTATTGATCCCTTATGTCTGTAAACCCTGAGTGCAACTGTTCACCCTTTGACTGAGAGATAGAGAATTTAGAGTAAAGATCCTTCCAAAAACCTATGACTAAAAATGATCCTCCGCGTAGAAATCCTCCATGAAATACGGGTTGAGGGCGCGGCTTAAGTAGCATACCCCTCAACCATAACCTAAGTACAACCAGAAACAAGCTAGAATAATGAAATACAACCCCTGAGCACAGAAACCTAGCCTCAACCCTATCCTCCCCATCCCGTAATCCACAACCCATATCCCATATCCATACGTATTATCTGCCTGCCATTACATCCACCTGGTTTTTCCTTCTCATGGCGCAGCCTTGCGCGGCGCCCAACTTGGAGCCCCCCACAAACGTCTGTATCTTCCCAACGCACCATTCCATTGCTGCAGCAAAGCCGCACCCATTGCTGAGTTCACAGCGCGCAGCCCATTCCAACTTGCATCTATAAAAGACCACCACATCCCCCCCAACTTGAGTTCTGTCCCAAGAGATCCACCACTATCTCACCTTCCCCCACCATACCCAAACAATACCACCTCCAACTGTACCCCTTCATTGGACTAAAAGAAAGAAAAGAAAGAAAAAACCCCATCCAACACCCCTCAACAAACATGTCCTGTACCTACTGCAGCCGGAAGGGCCTTCTGTGCCAAATTCTTCTGGGCTGGCGGGCCTGTGTCCCGTGCCAAGCCGGACACCGCCGCTGCTCCCTGTTGGAGGGCATGCCATGCGACCATCCCCAAGGTTGCCCGCGTAAGAGGACTCGTCGCAACTCCTTTGTGATCTCAACAAATGAGTGGACTACGCCCGGGTTGCCTTGCAACCGCCAGAAATGGGCCCCAAAAACCCTTCATTGCGCAAGAGCCGCAACTCAGGCTTGCCGTTCCGCCGGGCTGGACCTCCAAGATGCCAGGATTTTGAAAAATTTGCAGAATTTTGGAATGCCGCCCATGAGTGGGCCGCGCGGGTTTGGATGAATGTACTGGCAATTGACCCAAGGATTCCAAACCATCTGGCTGCACCTCCTCCATCCCCACCAAGGCCAGCTCTACCTCCGCCACCTCTGCTTCCTCCCACTCCTCCAATAACAACTCCTCCTCTGGAGCCATCTCCACCGTTGTCATCACCATCACTCGCTCCAAGGTCATCACCAGAGGCCCCGCGCGTGCCATCTCCCATGGTGATCAAGTTGTCACAGTAACCTGCGGCGGCTGTAACCCCTCTGGTAGTGACTCCCAAGATCCTGGAGATCCCCCTGGTTACAGCTCTCCCGTTGGCAAGGTTCTACGCAATGGTAAACAACGCCAACAAACTCCTCCAGTGGTTCCTATTGGTTCCTTACAAGCACACTGCCAATGCGCAACGCAAGGTCCTGGCCACTTTCTGATCCCTAGCCACGGCGGCTTGCGCAGATGCAGAGGATGTGATGAGGACTCAGCCAGCTTAGGCGGATTTCCCCCCCTTTCTTCTGTCTTCCCTCCATTCCATCTTGTATTCTTCCCCGCACCCATTTGCAAAGACATGGACTTTTGTTGTGCCATCTTGAGTAGCCTTTGCGCTTTGTGAGAACCGTGAGAGAAATAAGAGCCACGCGCAAGATCTGTGAGATTGAGAGTATCCGGTGAGAGTAAGAACATCTGCGCGCAAGATCCGCGCTTTTGAGAGCAACCCGCAAGAGTGAGGAATACACAAGAGTGAGAAGTATCCACTCAAGGTACCTGGACTGCCCCAGACAAACTGCCACACAGTTCCCCATACCCATCTACAGAAAAGAGAGAGTACAAAGAAAACCACCCGCGCGCGCACATCCATGAGAGATAGAAAGAAAAAGAATCCACCCAAGCCCATTCGCACCTCCCATCTATAAGATAACCAAGAAAACTTAAAAAGATTTTTTTAAAAAAAACACCAAACCTTTGCCAAGCCTGCGCCTTTGCTCTTTGACCCACATCTGTACTGCGCAATGCGCTTTCCTAGCTCCCTGAATCATCCGTTGGAAATCATCCATGCATTTGCTTCCAGATGCGGGGCTTGTCCTTGCGTCTGCAGACCCAGCTTTGCCCCGTTCCTGCACCTAAAAGAAACCATCCATATCAATAAATAATCCCAGAGGCCAATCCAGAGAGAAGAGAATAAGAAGAAAAAAATTCTGGGGTGTCTAGTTATTCCAGCTGTGAACCAGCTAGAGCACCCCCTCACCAAATCCAATCATATCCCCTAATCATCCAACCTTCCCCCCCCAACTTGGCTGCTGTCCCCAGCGGTCTGCAGTTGTTTACTCCGCTGGACGCAAGGCGCGCGCGCGGTGTGGTGCTCTTTCATGAACGCAAGTCAGGAAAGGCTGCGCGCTGCGGGCTTGCGCGTATTGGAAGGCTTGCGCGGATCGGAAGGCTTGCGCGGATTGGATGGCTTGCACTGATCAGATGGCTTGCGCGGATCAAGCAAATCGTGCATCACAAGACGCGCGGAATGGATCACGCGGGAACGCCCCAGATACCTGGAATGGGTTGTTGGGCAGACGCATCATGAGAAGGACAAACAAGCGGGCAACATGGACGGGGCATGGGGCAGGGGAGGTGGAGCATGGGTTATGAGATGGGGGACGGAGGGATAGAGGGATAGGGTTGGGCTAGGGTTCTGTGGCTTAGGGGTTGTATTCCATCATTCTTGCTTACTTGCGGTTGTACTTAGGTTAGGGTTGAGGGGGAGGACTTAAATACTTCACTCTCAACTCCGGGTTGTAAGGAGGGAGGGATTATCATTATCATCACTTTATCACATCATAATCATCACTTTATCACATCATTATCATCACTTTATCACATCACTTTATCTCATCAGATTGGATTGGATTGGAAAGGAAGGAACCCATCTTATTATCACTCTATCACTCTCTCTCTCTCTCTCTTGACTGGCTGCATCCAATCTCCTTACAGATGCTTTGATCAATAACTTCCAGAACTCAAGGACAGCTTCAGGGGGTATTGCCCTCTCTTTGGTTTCCACATCTGGGGGTCTGGCCGGGGACAATCTTTTGTCAAAGTCTCTCAAAGGTAATCAAAGATGCTACCAACAGCCGCTTCTCTTCCTTCCTCCTCCCACGGCCTCCGCGCTACCCCATGGATTTACCCGCATATTCAGCTCAACATTGCGGAAGTGGAGCGATTCATCTCACGGTATGAAATGATTGCGGACTCTGAAGGCGCTCCATGTCTTCCTGTTCATTGAGGATGCGGAAGCGCATTGGGACGTAGAGGAGACGGGAGGCTACCTGAACCTGGATTGGCTGGCACTGAAGGAGGACATGCTGGCGAGATGGGGGAGGCGCGGCTCCCGCTTTTTGAAGGACAATCTCAAGCCATCCGTGGAATTGGATTACAAGGCAGGCGCGCGCGGCGGGATCTGGTTGCAAGCTGAATTGGACTAAGCAGAGCTGTATTACAGGGCAGTGTGCATTCTGGCCCCACCACCAGCAACCATCCCTTGGGCTAGCAAACTTGCGGAGGTGGCAAGGGGCCTTTAGGCCTACCTGGAGAGTATTCAGTTTCCCCGCACGCCTGCGCCCTGCGTGTGCTCAAATGGGGACAACAACAGCCGTTGGCGGACGGGACACAGGCACCGGACGGCAGATTGGAACGCAGGATTGGATTCCCCAGTGGAGGTGGGGTATGTGTTGGGGAAGCAGGTCTTGGTGGAACCAGTTCAGCCTGCTGACAAGAAGCAGGCAAGGACAACAAAGGAAAAGGGAACGGATTCTCCGTGCCACCCGGGAACCGGTGAACGGCAGACAGGCCTTGCAAAGAAGGTAGACGCTGCGGCGGAAGAGACAGACCACGCGTTGGAGGATCACAACCCGAGCAGGACCTCTTTGATGGCGGGGAGCGCACATTCAGAAAGGGTAGGGGCAGCAGCGGAAGGGAAAAAGCATGTGCCAAAGGATGGCGACCAGAGCCGGACCCCTTTGACGGTGGGGAGAATGAGGATGGGGCAGAAGGATGTGGCAGAAACGGAAAGGACGGGTGCAGAATGGACAGATGGGGGGCCGGAGTGCGGGACAGATGGTCCCAGAACGGGCGCGCAGCCTTCACGGCTAGCAAGAGCCTTGGGATTGGTGCAGCAGACGCTTGCGGCAGGGCTTCAGGGGTGGAATGGGGAGGGATTGGATGCCAACGGCATAACTGGGGAAAAGGACAACGGATTGGCGGGGACGCTGGCAACGGAAGGTGCATTGGGACGGAAAGTTGAGGAATTGGCTGGCAAACAAGGCCCCTGCGGGATTTTTTGAGGCAACGCGCCGCAGATCTGGTGATGAGTATAGGGGGCGCGGTTGGCTGAGGACAGCGGCAAAGTTGGGGGGGAAGCTAGCGCAGGGTGGAAGGTTGGAGTTGGGATGCAGGATGTGGGCTCAAAAAAAAAAAAAAAAAACTTTTTTTCTCTTGTTCCTTCTTATCTATTCATTCTTCCTTTTCCTTTTTTTTTCTCTTCCTGTATCTCTCAAGGATCACGTACGCGCGCTGGCAATACAAGGTCTCCCCATGTACTCTTGCGGATACTGTCACTGGCGCGGATTTCTCACTTTCAGACTCTCACTGGCGCAGATTTCTCACCTTTTCCAATTTCTCTTGCTCACGCGGATCTTCTCTCTCCAAGGTGCGGATCTTGCGCGCGGTTCTTATTCTCTCTAAGGGACTCACAAGCCCAAAGGCTACTCAATTGTGCGCAAAGTGTGTCTTTTTGTGTATAGGCGCTGAATACAAAGGAGAAAGGATAGGAGAAGGAAAGGAAGGGAGGTGGGGCAATCCGTCTAAGTTGGTCCAGCTCTCATCATCTTCACCGCATCCAAGCCAGCCGCGGCAACCAAGTTGCGGAATGATGCCAGAAGTTTGCGCCGGGAGTCAGCGTTGTGACCATGCCGCGCAGCTAGGAACCTCTGCAGGAGTCCATCCGCATTTTTTGCCATCGCGTTGAACCTTGCAAGTGGGATGGCCAGAACAATTGGAATGAAGTCCGGGATCTTGGGTAGTGTACTGGCTGGCAAGGAGTGGGGTAGTCACAACAAGTGGGGGAGGGGGTGCAACTACGGAAGGTGAGATGGTGGGAGATCTCTGGGGACAGAACTCAAGTTGGGGGGGGATGTGGTGCTCTTTCATGAACGCAAGTCGGGAAAGGCTGCGCGCGGATCGGAAGGCTTGCGCGGATTGGAAGGCTTGCGCAGATTGGACAGATTGTGCGGATTGGAAGGCTTGCGCGGATTGGACGGCTTGCGCGGATCAAGCGGATTGCGCATTGCAAGACGCGCGGATTGGATCACGCGGGAACGCCCCAGATACCTGGAACGGGTTGTTGGGCGGATGCATCATGAGAAGGACGAACCAGCGGGCAACACAGACAGGGCATGGGGCAAGGGAGGTGGAGCATGGGTTACGGGAAGGGGGACGGAGGGATAGGGTTGGGCTAGGGTTCTGTGGCTTAGGGGTTGTATTCCATCATTCTTGCTTACTTGCGGTTGTACTTAGGTTAGGGTTGAGAGGGAGGACTTAAATACTTCACTCTCAACTCCGGGTTGTAAGGAGATCATCACATCAGATTGGATTGGATTGGAAAGGAAGGAACCCATCTTATTATCACTCTATCACTATCTCTCACTCTCTCTCTCTCTCTCTTGACTGGCTGCATCCAATCTCCTTACAGACGCTTTGATCAATAACTTCCAAAACTCAAGGACGACTTCAGGGGGTATTGCCCTCTCTTTGGTTTCCACAGCGGGCTTATCCTTGAAGGAAGTATCTGCATTACCATCCCCTTTGCTATCCAACCCAGCCGTCTCATCAAATGAAGTTTAGCCTTGCGCAAAGAATTGTTTCACATGCAAAGACGCGGCCTTCCACTTGAGCCAAGTTCCGTCCAATTCCTGCAGCTGGTAGCTACCTCCAGTGAACTTGGACTTCACTTGGAAAGGCCCATTCCATCAATTATTAAACAACTTCCCCCACTGAGATTTCAGGCTCCGGTTGTAAAGCAGAACCAAGTCCCCCTTCTGCAACAGATCATGGAGTTTATGCGCACAGCGCTTGTCCCAGTAGCAGACGGACTTTGTGCGGGTTGCCTTCAGTCTTCCAGCTGCTTTCTCTAGCATCTTTTCCCGTTGCAGGAGTTTCTTGGCGCAGGCCTTGACTAGCTCCGTGGCCATCTTAACCTTCCACCAGTCAATACCCAGAAAATTTTCCAGCTCAATGTCAACCGGAAACACGGGTTGCTGCCCAAATAGCAGCTTGTACGGCAAATAACCCATCAATATCTTCACCAAAATCCTATCTGCAAAAAGAACCACTGGAAGGGTTTCCTGCCACCATTTGCCATCCTTGCCGCACATCTTCACCATTGCATCCTTGATTGGCTTGTGACTGCGCTTGATCATCCCCATGCCTTCCGGATAGTACTCCGTCACTTGCCTGAAATTTGCTCTGCAAATTTGCACCAATTCCAACAACCATCCCCAGAGCTCTGCACCTCCGTCAACCGTTACCAGCCAAAGTGATTTGTAATGCGCTTTAGAGACTCCTATGGGATTATATAAAAATTAGCTAATAGCTTGCTGGCAGTCCTTGAAGGGGAATTTAGTATTACTTCTACTCCTTTGGAGTATTTGTATATACTAAGATTTGTTTTGAATTCCCTGACCTTCTAGTACTATAGTAAGTCTGCACAATAATTTATTTAAATTAATGGCTGGTTTCTTTTGCATAAATTGCTGTGTGGTGCTGAGGTTGTTTGGTACTGCATGGTTCTGGTTGAGCCTGGTTCCACTTCCTCCTGCATATATTGCTCCTGTATACTTCTGCACAGCCTTCTTTATGTATTTTTGCTTATTTTGTTTGGTCCTGGTTGAGACTGGTTCAACTTCCTCCTGCCTGCACTGTTCCTGTACACTTCTGCACAGCTTCCTGTATGTATATTTGCTTGCTTTCTGGGTGGGGTGATAGGAGCTGAACTAGCTGTACTGCCTCCTGTATCTGTATTGCTGTATTCTGGTTGGGGTGACAGGTTTGGTGTATGGTCCTGGTATTGAGGGTAAGCTGTTACTGGCATGTATTTGAGAGTTTACAATTTATGTCTTGTATCTTCTACAGAGATGTGACACCTGGTTGGGTATGAGTTTGCCACAGTTGGAGGTTTGTTGGACTGTATCTTCCAATCCATGAGAGATAGTGGGGTACTTTGGCTGAGTGACTATGGGTTATTTGTGATTTAAAATCTAATTCTGAGGTTAATTTGAGGGATTGAGCTGTTGTTACACTAGAAAAGTGAGTCTGATGGCTATAGGACAGGTTTGGACTACCACAGCGCAAACCAATCTTCCTCCAGAAACTGACCAACTTTCTCTGCCAAGAGCTTCACCAGCGGCCACGCTTCCACCCATCCCAACAGATTTTCTTGCGCAACAAGGAAGTACACCAACTCACCTGCCTTGATGTGCACAACATCCAGAGAAACACGCCCAAACAAGGCATCTTCTGCGGTGGGGATACCTACTTTGGAAGGTAACGTTGCGCTCTGCTTCTGACATGCTTTGCACGACCATAACCACTCCCGTACCACATGAACTACACCCAGAAGCCAGAACCTTTCTCTCACCCACTTCTGCGTTTCAAGCTTTCCGCAATGGCCAAGTTTTATATGCAGACTTCCCAGAATCACCTCCTGATCCGCCCTTGATGTGCTGACCACAAGCAGTACCTGCGCACTCTGCCACCACAGCTGTCCTTCCTGAAGGTAGAAATTTCTCATTCTCCGCCAAATCCATTGAACAATCTTGGCTGGCGTTTCCTCCAGAAACCAAATATCCCGCAAATACAAAACTGAGGACCGCATACCTTCCAGACTGCTGGAGCGGAAGTTGCACACCTACTTCCATCTCCCCCACTTTAAAGGTTGGGGCCTCCACATCCAAGGGTTTGGCGCCTTTGTACGGGTCATCCCGCGGGTACCAAGACAGCGCGTCTGACATTGTAAAGGCCTTCCCTGGAACATGCACCACTTTGAAAGAGAACAACTGAAGGAACGCAACCCACCTGGTCATAGGTGCGTTCAGCAGCATTTGAAAATTGATCCTCTGCGCCAGCGCCTCTGCATCCACCAGAAGCAAAAAGTGAATCCCCCATAGCAAATTCTGCAACCTCCACACAATCTTAGTGACCCCGCAAAGTCCCAACTTTGGCTGTGAGTACCAGCTCTCTGTTGGCCTAAACGTAACGGACTTGTAAAGAACCGGAAAATCTTTCCCCTCATCCTCTTGGGTCAGCACCGCCCCCCCGCCAAACTTGCTCAAATCCATGGCCGACTTAATTCCTTCAGCGTCATAATCCAAGTCCTGTAGTACAATATTGCGCCCAAAAATCTCCTTGAGTTTGTCAAAGGCAACATCACAGTTTGAGACCTAACAAGTCAATGCCCGCAATGGGCTAGCAACCTCTGCAAACCGCTTGATGAACATCCATACATAGCTATACAATCCCAAGAACTGGAGAATGTGCAAGAAAGTATTTGGATTTGGCCACTCAAGGACTTTGTTGCATTTCTTTTCCGCAATACGCCTTTGTTGGAAGCCACCACATGTCCTAAAACCTCCAGCGCGGGCACGCAGACTGCTAACTTTTTTTCCAACACCATAAGCCCCGCTTCCTTGATCCAGAACAAAATCCGTTCCAGCGTACGGGCATACTCCCAGAAAAATTGGCAAATCTCCAGAGAATCTGTAAGCATTTCTGTCAGCCTCCTGGACGCCAAGACCCTTGCTATCCTTTAGCTAACAGAGGTAATTGAATAAATAATAAATATATTATTTAATAAATGCAGCAAAAAACCATAAAATATTTGGATAAAGCTTATTGCAAGTTTAATTGGTTTGGTTATGGTTTATTTTTATAAATCAATATAGATAAATTGATTATTAAATATTTTAATAGAGGCGCCACAGTTATATTGGGGATCTTTAACACCTCTCTTCAGGAAATTCAGTATGAAAACACATAGTCCTGGTTACTTTGGGCTCTTTAGTTTAAAGGATATTGTGCCCAAAGATAATATGTATATAAAATACACTGTGGGGTGGCAGGGCTTTGTAACCAAGCTGAAACGACAGAGAAAGCATAATAAAACTCACTTTTATATTATTAAATCCTTTGAGTATCTGTTTGGGATGTGCACTGATGGGTTAAACCTGTATACTGGGGTTATAAGGTTGTTCAGCAGTTTAAATTGATAAAAAGAGGTTGAGGACAGATATTATTGATCATAGTAAGCCATAAATCACTTACTTATCTCTTATAAGTATTTGATTACCTTGGCACAGTGTCTGAATATAAATATAACTGGGTCTCTGCTCATCAATATCCCCAAAAGAGCTCTTTATTTATAGCTTTTGGAGTCCCAATATTGTCCTTCTGAGGGGTACAGGGGCTCAAAGGGACAAGCACTGAGGCTAGCAGGGTAACAAGTGGTAGCCTGTCACGTGTTCCTGGTTCTTTAGCACGGGTAGCATCTAGTTCCTCAGGGTATGGGAATTATTCTACTTTATAATTGATATTTGGACGTGTGAATAACACTAATCTGTCCTGTTTATTTATTATTTAATTAATTATCCTTAGTAAATGTTCCCAGTAAGTTAATAATTATTTTGATAGACATTCCTAGGGAAATTCTGATGTCAGGTGAGTTCTCATTATGTATTAAATAATTGGAGTAAAGTCATGATATTTATTTTACTCCTTATTTTTGAATATCAGTTGATTTACTAAAATAATTACTTAAAAATATAATTCATGGGAATTCATGTATTTTTTTACATCATTAGTTTTCTTAGTATGTCAAAAAAATATTGATGTCTAGAAATTCTCATAATAGTATTTTAAAGTATTTTAATATATTTTTAGAAGTTGTCATGTCTTATTTTCGACATTCTTGGTACTTTGAATTATATTTAATGAAAAATAAGTATAAAGATTTTTTAAGTATTTTTATATGATTTTATGTACTTTTAGACTATCTCCTATCCATGGGAACATTTATTACATATGTAGAATGTTCCCCTGTGGGCTGTAGCATTTTTAAGCAGTACCTAAGTTTCTCAGGCGCCTGTCACTTTGTCAACCCGTAGTCCCGCGGCTGCATACTTTTCAGAGGCCTGGGGCTGCGTACACAACTTTGACAGAGTGAAAGAGCTGTATCTCAGCCGCGCGTGGGTGCATTGGCTGCCGCAGCTGCGTGTGGGGATTGTGACAGAACACATTTCTGTCCGTAACTCCTAAAATATACACAACACCTCAATTTTGACTGAATTTTAGGTTTGAAACCTATACGTGACAATACGTGTGAAATATTTAATTGGCCAAAAAGTTCAATAGTGGTGCTGTGGTATTTTGGTCTTTCTTTCCTTAATTATTTAGAAATATAAGGAGTTGGATTTCAAGGTTGGGGTCAGTGAGTGACCCTACCTAATTTTGGGTGGAGAATCCACTTTTTTAATAATATTTTTGGTTTTCCTACTCCTTCTTAGGTTAAGTTTATTATTATTATTATCATTTTATATCTGTTACTGTTGCAGCTTGCTCTGCAATAGTAGCAATCTGACAGTTTCTCCTCCATAATCCGTCTTTGGGCCTTTGATCCCCGCATTTTCAATGAAGATCTGCACCCCCTCCAGAAGATTTTCCTTCAGAATCCAGGTCATCTGCGCTTTTTAAACTGTCACCAAGTTAGTTGCACCTTGTGGCAGCCGCGTCAGTTGCATCCTGCCCAATCCAGTCTCAAAGGCAGTCATTGGACGCAAAATCCAATTGAGTTTGTGCTGATTGTATCTGCTCATCACATCCACCAACCCGTAGCACCTGCGTCCTGCCATAGATTCCAGAAACTTTTCCACGTGCAGAGGTTGTCCCGCGTCTTGGATTGTAAACAAATTGAGCCGCTGCAGATCATGAACAATCCGTAGTGACTTCTCATCCTGCTTAACCACCCCAAAGATTGGACTCAAGTAGCTTTATTTTGACTGCTTGTAAAGACCCGTCCCCACACGCTTGCGCACCAGCTCCAAGAAGGGCCCCTAAACCACCCGCAGAATTGGAATCAGCTTGATCTGCTAAGGTTTGTGCAGAACCGTTGGAATCACATAAGGGTTGCCTATCTTGCCCTTTAACAGTCCTTGCTCTCCAGGTCCAAACGCAAGCGCTCTTTCCCAGAGAACAAGTACCAAAGTCAGCAAATGCTTTTCCTCTGCACTCAACCAGCCCAGAGGTCCAAAGTTAAGGGCTGCAATCCGCTCATCCATTATCTGCTCCAATCGTGTTGCCCATCCTGACACCTTCAGTGGAGATTCCCACGGGTCCCGCGACCAAGGGATTGGTTGCAGTGGTCTGTTCAGATCCGGAGGCATCTCTTTGTTCTGGGGATGGACCTTTTTCACAACCGGCTTATACTTTTGGACATTGCACCACGCCATCCGCACACATCCTTTACCATAGGTCCTAGTCAAAACCAAACCACGTCTTTTGCCTTTCCTCACAAGCGGGGCACAATGATAGTGTTTTTGTGAAGTACCTCCTTGCAATGTACACTGAGGAAAGGAACTTACTTCCAGCGCTTTCGCGTCCCGTGCTTCCTACCCTCTCCCCACCTGCTCCTCACTGGTTGACCACCCGCACAAAGCCAAAGCTTTCTCCATGCCAACTAGTCAAAATCTGCCTCCGGACCACCCTTGCAAACCAACTCTGTGCCAGGGTCCTCCTCCTCCTCTCTTGCCAAATCCTGCATCCACTTCCCCAACCCCTGATTGCAGATTGTGGTTTTGAATTACCCGCCAGAAAAATCTTCCACATTTACGCTTCTGTCCCCGCCTCTGGATCAAACATCATTTGCTCTCAAAACCCAAACATGAATGGCCGTCCCAAAATAGCCTCCCCACAATCAACCAATAGAAAAGAAAGTGTTTTACGGACCCTTGCAACCTCAACCTCTTCCTCCTCAGTAACCGCATCCACGCAACACGCCCCGCTGTTAAGCGCGCAAAGCCCCATTACCCATTTCTGCCAAACCAATCCCATTTCATCAACCAATCTATATGGGAGGAGGTTCACTATAGAACCGCTATCCACCAGTGCCCACACCTTCCTTTCAGCAATCTTCATTGAAACATAAGCCAGTGGAGTTGAAACTGATTTCATTCCCGCTAGCTTGCGCTCTGCTTCATCCCAAGCCAAGTTAACCCGTTGAACCGTTGGAGGGATCCTATTCTGCACCCAATCCTTCAGCGCTTGAACCATCTTATCTAACACAACTGGCAACACTGCGGCCAACTCCTTCAAGGTCAAGGGAATAGTTTTTTCATTCCCCATCACCCTGCAGACAATTTCCACATCCTTCTTCTTCCCTGCCGGATTCACCAGCCGCCCGTCCATTTCCAGAACGCGCGCAACCAGCTTAGGAGCTGCTGGCGTTACCCATTCCTTGGCATCCACGTCCATCCTTTCCACTGCCACCAACTCCTCTGTTGATAACACCCTCACTTCCACTTCCATGCGCGGTGGTTGCCATACCCCTGGACCAGTGACAATCCCCAGCAAAGCTTGAGTGGTTACCGCCAATTCCTGTACATTTGGGCGCACTTGCTCCATGATGGTTGGATTCCCAGGTTTGGAGGAGATCTGCTTGCCCTTTGGGAACATGAATCCCATTCCCACCGGTCAAACCAATCCCGCCTTGAGGTCCTTTGTTAGTTATTGCACTCCAACCACCAATGCCCCTTTTCCCCACAGTAATTGCATAATTGCAACACGGGAAAATTTGACAACGGAAGCGCTCCCCCAAGGTGAGGAGGTGGATCACACAACCCAGACAAAATTCAACTCAGAAAGATCTGTAGATACTTCATCAATTCTGTCATTTTTCTAACCTCCAGGCTTTTGGTTGGAGTGTTTGCCTGAGCCCTTTCTGTTTTCAAGGGGCCCGCAACCGGAGCTTGCATCAGTGCCGCCAGGGTGTGATAAGCGGACTTCTTTGGCCCCATTGGGAACAATCTTTCCGTGTCCTCCATCAGTTCCTCCAAGTCCAGCTTGCTTTCAACCATGCAACAAATGACAAGGATGTCTTGAAGGAGTGCAATGCTACCATCCAAAAACCTCTTCACCAAGTTGTTGTTGTAAAGGTTCCGCTGCACCCGCCTGCAGAGTGGGGGACGTGCCCATTTGTCCCAATATTACCTTTTTCTTTGCCAGGTTGCAATAGATCCAATCAAATATTGCTACAAAATCCCCCAATTGCGCCTGCATCCAGACTCTGCCATTTGTGTTTGCTGCAGCTGCGGCTTGCTTGAAGTTGCTTTCCCAAAACCAAGGTTTGCGCCTTTGCCCCCGTGCCAAGATTTCCGCCTTCAGTCTTGGCCAATTGAGTTCCTCATACCCCTCCATCTCCTCCACATCCCAAAGCTTCTCTTTGTCCGTGATGAAGAGGACAACAAGCAAAGCTTTATCCAAACCCATCCCACCTTCTGCGTTGGCAATTCCTTTATATTGCGCAAGTAATCGCTCAATGTCCTCCGTGTTGAACTGGATGTGAGGATATTCCCGCGGCCTGATGCAAACGGGCTTTTGATTGGCACCATTGTCAGAACAAGGGACACCGTATCCCGCCCCTCACGTGGGTTGCTTTTGAGAAACCAGAGGAGAAGGAGGAGGAAGAGGTGTGGGGGTAACATTAGATGAACCTGCAATTGTCAATGGGTGTTACTGGGACATTGCGCTTGTTAGTTTCAAGAGGCAAGGAACAAAAGATTACTTCCCGGCCAGACCCCCAGATGTGGAATACAGAAGAGTACTTCTCCTTTAATAGTTCCAAGTTTGTAAGTTATTGATCCCTTGCGACTGTTCACCCTTTGACTGAGAGATAGAGAATTTAGAGTAAAGATTGTTCCAAAAACCTATGACTACAAATGATCCTCCACGTAGCAATCCTCCATGATATCCAGGTTGAGGGTGCGGCTTAAGTAGCCTAACCCTCAACCCTAACCTAAGTAAAACCAGAAACAAGCAAGAATAATGAAATAAAACCCCTAAGCACAGAACCCTAGCCTCAACCCTATCCTTCACATCCCATAATCCACAATCCATATACCATGTCCCATATCCCATATCCATCCGTATTACCCACCTGCCATTACGTCCACCCATTTTTTCCTTCTCATGGAGCGGCCTTGCGCCGCGCCCAACTTGGAGCCCCCTGCGCATGTCTGTATCTGCCTGAAGCGCCATTCCAGATATCCAAGATATATATGCGCAACCCGGATCTGTGTCTTGCAACGCACAATCTGTCCATCCCGCTTCTCCAGATTCTGAGCACAATTTGAATGCTGCTGAGCCCGCAGAACTACTTGCTGTGGCAAAGCCACACCCATTGCTGAGCGCACCTTCCCTGCTGAGCCTGCCCCTACTGCTGATTGTGCAGCGCGCAGCCTATTCCAACTTGCGTCTATAAAAGACCACCACAATGGCTGGAGGATTGTAATTTTCCAGAGTTGAGACTGGGATGGATGGATGGAGGATGTGTTTGAGGATAAGGCCAGTGCAAGAGAGGTATCTGGAGTTGGAAGGGGGTGAATGAAATCTGGGGTAGGAAAGAAAAAGGTACATTGATGCACAATAATTGTAAAACCCATTTATTTTGAGTTAAATCTGAAACTTCTGATGTGAAATAAGTTTTTTGTTTTTTATTTTTAATGGTGTGTTTACAATTTTTGTATTTTTCTGAAAACTGTTATCAAGAAAAGTGTGGGTTTTCTAACTATGATACACCCTATTAGGAGAGTTTGAATGATGCATGAAAAAAATTATGAAGCACTTTGCACTTCCAACCAATTGCATCTTGGAAATAAAAATATTTCAAGGGCTGAGGTAACCTATTCTTCCATCAAATACCACTTGGTTAATTCAGAAGTGGATCCTTTTAAACTTCATGGGAAAATTACAAGTGAATTATTCAATCAAAAAAAGATACAGACCACCATAACCAGCAAATTTTCAAAAGATTTATGAAATCCCATGATAAGATTGAGAATTTTCAAAAAAAAAATGATCATTTTGAATTAATAAAATGTAGATATTAATATTCCAATACCCCTGGCACAATAAACCAATCATGCACAAGATATTTATTCAGGTCCATGTGAATCCTTTGCAGCTGTATTTTGGATGAAGTAGGGAGCTTTGCAAGTATAATTGAGCCTAATGAATTTAACCCACAGTAGAATCTTAATGTAACTGCTGATTTAAATGAATCTGGACCTTCACTTGTGCTCCAAACATTTGAAGAAAAGCTCAAAATGATCAATTCAATTTTGATAAATCTTCCAGCATATAGGCAACTCAAGATGCTGGAACAAATTGAAATGTGTCTTTCTGGAAACTACAAGTTTCAAAGATTTTGTATCCCTGAGCCTCTGGAATCAAAAAGGAGAAATCCCAAAGCCCTGGCTAAAATAAAAAATAAGTCTTCAATAAAATGGAAAATTTTTTTAAAACTGAGTAACAGAGGTTTCAATAAAAAACAAATGGGAAAAAATGGAGAGGTAAATGATGATAACAGAACATTTGAATTCAAAAACAAGTGATTTTTAAATTAAAAGTAGACAGAAAGATCATAATTAAATACAGAGGAATTCTCAAAACAGCTGAGATTAAAAATTCAAAGAAATGTTGATCAGGATAAGAAATAAGATATGGAAAGATTGAAAGGGGAAATAAAAATTTCCAAAGATTTGAAGGGAAAAAAAAAGGATTTGGGGTTCAAAGAACTTTAGGTTGCAAGAGAATATTTTTCCCCTCACAAAAAATATGTGGAAGAATGAAAGAAGAAAAGGGAAATACTAAAATAAAATCAATAGAGAAAGATTATTCAGAAAAATATAAAGCTGTGGAAAAAAAATAAAGCTGAAATTTCCAAAAAAAAAAGGAATAAAATATTGAAGATCAAAGCCAAATGGATGGGATTTCTGGGAATTGTTTTTCTAATACCAAGAGCCTGCACGCTTCATTGAATGAATCCATCCATCCATATCAATCATCTTTGAATTATTCTGTCTATGAGTCCAAAGAGGAGTATATTTCTTTCTCAGATTCCAAGTTCTTGTTCAAATTATTTTGAACATCTGTTTGATCCACCAAGAAATTGTTATTTTAGCTATTACAATAGGCCCCACAAGGATGAGAGGACCAGTTCAGATTTAATAAATAAATCAAATTTCAATTTGAACAAAAGAATTAATTTTATCAAGGTGTTTGGAGAAACTTTGGAGATCCTTAGGATCTTGATCAAGTTCTAGAAAGAATTGATGCTTATTTTGCAAAATTTTCCAAAAATCATTGGATGTGGTTTAAAAAGATTTTTATTTTTTTCTAATCTTTATAAATTTCCAATATTCTCCATCTCTGAGTTAAAATAGTTCGAGTTTTTCCTTTTTTATTGAACTTTAAATTTGAAAACCCCTATAATTTTTTTATTTTTTATCAATTCCACTTCATAGCCTTTCAAGCATGTAAATTATGAGTTTTCTTGTTGCATGCTGTTCTGATTCCACCTGTCTATAAGAGATGGGAAGAATTTATGTCAATGAGGGGTTTTAAAAATTGGGAAGTATTTATGGAAATTTCTTGAATCTATGTAAAGGAAGACATTTCCCATGATTACATGTTTTTATAAGGGCGTATCAGAGTTAGCAAACCCGCCATTTTTTTGACCAAACCCACCATTTTTAATGGCAGGTTTCTGGAATACACATAACCCCTAACTGGTGTATTTCAAAATGGCGGGTTTCATGAAAATGGCGGATTTAAAACATCAAACCTGCCATTAAACCCACCATTTATGCATCATCATCCATCCACCATCCATCACATCTAAAACACCCATCCACATCAGCAAATCCATACCAATCCCATCTCCATTGCTTCAGGAACATCTCATCTACATTGCTTCACATCTCCATCCCTTCACATCTTTATTGATTCACATCTACATTGCTTCACATCTCTATTGCTTCACATCTCTATCACTTCACATCTCCATCTTCACAGAAACCCCATCATCATCTCATCACCCCACATCAAATCACCATCTTTCTCAACATGTCCAATCAAACTTCCCACCAGCAAGTTGAAAATGCAAAAAAGCTGACTAAAATTTTGTTAGTATTTTACTCCAATTCAGACTCCAATTTGCAATAAAATTGGTTGGCTTTGAATGCTCTATTAAAAAAGCAATACATGGTTCCATGAAGACAAACTCTCCACAAACCTATTTATGAAAGGCAAAAGCTTCATCTCCTCCCCAACTTAAGCTTCCAGCAAATTTTCCAAACTCTATTTCCTTCATTCATAAAACTTTTGGAGATGATTGAAGACCACCAAATCTTCCAGAAAAATCCTTGAAATCCTCAACGCAATCCAGATATCCAACTGGCTGTTTCTCTTGGTAGATTGGGATCAAATGGAAATGGAGTGGCAATCCATCAATTAAAAAATCTATTCTCAGTTGGTTATGGAACCTTTGACTCATACACCAAAAGAGCCATGATTGATATTCTATCTTTCCATTTCTCAGTCCTTTCTTTTTGTTTTGGTTGTCCAACCAAGAATCCTAGGCTGACTCACTCTGTTTTTTTTTTCTTTTCTTTTTATTTTGTTAGAAAAAACAGACCCAACACCTCACCCCAACACACCACCCACCTCAACCCACCAAAACATTGGTTCACTCTCCTCCTCACCCACCACCTCCTCCTCACCCACCACCTCCTCCTCACCCAACACCTCCTCCTCACCCACCACCACCACCTCACCCATCACCTTTGGAACACCTGGTAAGCTCTCCTCATCCTCCTCCTCATCCTCCACATCATCAGAAGCTAACCAATTGTTCCATCTCCCTCCGGGGACCTTCAGGTCCTCAGGTAAGCTCCCCCCCCATCCTCCTCATCCTCCTCTTCTCTTCATCCTAGCTGACTCCTCCCTCTCGCTTGCTCCTTCACCACCCCCCCCTCCCCCTCCTTGCTTTCTTGATGGCCCCACCACCGGCCCCCACCACCTCGCTTGCCGGGCCCACCACAGCCCCCCCTCCTTGCTTTCTGGCCCCACCACCGCCCCCCCTCCTTGCTTGCTTGCTGGCCCCATCACCTCACTTGCCAGGCCCCCCAACGCCCCCCCACCTTGCTTTCCGGGCCCCCCAATGCCCCCCCTCCTTGCTTTCTGTCCCCACCTCTGCCACCGCCTCCTTGCTCACTGGCCGGGCCCACCTTGGCCCCCCCCCCTCTTGATGGCCACGGCCCGCCCCTCTCCCCCTTGTGTCGGCCCCACCCCCCCCCCCCCGTTGATGCCCGCCCCCCCCCCCCCGTTGATGCCCGCCCCCCAACGCCTGCCTGCCCAGCAGACCACCCTCCGCCCCCTCCCTGGTTCTTGGGCCCTGCCAACCTGGCCCCAGGCCCAACCCCAACCCAACCTGAAGGCCTGATTCCCTCACACCCTGGTAAGTTTTTTTTGTTTTTTTTTCTTTGGGTGCTGATTTGATGTTTTTTTTTTTTGGTGCAGTTTTTTTTTTTTTTTTTTTTTTTGGTGATCACATTTCTGTTGAACTTGGGATCAAGTCCAGGTTTGGTTTCATTTTTTTTTTTGATCCAATCTTGTTTCACCAATGATTTCCATTTGACTGACTGTTTTTTTTTTTGGTTTTTTTTTTCAATCCCTCAACCACTATTGGTGAATGTCCAATTCTTCTCCCACCCCCCTCAAAATGTTACACAAACAATCAGATCCCGTCTTGTTCCTCACCCCAATCTAAATATAGGATTTAGAGGGAAAAAGATGGAAGTAGATGGCTTAAAAAACACACAGAGAGGTGGGAAGGGTAGGGCTGCTTGCCAAAAGAGGCTTCAATCTTGGGATTCAAAAATGTCTTTGGAAGTTGCTGAGGAAGGTATTAATGAAAAGGTTGTCTGGTCTGGTCAAAAACCACATCTTTTGGATCTGTACCCTTCCATCATTTCCAAAAAGAAAAAGAATAGTCAAAAATCCACCCAGGAAGAGTTTGAACAAGCCAAACAAACAATCAAACCCTTCCATTTCTTCAACTGTGGAAAGGTAATTGTCCTTGATCCATCTGATCACCAAGCCCTGGTTGCAATAATTAAATTTTTGCCCTTAGATGAACTCTCAGATCAAGATAAGAAGGACATCAACTTTGTCACCAGTTTCCTTCACCGTTCAAAAAAATTTATCAACCCAGTTAGTCCTTCAAGAGCTTGGGGGGAACAATGTGGGAAATTGGATGGCAAAAATTGATGGACCCCTTTGAGTTGTATGGATGCTATGTGACAAAATCATCTATTCAATCTTTCCCTCAAGACTATGCTTTTCTCAATCTTAAGGCAGACAAAGTCTCTCAAATTTTATGAAGATTTTTTTTTAAGTTTTTCATCAAAGCAAATATATTTACAAGCCCAGCATTTGAGTAATCTGCTTTAATTCATCTACTGTTCTGCTTCTACCAATGTATGCTGCAGCCATTGACCACTTATCATTTTTTTCTGTTGCCAGTTGTTCCCTCTCCATTTCCAGTTTTGCTTGCTGTTGATCCTTCTCCTTCTCCCCTTTTTGAAATTCTAGCTCAGCCTGTTTCAACATCCAGTGAGCATCCCATTTTTGCTCATGAGCCAAACTCTTGGATTCCTGCTTTTGGAAATCAATAGCCAGTTGACAATCCCACTTCTAATTTTCAAACTGAATTTTTTCAAATTAAATTTGAAATTTCACTGTTTTTCAGAGGGAAATAGGAAGAAGCTTGATTATGAAAGCAAGGAGAATCCAATGGCCTTACTTGTATCTTGCTTTTTCATGATCTCCTCAAAGCCTAAAAAAATTGAAGTGCTTATCCTCTTTTAAATGCTATTGGGGTTGATGTTCATGGAATTTGACGCCTTTTGCTTTCCCTTTGCAGAGGAGGTTTGTGTGGGAACATCATTGCTCTCATTTGAAGGGGATGTCGGAGGCCCCATTGGCTTGAGTTTTTGGCCATTCAGGAATGGATGAGCCTCTTTATTTTGAATCTAAATCAGTGAGGATTAACTGGAAAGAAGATAAAAGAGCTTTGTTTCTTACTTGAGCAGATGTTGATGGCAATGGTGATATGGGAATGACATCCTCCTCATTGGCCAAGTTCTCCAGTTCTTCCACTCCAGAAAGAGAGCAATTCAAAGAAGGAGGGGAGGGATCCAAGGTTGGGTTTGACTCCTCAATCAACACGGAAGTAGATGTGATTGGAGCTGATTGAATTTGAATATCCTCCTTGGCATTGGATGGGGGCCACTCATAGCTTTCTTTGGGATCACCATTGCTAGGCTGAGAATCCCCAGCCAAGTCCTCAGAATCAACTGAATTGGATTTTTGGGCATCAAAAGCAGCTAGGGTGGTGATTTTGGCCTTCTTTCCACAGATTTCATCCATTGAATATAAAAAGGACACATGGAGTCCAACTTATCAACCACCAAGTTGATTCCCTTGGCTTTGTCAGAGTTGGTGATACCAAAGCGGGTAGAGATTGACATGGAGTGGGCCTTTTTGTACTTGGCTCAATAATTCTTGAATCCCTCCCTCATCTGTTTGGATGACAGATCCAGCCTACCTTTTGTTTTATTCTTGAGTTCATTAGCAATCAGGAGATACAAATTGACCTTAGAGGATGGAGGTTGGCCAACACAAGTTTCATTGTTGGATCCAAAGCAATCATTGTAGTTGGGCGGACTTTTGAGCCAGTTTACCAGGATGATGTGATCAGCTCTCTTGAGCTTACTTGAGCCTTTGGAAGCTGATGGGGGATTATTGTTGGATGTTGAGCTTCGAGGATGTTTTCTTTGGTCCATTGTATTATTTAGTGGACTTGTGGAGGGAGGATTGCTGAGGGGCCATTTCAAAATAGTAGGAGGGATGAAGGGATGAAGGGCTATGAGAGTGTTTAAGTGGTGAGATTGATGATTTGATGAGAGGATGAGAGTAGTGAAGCAAAGAGAATAGGAAGAGATGAGAGTGATGAAGTTACAAGAGGGATAAAGCAATGAGAGTTAGGATGTGATGAAAGCAATAAAGTGATGAGACTGATGAAGTGATGAGGATAGTGATCCAATGAGAGTTAGCTGGATGTGATTAAAGCAATAAACAGATGAGAGCAATGAAGTGTTAAGGATAGTGATCCAATGAGAGTTGGCTGGATGTGATGAAATCAATAAACCAATGAGAGTGATGAACTGATCAGGATATTGATTGGATGAGAGTTAGCTGGATGTGATGAAAGCAATAAAGTGATGAGAGTGATGAAGTGATGAGGATAGTGATGAAGAGATGAAGAGCAATGAATCAAACTTTTTTTAGGATGAGGTCTGAGTAAGAAGGAGGTAGGAAGCCAGGGGTGGGTGTTGTGGACAGGTGTTTGAAGCCTTTAAATACTTGAGTTGAAAAAACCCACTTATTTCAAGGTAACTCTGACACGTCTCATGTGAAATAAGTGGGTTTTTTTGATGTTTAATGGCGGATTTGAAACCCACCATTAAAAATAGCGCTTTTTCTTAACTCTGATATGCCCTATTTGATTTGATTCAAACAATTTGTTTTTTGTGGTTTTATTCAATTGGATTCAAAGGACTTGTTTTTTGCATGTTATTTTGATTTTCCTAGTATCATTCTTGTGATTTTTTCTTTGTATTTTTATTTTACAGGTGAAACTATTAATTTTTTCAAATTTTATTTTATTGAAATAAAAAATTATCATCCTTTATGAAAAAAATTCTGATCAAAATTTATCCATCTCATTCAAAGTCATTTAATTTCCAAAATTACTTACTTTGAGAATTCCTATCTGACCCCTCATATTTTTATTGCTCTTAAAAATTTTTTATCTCTAAAAATTCTTCCCATGAATATTTTTTTGGTAGAATAAGAATTAAGAAACCATCCTTCATTGAAAGAATCAGAAAAATCAAATTTTTAAGATTTTTTATAACTATTTAAATACCTTGATAATGTTTTACCATCATTTGTTATTTTTATTGCTCATGATAAATTTAATTTATGATTGATTTATTTTTAATTTGTAAGAAATTGAATAAATAAAAACTAGAAAAACAAGTATAACCAAGCAATACAAATAAATAACCAATAAAAACAAGGTGATTTTGTTAAATAAAGAAATATAAATTTGAAGGCAGGTGTGGGTGGTTCTGACAATGTGGGAATCAAAATCAAAAAAACACTGTGAAAGTGGATGTTGAAGCTTCTGTGGCTTTTCAGTATTGAAAGTCTGCTCCCACACAGCCCAGGCAAGCCCCCCTGCCTCTGCCCTTGCAAAGTGGGGGGGGAACCACCATTCCCAAACCAGTTCAAGATGCAAATCCTTAAAATTAAGGTTTCATTCCTTTGGAATGAGAAAACATGCCTTTTGATGTGAGTTTAGTAAAACAATGACAATAGTAATGATAATGATACTAAATTCATGCCTTGGGGATTTCTTTTATTTTTATTTTTTGTGGGGGAACATGCCAAAAGGTTTTAATTTAGAAAAAGAAATGCTAGAAGCATACATTTTTCCAAAAAATTAAAAAATTAAAAAAGTGTGTTTTTTAGAAAATCCCAGGGTGTGAATGTAGCCTGGCCAAAAATATAATTGTTAATTGTGAATATGGATTGCAATTAAAATCAATAAAGAATCAAATCAATTTTAATACATATATATATATAGGGTAATGTTACATTCACAACTCAAATGGGCCGTGTGGCATGCAAAACAACTAAAATCAAGTTGAGTAGCCTCAACACAACTGGACTGCAGTTGTGTAGCCCCCACATGAGGGTTCAGTTTTGTGTGGCACCACGCACGACTACATTCAAATTGTGTGGGGTTGTACATAACTCAAACCTAGTTTTGTTCTGTGCCACACAACTAAAAGCATTTCAGGCCAAAAAAAACTAAATAAAAATACAAAAAAGAAAAGAAAAAAAAATCAGAAAAAAAATCAAAAAATGTTGATTTTTTTGGCTTAAAAAAACAAAAATATAAAATACAAAATATAAGATATAAAATAAAATAAATATAATTTAATTCTTGCACAACCCTGGGGAGGTTGTATACCCCTGTACACAGGTCTAAATGGTTGTTCAAGGGGGTAAAAAAAATCAAAAATGCCCATTACGGGGGGTATATGCCCCCCCAGGGGTTGTGTGTGTTTGGAACCACCCTTTGGAGTAGTGTATGGGACCCCACGCATTGATTGGGTCATGTGGGGCCTTACAAGACTCCCACAGGTTGTGTGGGGCTCCAAACAACTCCCATACAACTGGGAGTCATCAATTTATCATCACAAATATTTATATATATATATCAGAAAAGCAAGTAGCCATGAGCAGGATAAGTCTGGGACTCAGAACCAAACGGATCAATCAAAATTAGATTCCTGGCTCCATCAGTGACCAAATCAAGAAAGAAAAAAAATTTCTGTTGTAGAGAGGATTATTCATTCAACTTACAAGTGACAAGCATCACCATCTTCCCAGAAATTTCAAGACTCTTGGGACACCAATTGTAGAGACTCCTGTGGGATTATATAAATAATTTAGAAACTTTCTTGCTAGAAGTCCTTGAAGTGGAATTCATTATTACTTCTACTCCTTTAGAGTATTAGCAAAACTAAGAGTGGTTTTCAATTGCCTGCCCTTCTAGTACTATAGTAAGTATGCACAATAATTTATTTAAATTAATTTCTGGTTTATTTGAGACTTACTATAGGTCTAAGATCAGACCTAGATTAATTATTTAACCTTTATTGGTAGGGTTTGTTGAAGAATTGACCAGATTTATTGGGTTATTGTTTAGTGGTTGATCAGATATGTGTGATCTTAATCAATACCCAAATTTTAAAGGGTTCAAGGGTTTTATCAAAGGGATGGTTCAGGAGAGGCCCCAGGGATGGGTTTACCCACAGGGGGCTGGGTAGAGGAAGAAGATTGTTAGTCCCTTTTTTGTGCTCTCTTTCTTTGTAAGGGTTAATTATTGAATGATGGGTGGTTTTCCTTAATTTTGTGCTGAATAGTTCAGGTCAGAGAAGAAAATTTATTCAAAGCACCTAATGTGGTTTTTTCAATGGTTGATGAGGTTATAAAATTTGTCTTTGATTTCCTTTCCTTTTTTATTTATTTATTGGTACACTGATAGTATCTTTCTTACATATCTGGGTAGGACCACAGATGGTTGGGTGGTAATTGTGTGATGAGTAGCGCGATGAGTGTGTGTGGGGGATGAGTTCATGATGGGGGTTACAACCTGGATAGGGCAGAGAGGCCCTCCTTGAATATAAAAATCCTGCCCCCAGGGGTGCTCAGGGCTGCCCCTGAGGTTCTCCCTGTCCTGGTGGGTAACAGTGGGATACAGGTAAATGAGGCATTTCTGCTGGTTGGGAAAATCTAATACAGTTACATGAGACATATCTTCTGGTTGGAAAAATGGTTGTACAGGGTTTCCATGCATGCACAGTCCTGCACAAATTGCTGTGTAGTGCAGATACAGTATACTCCTGTGCAGTAATGGTGATTGGTTTGGTGCTACTTGATTCTACCCACATGTATTGCTGTGCACAATTGGTGGTTTGTTTGTTGCTGAATGATCTTGACTGCATGCATATATTGCTTGTTAGTCTGTGGTGGGATTTTACTGTTGGGAATATTTCTGGGTAGTCTGTAGTGGGCTTTTACTGTTGGGAATATTAGGGCGTATCAAAGTTAAGCAAACCCGCCATTTTTTAATGGCTGGTTTCAACCCATATCCCCCATTTCAAAATGGCAATTAAAAATCAAAAAACCCACTTATTTCACATCAGACATGTCAAAGTTACCTGAAAATAAATGGGTTTTTTCAAATAAATTATATAAAGGCCTTCAAAAGCTCAACTAGGCATCATTCCACATCATCAACCCTGGTTTCATCCTCAAACCTCATTGGAACACTTCATCACTCTCATTGCTTTATTGCTATGATTGTCACTTCATCACTCTCATTGCTTCATTGCGCTTCATCACTTCATCACTCTCACCTTGCTTTATCACTTTAATGACTTTATTGCTTTCATCATATCCATCCTCTTATTGCTTCCTTACTTCATCACTTCATCCCCCCTTTCATGAAATCCTCACTGTCGTTGCTTTATTTCTTCATCAATTCATTCCACTTACCCTTTTTAAATTTCCCCTCAGCAACACTGCCCCCGCAAGTCCACTCAACCAAAGCAAACATCCCCCAGGAACTCAAAATACAACAATCCTCCCCCATAAGCTTCCAAAGGCTCATATCAGCTCAAGAGAGCTGACCACATCATCCTGATAAACTGGCTTAAAATCCCGTCCAACTACAATTCTTGCTTTGGATCCAACAATGAAACACAAGTTGGCCAACCTCCATCCTCTAAGGTTAATGGATATCTCCTGATGTCCAATGAACTCAAGAATAAAACCAAAGGTAGGCTGGATCTTTCATCCAAACAGATGCGGGAGCAATTCAAGAAGTATTGAGCCAAGTAAAAAAAGGCCCACTCCATGTCAATCTTGTCAAGTTGAAAGAATCAAAAGTGGCCAGCACCTCCTGCGTAGTTGCGGCACTTCCAGTGTCAATACTTCAAATTCAGTTGTTCCTCTCCTATCTTCACTCCATGGTCTCTGCGCCAACTTCTCCCATCATTATTACCTTTCCTCCCTTCATTCCATCATCATCTCCTTTCCTCCGGTCATTCCATCATCATTACCTTTCCTTCCTCCATTCCCTCACCCCTTCTCCAACCTCTCCTCTTCATACTTTCCTCCCGCGATCAACCAACTTCTTCATGCCTTCCTCCCGTCATCATTTCCTCATCTCCTCATTTCCTCATCTCCTCAATTCCTCACTGCTTTCAACCGCTTGATTAATCCTCCTTCCATCTTCATCTTGCTCCATCATTCTTCACATCTGCCTCCGCTCCTCACTCCCCTTCCTTCAATCCTCCCATCAAATTCTCGCCATCCAATCATCACTGTCACCGTTGATCTCAACCTCCGCTGCCTCCTGCCATCTTTTGATACAACAAAAAGCATTGATCTCCCGCCTTCATTCCAAGACTTCTGTCAACTCCTTGATTCTGTCCAGCTAAGAGGCGACTTCTTGCTCTGACTCTCACGACACCAATCCAACGTTCATGTCCAATCATTTGTGTCATTTTCATCTTATGCTTATTTTGATTGTCCCTCCTTTGCGCTAGCTTCTTCCTTCTTTGTTTCTGTCGGTCTTTGTTTTGAAATCCATGAATCTAAGTTTTCACGGTTAAAAGCCGAAAGCTGCGAAAGAGCCGATCCGGCAATCATGGACTCAACTGGACCGACAGACTCAAACTCATCCCTCCTCCGTACCTTAACGGACTCCATACCCAACCTTCACAAATCCAACTTCTCATTATGGCGATCAAAACTAACCACCATATTCTACCTGAAAGGAATTTTGAAATGGCTTAAACACGATGACAACAAAGAATGTCCTCCTGAAATTAACTTGGAAATTGCCGGGTACATCTTAGCCAAGCTGGATAATCAAACTTACGTGAACTGTGTCAAGGACTCCAATGCTCTGAATGGAATCGCACTCTGGAAGTTGATCAACAAGTTCTATGCCTCCTCTCAGACTACCAACAGATCTCGGATTTTTTTTAACTTTCTCAACCTTGCATTTGACCCAAAGAATGTAGAGAAATTCATTACTGACGTGCAATCATGCCTTCTGCAAATCTCTGAATTTGGCATAAACATGGACGAAGACATAGTTGCCTACTTGATTCTGTACAAGTTTCCGCCACAACTTGAGCACTTAAAGACCACCATAACCCATTCCCTTGGCAAAGCAAAGATCAACAGCAACTTAGTTCTCAGGCATCTGAACCAAATCAAAAATGAGGTGGCGGCAGGAACCTATGCTTCAGCTCTGCTAGCAAATCAAGAACCCCTACGTTGCAAACCTAACTGGCACAATCCTCAAGCTTATCATCCAAAGAACAAGTGCTTTGCCCTATATCCTCACCTGCGCCCCAACTTCAATTGAACCAGTGATAATCTCCCCTCCAAGAATCAACCGCAATCAACCTCCAACCCTAAAGCCTCAGCCAACTTGGCATACACCTTTTCCATCGCCAACCTCCATCAGATCAATCGCGGCTCCCTGCTCCTGGACTCCAGAGCCACCAAAAACATGTTTAATAGCCCCAACTATTTCAATTGGCTCAAGGATGACAGTACCAAAGTCAACACTGGAAAGCCCGACGCATTCATCATGTCCCAAGGGACCGGCAACGCTATCATTCACACCAACACTGCATCTCTCACTCTCACCAACTTGCTTCTGGTACCCAATCTGGCGGTCAATTTGATCTCGCTTGGCCAGCTCATCCAAAAGGGATGTTCACTGGTTTGACTGGACTCCAAAGGGTTTGGTGTGCTTTTCAAAGGAAAGCTGATAATATCCGGTTGCATTCACAACAATCTCCTCTACGTCGAAGAATCAATCCCTAATCCATTGAATTGCCACACTTTCCTCTCCATGTCCACGATTCACAAGCGATTTGGCCACATTCACCGTGAACAAGCCAAGATTCTATCCACCTTTTTTCCCAATCTGAAATGGGAAAATTATGCCTGCACCTCTTGTGCAAAAGGAAAAAGCCACCAATTACCTTTCAAAAACCACATTCCTCCAAGTTCCCATCCTTTTGAATTTGTCCATGCTGATGTCTGTGGTCCAATCAATCCCATCTCCAAATCCGGTTATAGATACTTCTTACTTCTCACCAACAATTACTCTAAATATAAGACTTGCGTGCCCCTCAAGCTCAAGTCAGACGTGACCAATGAAATCATCAACTTTATAAAATTGAACTCAAATCTTTTTGATCAAATGCTAAAAATTTTTCACTCCGAAAACGGCGGTGAATTCATAAATTCCCGTCTCTCATCCTTCCTGAAAGACAACGGTATCCTCCACACCACCTCTGAACCTTACACCCCTCAACACAACCCAGTTGCCAAACGAGGAAACAGAACACTTGTCAAGGCTGCCAGAACATCAATGATAGACATGTCCATTCCACTTGACTTATGGGATGAGATCATGGTTGGCATGTGCGAGATCCTCAACTCAGTTCCATCAGTACACCTTAAAGTTTCCCCGTTTGAACTCTGTCACAACAAAACTCCAAAGCTTAAACTGTTTTGAACGCTAGGCTCCAAGACCATTGTTCTAAACAACAACTCAAAATTCTCTAAGTTTGACAAAAAGGGTGTTGAAGGAATCTTGGTGGGATTTGACCTTGCCCTAAACTCATACAGGGTATATTTCCCCAAATTTGGTTCAATTGTCCGTGGCAAACATGTTCAAATTTTTGAAAACATGAAATTTGACAACTTTTCCTCCTCCTCTCCCGACTCCCCTTTTGACTCCCTTCTTCCTGATCCCTTGACTGACATTCTCACTCTCCCTATTCCCCAAATTACTCAACCTCCAAATCTGGTATCTCAGAGCTCTGTCTCATCCACACCCAAACCTCACCTGTCTCCCTCCAATCCACCAACTCCCACGTCTTTGACATCAGAGAGCAATTCAAACTCCGAGTCAAACTCTGACGCATCAGATGGCGAGCAAGTTTCCAATCTTCTAACTCCTCACAACACTTACAACTTCCGCAATCGCTCAACCGTTCAGCGGCCTCAAAGCTTTGGTTTCCTCATGTGATCCGTCCCTAAATCCTATAAAGACGTGGAGAAGAGCCCCAATCAAATTAGATGGTTAGAATCAATGAAAGTGGAGCTGGACGGCATAGACCTACTTAAAGTCTGGGAGGGTTGCCACACTCTACCTGACGGTAAGCAAGCTCTGACTACTGTCTGGGTTTATCGACTCAAGGAACAGCCCGACGATTCCAAATCTCTTTTCAAGTCAAGGTTGTGCATCCAAGGCTTCAAGCAAACGGAATTCTGCGATTACGGAGAAACATACGCTCCCACCGGCTCGATCACCACTCTCTGCGCTCTCCTAATCTACTCCTTCCATCATTCTCTTAAAATCCGCCAAATGGACATTAAGTCCGCCTTCTTACACGCCCCACTCGACGAGGACGTCTACATCAAACAACCTGAAGGATACTCTTCAAACTTCCCTTACTTCAAACTCAACAAGGCCCTGTACGGCCTTAAGCAGGCTCCAAAGAGTTGGTTCGACACGTGAAGGGCGTGTATTGTACTCAAAGGATTCATTGCCTCAAGCGCGGATCCCTGTCTCTACATTAACAGCAAGCTTTCCACCTTTGTCTTTGTCTACGTGGATGACCTGATTGTAATTGGTCAATCAACTGAATTCTGCAATTGGCTCAAATCCAAATTTTCCATCTCTCACAATGGCCCGCTTCACAAGATCCTTGGAAATCAACTTGTCAACACTCCTCAGGGACCCGGTCTTCTGCAACCCAAGCACATCGAGTATGCCCTAAAAGAGTTAGGCTTGTTTTAATCCAAACCAATCACCACACCCATGACTCCCAACGTTCACCTCTCCCCGGCAGCCAATGAAGAATTCAATGACTTCCTCAAACTCAACATCAACTTTTGATTGTCCTCGGGCTTTCTTAATTTCATTGCCAGTAGAACTCGTCCCAACCTGTCCTACGCGGTATCCACTCTCTCTCAATTCAATAGCAAACCCGGCCTTCAGCACTGGCTAGAGGCCAAACATGCTTGGCAATATCTGAACCATACCAAAAACCTGGCACTCAGACTCAAGTCGACACACTTCAATTACAACATCAAATGCTTCAGCGACTCCGATGGCGGCAATGACACTTTGACGCGTAGAAGTCATACCGGTTTCATCATCCTGTTGTATGGCTGTCCAGTATCCTGGAGTAGCAAACTCCAACCATCAGTATCTCTCTCTTTGACTGAGGGTGAAATGAAAGCCTTGGTATCTTTTGCCCAAGAAAAATTGTGGCTTGATAATCTGCTTCACGACCTCAACACCCATATTCAACTATACCACTGCTTCAACATTGACAACAAGGCGGTCAACAACCTAGTCTGTTTCAAGTCGCATCATAGTGCCTTAAAACACGTGGACACTCAGATCAAGTGGCTCCAAGAGCATCGCGAGGCCAAGAATCTAATTACCAATCTCATTCCATCTCATGAAATGATTGCCAACCCGTTAACCAAGCCAGCAATCAGACCCTTGTTTCAAGCTCTCACCTCCGTTGTACTAGCATCTCACAACTGAACAGGGTGGTGTGTCGAGTTGACAGAATCAAAAGTGGCCAGCACCTCCTGCGTAGTCGGGGCACTTCCAGTGTCAATACTTCAAATTCAGTTGTTCCTCTCCTATCTTCACTCCATGGTCTCTGCGCCAACTTCTCCCATCATTATTACCTTTCCTCCCTTCATTCCATCATCATCTCCTTTCCTCCAGTCATTCCATCATCATTACCTTTCCTTCCTCCATTCCCTCACCCCTTCTCCGACCTCTCCTCTTCATACTTTCCTCCCGCGATCAACCAACTTCTTCATCCCTTCCTCCTATCATCATTTCCTCATCTCCTCAATTCCTCACTGCTTTCAACCCCTCAATTAATCCTCCTTCCATCTTCATCTTGCTCCATCATTCTTCACATCTGCCTCCGCTCCTCACTCCCCTTCCTTCAATCCTCCCATCAAATTATTGCCATCCAATCATCACTGTCACCATCGATCTCAACCTCCGCTGCCTCCTGCCATCTTTTGATACAACAACAAGCATTGATCTCCCGCCTTCATTCCAAGACTTCTGTCAACTCCTTGATTCTGTCCAGCTGTGAGGCAACTTCTTGCTCTGACTCTCATGACACCAATCCAACGTTCATGTCCGATCATTTGTGTCATTTTCATCTTATGCTTATTTTGATTGTCCCTCCTTTGCGCTAGCTTCTTCCTTCTTTGTTTCTTTCGGTCTTTGTTTTGAAATCCATGAATCCAAGTTTTCAAATCTCCACCGGCTTTGGTATCACCAACTCCAATAAATCAAAGGGAATAAACTTGGTGGTTGATAAGTTGGACTCCATTTGTCCTTTTTATGTCCAAATGGATGAAATCTTTGGAAAGAAGGCCAATATCACCCCTTTAGCCTCTTTTTATGCCCAACAATCAGATTCAGTTGATGCGGAGGACCTGGCTGTCAATGCTTGGCCTAGCAATGATGATCCCAATGAAACCTATGAGTGGACCCAATCTTATGTGGAGGAGGATATTCCAACAGAATCAGCTTCAATCATGTCTAAATCAGCATTGATCAAAAATTCAAACCCTTCCTTGGACCCCTCAATTCTTTCTTTGGATTGCTTTCTTCCTGGGATGGAAGAACTCAATGACTTGGCCGACAAGGAGCAAGTTATTCCTGTATCACCACAATTGGAATAATCTGCTCAAGTAGGGAACCAATTTTTTTTCTCTTCTGTCTGGTTAATCCTGACTGAATTATATTTTAAAAAATCAGGCTTGTCTGTCCTGGAATGGCCAAATACTCAAGCCAATGGGGCCTCCCACATTGGCTTCAAATGAGAGAAATGACATTCCCTCAAAAACCTCCTCTGCAAAGGGAAAGCAAAAGGCCTCAGATTCCATCAACCTCAACCCTAATAGCCTTCAAAAGCAGAGAAACATGTCAAATTTTTCTGGCTTTGAGGATACCATGAAGAAGCAATATTCAAGTAAGTTCATTGATTGATTTTACTTGCTTTCAAAATCAAGCTCATTCCTATTCCCCTCCAAAAAACAGTTAAATCACAAATAGAATCCAAAAAACTTCAATTTGAACAGGAGAAGTGGGATCCTCAACTGGCTATTGATTGTCAAAAGTAGAAAGATGAGAGTTTTGCTCATCAACACAAGTTGGATTCTGAGTGTCAAATCAAACAGGCTGAGCTGGAGTTTAAAAAAGAGGAAAAGGAGAAGGATCAAGAGCAAGACCGACTCAAAAAGGAGAGGGAAAGGCTAGCCACAGAAAAAAAGATAGGTTATTGGTAGCCATGGAATGTTTTGCAGCAGTAGAACTGTGGATGAAATAAATGAAATTAATCAATTTCTTAGTTTGTAAATATTTTTACTTTGATAAAAATTTTGAAAATAAAAACAAAAAAATTATTCTTGATTGCAAAATTTCTTGAGAGTATTTTCAACACCACCAATGAACAAATCTTTTTTATTTATATATATATTTTTTTTTGTAAGATATATTTTGCCACCGGCCAAGTCCTTGCTATTTTTTTGAGTTGTTCTATTGATTTGCATGGAAATGGCCATCCTAGTATGGGAGGCAGTATCCACTGCAGGAAAAGTACAGTGTTTGTACTTGTTTGCTGCCCAAACCATTTTCACAATAACCTTTGGTTTGAAATCAATCCCAAAACCCAAGTCTGGGAACACAAATTGGCCATTGGATACTTGATATTCATCCTTGTTATAAATAATTCATCCATTCAATTTTTTGGTTGGGACCACAAGTAAAAAGGAATAGTCAGAGACATCACCTTGGTCAATATGGGTTGAGTTTTAAAAGGATTCTAAGGTGAAGGTTATTTGAGGTGAGCAGTCAAAAGCAGTAAGACCAGATCCAGATTTCAATGAGGAGAAGTAAGGGATGTTTTTCTCTATCATAGCTTCACGGTTGGAATCAAATGCAAGTTTGGCTAATTTTCAAAACATTTGGCCCAATATTTGAAAGACCTTGTCAGACCTAAGGCTCAAAAAATAACACGCTTTAGGGGATTATTTGACAGCATCTTTCTTCAAATATTTTCCAAATAGTTCAGAAGGGCCCATCAGTTTTTGCCATCCCATTGCCCACATTTTCCCATCCCAAGATCTTGAGGGACCAACAGTGTTGACAAATTTTTTGAATTGGTGAAGGAATGTTGTTACTGAGTTGATGTACTTCTTCTCTTTCTCAGAGAGTTCATTCAAAGGGATAAATTGGATGATGGAAACCATAGCCTCATGATCCAATTGATCTTGAACATATATGTTTCCAGAGCTGAAGAAATGGAATGGCTTGATCTTCTGTTTGGCCTGTTGCAACTCTTCAGGGGTGTGCTTTTTAATTTTCTTGAAAATGGATGGATAAAGGTTCAAGGGACATGGTTTGCATGAAGATCAAAAAAACTTTTCATTAATTTTTTCCTCAGTCACTTCCAATGCAATTTCTGAATCCCGCATTTGAGCCCTCCTTCTCTGGTGAGCCCTTTTATTCCTACTTCTCTGTATGTTTTTTAAGCTATCTCCATCCATCATTTTACCTCCCAACCATATACTTTGATTGGGGTGAGGATCAAGATGGAAATCCATTAGTTGTAATATTTTGAGTTTGGTGGGTGAAGAATGGGCTGTGAAGAAAGGGTTTTCAAAGAAGTGGAATGTCTGATTGCATTGCATTGAATAAAAAAAGCAAAAAAAACAGCCATTAGTCCAGTATAAACCACTTAGATGATCAACAAACATATAAAATAACAAAAACCATACCGGCAATTCTCCTACCAAAAAAAAATAAAAAAAACTATCATCAGTCTGGTATAAACCACTTAGATGATCAACCAACATAGAAAATAAGAAGAACGTTACTGGTAATTTCCTACCAAAAAAAAAGAAAAGGTCAGTCAACTTCTCAAGAACTGAGAGGAGGAGGAGGAGCGTAAGGGGGTGCACCTCACCAGTTGGTCAATTGATGGATTGATCAACTGGCAAGATCAATTGTTGCTGGTTGACCAATTGCTTGCCGGTTGATTGATTGATTGATTGACTGGCAAGCAATTCATTGATTTATTGAGTGGCAAGCAATTCATTGATCAATTGGCCAGCAGGCAATTGATTGATTGATTGACCAGAAAGAGGCAATTGATTTCCAATCAATCAGGGGCGGGGAGAGGAGGAGGAGGAGGAGGAGGAGGAGGGGCTCACCTTGATCAGGATCCAGGGGGGACCTAAAGGTTGAATGATCAAAGGATCAGCAACCAGTGAGGGGCAGGAGGAGGAAGAGGGGGGAGGGGGCTTACCAGGGTTAGGAGGAGAGGAGGCAGTGAGTGAGATGAGGTGAGGTGGAGGTGGATAGTGAGGTGGAGGTGATGGTGAGGTGGAGGTGATGGGGAGGTGGTGGTTATGGGTGAGGTGGTTTACGTGGAGGTGATGGGGAGGTGGTGATGATGGGTGAGGTGGTGGTTGTGGGTGAGGAGGAGGAAGTGTACCTATGAAGGTGGACAAGTGGTTTGGTGGGGTGAGGTTGTTTTGGAATTTGTTTTTGTCTAAGTCCACCAAAAAAAAAAAAAAAAAAAAAAAAAAAAAAAAAAAAAAAAAAAAAAAAAAAAAAAAAAAAAACCGTAGTCAGCCTAGGATTCTTGGTTAAACAACCTAAAGAAAAAAAATTGTGATTTTATTTTTTAGCTATTTAGCTATTTAAAAACCCAATGCTACTCATCAAAGTTAGCAAGTGTGGGGGGTAGAATTGGCTCTATCATGGCCAAAGATGAAGTAGAAGATGAGGCTGGGATGACTTGAGGAGGATCAGGAATATCTTCTTTGAATATTTTTTCCCATTCATCTTTGATGTTGGCAAGAAGGCTGTGAAGGATTAAAAAACTGATAATCCAGTTGATGAGGAACTTCATGTCTTTGGAATATTGGAGCTGGTTTTGCATCTCCTTTAAGCTTGCCAATCTTCCTTTCAGGATTCCTATGGCATCCTCAATCCAAACTTGTGATTGGGAAAGATGATAGTTGAAATCAGTTTTGGCTTGATCATTGGTTGAAACATTGTGGTATGCCAGAACCACATATTTCCGACTAGCATAAGCTGAATTGGCCAGAAGTTATTGATCTTGGTCAAAGCAGTTATATGGTTGTTGGGCAATTGGCATTCAATTGAAAACATATGAATCATGACAAGAACCAGGAAGGCCAGCATGGAGGGATATGAAATTCTTGTTGTTATCACAAACAAGTTGTAGTGCCACAGAGTATCTATAAAAACCAATAAAAAAAATTTGGTCAGTGTATTATCAAAGGCTTTGGAAAGTAAATGAATCAATTTCCTTTTTTTCCAATCAAAATAATGGTTGCCATCTAGCTTGGGTTGTTGACTCAAGGGGATAGTGGTTCCATCAACAAAACCAATTCAACCATGAAAGCCTTCATTCTCCATTACTTGAGATATCTCCTTGAGGTCTTCTTTTTTTTGACCAACAAAAGACAGAGAAACAGAAAGATAGGATAGTCATCATGAATCTTTTGGTGTATAAGTCAATGGATCCATAACTGACCAAGAATAAATTTTCTAATTGATGAATTGCTGCTCCATTTCCATGTAATCTCAATCTACAAAGAGCAACATCCATTGGATAGCTGGATTTTGTTGAGGATTACAAGAATTTTTCTGAAAGATGTGGTGGTCTTCAATCATCTCCAAAAGTTTCATGAAAGAAGGTAATAAAGTTTGGAACAGTTGCTGGAAGCTTCAGTGGGGCAGTAGGTGAAGCTTTTGCCTCTCATACATAGGTTTCTGGAGAGCATGTCTTTGTGGAACCATGTATTGCTTTTCCAATATAGAATTCAAAGATAACCAAGTTATTCCAAATTGGAGTCTGAATCCGAGTCAAATAATCAAGAAATTTCAGTCAGCTTTTTTGCATTTTCAACATGCTGCGGGGAAGTTTGATTTGACATGTTGAGAAAGATGGTGATGTGATGATGATGGGATGTGTGTGAAGCAATGGAGATGTGAAGCAATGGAGATGTGAAGCAATGGAGATTCAAAGCAATGGATATTTGAAGCAATGGAGACGTGGAGAAATGAAGATGTGAAGTGATGGAGATGTGAAGGAACGGAGATGTGAAGCAATGGAGATGTGAAGTGATGGAGATGTGAAGAAATGGACATGTGAATCAATGGAGATGTGAAGTGATGGAGATGTGAAGCAATGGAGATGAGATGTGTGTCATATGTATGGATTTGATTAGTTGGAGTTGTGGATGGGTGTTTTGAATCCCATGGATGGTGAAGGGATGAAGTGGCGGGTTTGATTTTTGAAACCTGCCATTTTAAAATACACCTTTTAGGGGGTATGTGTATTTCAGAAAACCTCCATTTTTAATGGTGAGTTTGGTCAACAAAAATGGCAGGTTTCTAATGGCTGTTTTTCTAACTTTGATACGCCCTTTTGCTGGGTAGTCTTTAGTGGGCTTGTACTGTTGGGATGTTTTGTTTCACATGCTTCTGAATTCATAAATTTCTTTTTGGTTGGGGTTGTTTATGCACCACATGATCTTGGCTTCCTGCATAAATTGTTGTGTGGTAACTGGGGTTGTTTGGTACTACAAGATTCTGGCTGCCTGCATAAATTGCTGTGCATAATTGGGTTTGTTTGTTACTACATGATCTTGGCTGCCTGCATCAATTGCTGTGTGGCAGGTGAAATTTTTTGGTGCTAAAAGATCTTGGCTGCCTGCATAAATTTCTGTGCATAGCTGGGGTTTTTTGGTACTACATGATCTTGCTTATGGTTCTGAGTATACAGGTGAGGTGATTGGAAGTATGTTTGGTTGAGGTGTTTTGGTGAGATTTCACTGGTATGTGCTTAGGTATTCCAAGTATATCCATATGGCCTTTCACTGGTTTGTGATACCTGGGTGTGATATGAGCTGTCCAAAATTGATTTTGGCTGTATCTTCTAAACCATGAGAGATAGAGGGGTAGTTTGACTGGGTGACTATATTTGATTTTTGGTTTATAATCCATTACTGAAGTTATATTTATTATTGGGATTATTTTTATACTAAAAAATTGAGTCTGATGGCTACAGATAACATTTGATCTACCACAGCATTTGAATCAAATCATCAGATACTAATATTTCAAATTCATTGCTCATGTGATTGGAAACTTCTATCAAAAAAATAGCTAGATTAGGGCGTATCAGAGTTAAGAAAAACCACCATTTCTTTATGGCGGGTTTCAAACCAAATGCACCATTTCAAACCCTCCATTAAAAATAAAAAAAACCCACTTATTTCACATCAGACGTGTCAGAGTTACCTGGAAATAAGTGAGTTTTTTCAAGTAAAGTATATAAAGGCTTCCACCTCCTGTTCACTTCATATACCCCTGGTATTCCACCTCCAACCTCCAAAAAATTCTACCTCCAACCTCATCTGAAAAAAAATTGATTCATTGCTCTTCATCTCTTCATAACTATCCTCATCACTTTATCACTTTCATCCCTTTATTGCCTTCATCACACCCAGCTAACTCTCATTGGATCACTATCCTCATCACTTCATCACTCTTATCACTTGATTTCTCTCATCACATCCTAACTCTCATCACTTTATTGCTTTCATCACATCCTAACTCTCATTGCTTTATCCCTCTTTTCACTTCATCACTCTCATCTCTTCCTATTCTCTTTTCTTCATCACTCTCATCTTCTCACCACTTCATCACTCTCACCACTTAAACGCTCTCATAGCCCTTCATCCCTTCATCCCTCTTACTCTTTTTAAATATACCCTCAGCAATCCTCCCCCCGCAAGTCCACTAAACAATCCAATGGACCAAAGCAAACATCCCTCAGAAACTGAACATCCAACAATCCTCCCCCATAAGCTTCCAAAGGCTCAAGTCAGCTCAAGGGAGCTGATCACATCATCCTGGTAAACTGGCTCAAAATTCTGTCCAACTACAATGCTTTCTTTGGATCCCACAATGAAACATGCATTGGCCAACCTCCATCCACTAAGGACAATGGTTATCTCCTGATGGCCAATGAATTTAGAATAAAACCAAAGGTAGGCTGGATCTTTCATCCAAACAGATGAGGGATAAATTCAAGAATTATCAAGCCAAGTACAAAAAGGCCCACTGCATGTCAATCTCCACTGGCTTTGGTATCATTGACTCCAACAAAGCCAAGGGAATCAACTTGGTGGTTGATAAGTTGGACTCCATTTGTACTTTTTATATTCAAATGGATGACAACTTTGGAAAGAAGGCCAAAATCATCCCTCTAGCTGCTTTTGAAGCCCAAAAATCTGTTAAGTTGATGCCAAAAACTTGGCTAGGGATTCTTAGCCTAGCAATGAGGACTTTGATGAAACCTTGGCCTTTGAGTGGCCCCAATCCAATGCAAAGGAGGATATTCAAACACAATCAGCTGCAATCACATCTACTTCCACATTGATTGATGAGTGAAACATAACCTTGGACCCCTCACTTACATTTTTTGATTGCTCTCTTCCTGGGATGGAAGAACTGGAGAACTTGGCCCATGAGGAGGATGTCATTCCCGTATCACCACTGCCATCAAGATCTGCTCAAGTAAGGAACCAAATTCTTTTCTTTTCTGTCTGGTCAATCCTGGCTGATTTAGATTGTAAAAAAACAGGCTCATCCATTCCCAAATGGCCAAAAGCTCAAGGCAATGGGGCCTCCCACATCCCCTTCAAATGATAGAAATGATGTTCCCACACAAAACTCCTCTGCAAAGGGAATTCAAAAGGCCTCCAATTCCATCAACATCAGCCCCGATAGCATTCAACAGAGGAGAAACACTTCAAATTTTTTGGGCTTTGAGGAGGTCATGGAGAAGCAAGATTCAAGTAAGCCCATTGGATTCTCCTTGCTTTCAAAATCAAGCTCATTCCTATTCTCCTCTGAAAAACAGTGAAATTCCAAATTTAATCTGAAAAACTTCAGTTTGAAAAGAAGAAGTCCCTTTTTCAACTGGCTATTGATTTTCAAACTCAGAAAGCCAAGATTTTGTCTCATCAACAATAATTGGATGCTGAGTGGAAGTTGAACCAGGCTGATTTATAATTTAAAAAAGAGGAAAAGGAGAAGGATCAAGAGCATTCACAACTGGAAATGGAGAGGGAACAACTGGCAGCAGAAAAAAAAGGATAAGTGGTCAATGGCTGCGGCATACATTGGTAGCAGTAGAACAGTGGATGAATTAAAGCAGATTACTCAAATTCTGGGCCTGTAAATATATTTGCTTTGATGAAAAACTTATAAAGAAAAAAAAATAATTTTTGATTACAAAAATGCTTAAGACTAATTTTAACCCCACCAATAAAAAAATATTTTTTTTCCTAGAGTATATTTTCCCACTCCCCAAGTCCCTGCAAATGTTTTGAGTGGTTTTGTTGATTTGAATTGACATTGCCATTCTTGTATGAGTGGCACTCTCCACATCAGGAAAATTACAGTGCTTGTACTTATTGGCTGCCCAAAGAATTTTGACCATACCTTTTTGCTTGAAATCAATTCCAAAGCCCAGGTCAGGAAAAACAAATTTTCCGTCTGATACTTGATATTCATTTGTAGTTGCAATAAGTTTTCCATTAGATTTCTTGGTTGGAACTGCAAGTAAAAAGGAATACTCAGAGATTTCACCTTTTTAAATGTGAGGTGAGTTGTAAAAAGAGTTGGATGTGAAAGTGACATGTGGAGAGCAGTCAAAGGGAGTAGGCCAAGAACCAAATTTGAGTGATGAGGAGGAGGGGATGCAGTTTTCCTTCATCATTTCACAGTTTTATTCAAAGGGAAGTCTGGCCAAATTGCAAAACATTTGTACTAAAATTTGAGAGACTTTGTCTGCCTTAAGATTGACAAAAATATACTCTTGAGGGGAAGATTGAATAAATGATTCTTTCGAATAGCGTCCAAATAACTCAAAGGGGTGAATTGATTTTTGCCATCCAATTACCCACATTTTTCCACCCCAAGATCTTGAGGGACCAACACTTTTGACAAATTTTTTTTACTGGTGAGGGAAAGTTGTCACAAAGTTGATGTCCTTCTTGTCTTGGTTGAAAATTTTATCCAATGGGACAAATTAAATTATTTAAAAAAGACCCTTGTGATCAGAATTATTGAGAAAAATTACTTTTCCATGGCTGAAGAAATGGAATTTCTTGATTGTCTGCTTGGTATGTTCAAACTCAGCAGGCAAGGGTTTTTGATTGTTCTTTTTGTTTTCAGCAGTGATGGCAGGACACAGATCCAAATTTTTTATTTTCCATCCAGACCATACAACCTTTTTGTTGATTCCCCCTTTTCAAGTTCCAAAGAGATTTATGATGCCCTCATTTGATCCCTCTTTTGCTTCAAATTCCTCTGTTTGCCACCTCTCTTTATTTTTGTCACCTCATCTCCTTCCATCTTGTTCCCTCCCAGGAAAATGCTCTGCTTGAGGTGAGGATCAAGAAGGGAGTCAATTTATAGTATCACATTGTGAGTGTGGTGGGAGAATCAATGGAATTGAAGGAAAATTCATCAAAAAAGGATTACCAAAAAAAATTGTCAGTCATATGATCACAAAAAAAAAAAATACTGGACATGAACAAATTGGGCCTGGCTTATTACCAAACAAAAAAAAATCAGTCACATCATCACAAAAAAAAAATACCTGGGTGTGAACAAATTGGGCCGGGCTTCAGGTTGGGCTATGGGGGCCAGGGAGCATGGGGCCTGGTGTCAAGGGAGGGGTGGTGGCTTGGTTGGCTGGGCAGGAGGGGGCTGGGGGGGGGGGGGGGGCTGGCAGCAACCAAGAGGGAGGGAGGGGGCTGGCAGCCACTGGGGGGGGGGCAGAGCGGCAAGGGCCAGCAAGCTGGCGCGGGGGCAGCAAGAGCAAACAAAGCGGGAGGGAGGGGCCAGAGCAAAGGGGGTGGGGGCCAGAAATTCAGGCAGGGGGTTGGGCCAGAGTAGGGAAGGGGGTTGGGGGTTGCTGGCAATTGAGGGGGGTGGGGGGAAGGGCCAGCAATCAAGGGGGGGCGGGGATCAAAGGGGGGGCAAGGTAGCAGAGGGGCCAGGTAAGAAAAGGAGCAGGGGGGGTGGGGCAGGAGCAAATGAGGGGGGGTGGCAGGGCCGGCAATCAAAACAAAGGGGGGGTGGCCGGGCCAGCAATCCAAAAAAATGGGGGGGCAGTCCAATTGAAGGGGGGGCGGCAATTGAAAGGGGGGCAAGGGAGCAAGCAAAGGTGGTGGGATATGGTGAGGGAGTGAGAAAGAGGGAGAGGAGGTGAGGGAGCAAGAAAGAGGGAGAGGAGTTCAGCAAGGACGGAGGGAAGAGGAGGATGAGGAGGAGGGGGGAACTTACCTGAGGAAAGAAGCAAGGAGGTGGGGGGGCCTAAGGTGAATGGATCAAAGTATCAGTATCCGTTGATGGGGATGGATGAGGAGGAGGATGAGTAGGAGGGGGGGAGCTTACCAGGGGTGCCAACCAAAGGGTGAGGGGAGGTGGTGGGTGAGGAGGAGGGGTGATGTGGGGGTGGTTGGTGAGGAGAAGGAAGGAGTGGACCAACCGGTGGTTTGGTGGGGTGAGGTGGGTGGTTTGGAAGTTTTGAGTCTGTTCTGTCTAAGTCCACCCCCCCAAAAGAGAAAAAAATAACAACTCAGCCTAGGAATTTTGGGTGAACAATCAAAACCAAAAAAATATGGTGAAGGGATTTTTTAACTAATTTGAAATCAAACATTACTCATCAAAGCAAGAAAGTTTGAGAGGAAGAATCCATTCTCTCATAGAAGAAGATGAGGGAAATGATGAGACAGGGATAACTTGAGGCAGATCCAGAATATCATCTTCAAATATTTTGTCCCATTCATCTTTGATGGTGGAAAAAAGATTGCAAACAATTACACAAGTGATAATCCAGTTGATGAGGAAATTCATGTCTTTGGGGTTTTGAAGCTGGTTTTGCATTCCCCTTAAGCTGGCCCATCTTCCTTTCAGGACTTGTATGGCATGCTCAATCCAAACTTGTGATTGGGAAAAATGATAGTTGAAATTGGTTTTTCCTTGATTGTTGGAAGAAACATTCTGGTATGCTGGAGCCACATATTTCCCACTAGCATTAGCTGAATTGGCCAGAAGTTATTGATCTTTGTCAAATTAGTTCTCTGGTTGTTTGGAAATCCGCATCCAATCAAAAAAATATGAATCATGACAAGAAACTGGAAGGCCAGAGTGGAGGGATATGAACTTCTTGTTGTTATCACAAACAAGTTGTAGGGCCACAGAGTATCTAAATAAACTGATTAAATTTATTTGGTCAGTGTGTGATCAAAAGTTTTATCACATTCATTGGAAAAGAAATGAATCAATTGCCTCTTTTTCCAATCAAAATAGTGGTTTCCATCTAGCTTGGGTTTTTTACTCAAGGGGATGGTGGTTCTGTCAACAAAACCGATGCAACCAGGAAAGCCTTCAGTCTCCATTACTTGAGATATCTCCTTGAATTCTTCTTTTGTTGGCCAAGAAAGGACTGAGCAATGGAAATATAGGATAGCAATCATGAATCTTTTGGTGTATCAGTCAATGGTTCCATAACCAACTGAGAATAGATTTTCTAATCAATGAATTGCTGCTCCATTTACATTTGATCCCAATCTACAAAGAGCAATGGCCAGTTGGATAGCTGGATTGCGTTGAGGATGCTGAGAATTGTTCTGGAAGATGTGGTGGTCTTCAATCATCTCCAAAATTTTTATGAATGAAGGCAATAGAGTTTGGAACAGTTGCTGGAAGCTTAAGTTGGGGAGCAGATGAAGCTTTTGTCTTTCATACATAGGGTTGTGGAGAGTTTTTCTTCTTGGAACCATGTATTTCTTGTGTAATAGAACATTCAAAGCCAATCAAGTTGATTCCAAATTGGAGTCTGAATTTGAGTCTGAATGGCATTCAAGTACTAACTAACGTTCAGTCAGCTTTTTTGAATTTTCAACTTGCTGCCAGGAAGCTTGATGGGACATGGTGAGAAAGATGGTGATTGGATGTGGGGTGATGAGATTATGATGGGATTTGTGTGAAGATGGAGATTTCAAGCAATAGAGATGTGAAGCAATAGAGATGTGAAGCAATAGAGATGTGAAGCAATAGAGATGTGAAGTGATGGAGATGTGAAGCAATGGAGATGTGAAGCAATGGAGATGAGATGTGTGTGATGCAATTGAGATGGGATTGGTATGAATTTACTGAGGTGGAGGTTTGGATGGGTGTTTTGGATGCAATTGATGGTGGATGGATGATGATGCATAAATGGGGGATTTCATGGGGGGTTTGATGTTTGAAATCCGCCATTTTCATGAAACCCACCATTTTGAAATACACCAGTTAGGAGGTATGTGTATTTCAGAAACCTGCCATTAAAAATGGAAGGTTTCTAATGGAGGGTTTTCTAACTCTGATACACCCTATTTTCTCCAAGATCCATCCTGGTGGGTGTGCTGAAACCTTCAGAGAATCTTGATCTTTCACTGCTTGAAGGATTTTATCAATCTTCATTTGTGTCTTGCACATTCCTAATGATTCTTTGAACTTGAAAATCAAGTATCTGAAACATCTTGGTAACCTCAACTTGAACATTGTTTTGAATTAGGAATTGATGTCCCACAAGATTCATGATATCAACAATGATATTTTGGTGTGGCTTGACTGTGTTGGGGTTTTGCTCACTTTTACTTCTCTATTTATTTGTTTTAAGAGTCTTGAAAACCATGAAAAGATTTTGGTTGTAGATGTAGCTTTGATGGGTCTCTTAGAAAGGCCATCCTGGTATCTTCTTGCTTTCTCCTCTAGTAATTTTGTGGGATCTCTTCTTTGTTCATGATGAGGATCTGATACCGGGCACCCCCCCAAAAAAAAAGTATTTCTTGTAAGTACTAAACTAATTACTAGGAGAAAGTAGAAGAGATACTGGGTTTAGTGGAAAGTAAAAGATATGCTGCAAGTAGTGACTGGAATGGCTTTGTTACCTACCTCATAAGTACTTACTTTTGCTTGATCTTTGATCTGGTTGGTTAATCAATGGAGCCAAAGCACTTACTTGGCCTCCTTCCCAGTCTGAGAAAAACTCAGACTGGAAACCTGATACAGGAAATCCATTTCAGGAAATCCCAAGAAAGAAACTTTAAACACACACACATCCATTTTTTGCCCTGTTCTGTCCTGTTTTCTTCAGCTGTTGGTCCAGCCAGACATGCACAATCAAAAAAACATCTCTTTTTTTTGAAATACATAGCTGTAGGACAAAGGAAATGAGAAATAGAACAAAAAGAAAATTGCATAATAGGAGTTTTCTTAAGATCCATAGTACCTTGCAAGACCTTTACTGCAAAGCACACAAATTTATTTCTACTCCTTGCATCATTTGTAGATTTATGTTTGCCTAATCAAGTACAATCTAGAAACGCTCTTTGTCTATTTTGTGTTGTTAATTTGGAATTCTAGTTTTTCTAGATTTCTAAAACACCAAAGGCTGTTGTTGCTTTGTGCACAAGCATACTCTGGTGTACAGTGGGTGGACAAAAGTTGTGGGACTGTTTGTCAAAGCAACCACACCTGGGTACTTCAAAAGATGTAGATGAAGCCGCGGGTGTTGCAACCTTGCTGTTGACCAACCCATCTTTGGGCTCCCCCTCCATCTGAACCATTGCCACATTGCCACCAACTTGGTTTTTGGATTTTGATGTCTGACTACTTGATCAATCCAAAAAACAAGAATGGTAAGTAATTTTTTTTTGAATCTTATTCTTCATATTTGATTCTGATTCATGTTTTTGTTTTTTGATATTCAGTCTTCTTTGTGCACTTGGTTGTTTCAGAAGATGAAGATGGTCAACCCATTGGAAGAAGCTACAATTGCAATGGTCCAAATCCATGTTAGAGCAATTTCAATTGGCCCAACTCAAATTCAACCTTGGACCAATATAACCTCTGTTGGATTACGATTCGCAAAATGTCCGTATGCTTTCAAGCGGAAAGCAAAGACGTCAAATATGAAAGCAACCGTGGAGCGGGCTTACCATCAGAAAAGCACTCAGGCTGAAAGCGCTCGCTATCCATTAAAACAAGCTTTCGGCCCCATAAGAGACCCAGAAACAAAAGAACTGTAAAGCACGATTACCATGCAAAGCTATACTATGAGGACCAAATGGGACGTACATTCTATTGTCTTAGACCGGTCTATAAATAGACCAGGATCGGTTGTACCTAGTTGAATTGTATTATCATCTCATCGTATTCGTGTACATAGCACATTTTTATTATCACTATTTATTTTATCATTGTAATCCAAACTCCAAATCAATTACTTTAACACATTATCAGTACGGCTCACAACTGAACTAAAAACCCAAAATCGAAATTACTCACATTGAAATGGACCGACTCCACGGAAGACGAGTTGTTCTTGACAAAAACAACTATGTGACTTGGGTCACACTCATGGAAGCCAAACTACGGCAACTTGGTTTCTGGAATTACATTATTGGGATAGATAACGTGTTGACCAAGGAGAAGAAGGAGAAATTGTATTGTCTCCTCATGCGGTGCCTAGATGAAGGAATTGTCGCGTTTGTTGGGAATAAGATCACAATTGACAAGAGGGGAGACGGCCGAGCGTTGTGGAATATCCTCAAGGACAAGTTTGTCGGAACTGGAATTCAAGCGCAAGGGGTAGCCCTGGATCAGTTTCTTGAACTCAAGTTTAAGAACCATGATCAATGGATTAGGGACTTACGTGCAACAACTAGGAAAATGGAACTTACCGGGACCTTGGTCAACAACGCCATTGTATCCAGGATTGCAATCCGGACGTTGCCAAGTAAGTATGAATCGTTAATTCAAGTACTGACCCAAGGAAACCACTACCCATCAATTGAAGAAATAATTGCCAGTGTTGAAAACAATAAGGCGATGTTTGGAAATGGCACCAATCTAGTCAAAGAAGAAATTGTGATGCAGTCCAAGGGGAAGTTTAAGTATAAGTGTCACAATTGTGGCAAACAAGGACATATTAAGAAAGACTGTCGGTCTAAGAAAAAGGATCAAAAGGACAAAACTACCGGCGGAATGGCAGCTGGACCCATGGAGTTTGTGGCTAAACTTGATACCTCGACCGCTATGATGTCTGATTTAAATTTAAAACCCATATTGGTCGATTCTGGTGCCTCAGAGCACATGTTTTCGGAAAAGAACCTATTTAAGAACATGGAGAAAGTAGGTGGATCAGTTATAATTGGAGATGCGGGAAAGAAAATTGAAATTGAAGGAAAAGGAAATGTAGTCTTGAGACTAAACAACCAAGTCATTGTCTTTGAAAACGCCCTGTAAGTTCCGAGTATCACCTATAATCTACTATCACTTGGTAAGATTTGGAAGAAAGGTGGACAACTTGTTAATCACGGAAACAAGAAGTTCAGCGTTAAAAAAGGAAACAATGTTGTCTTTGGTGGAAATATCGTTAACAACTTACTTTATGTAGAAGAAACAAGATGCCCAGTTTCCCAAGTGACTGAACACGAGTGATTAGGGCATGGTGGGAGGTCGGACAGTTGTAAGGTGTGTGTGGAAGGGAAAATGGCCAGACCAACCTTCAAGCATCAGATTGAACGGACCAAAAATGTTTTGGAAGAAATCTCGGTCTTAATGGGACCAATTACCCCGGACTAGTTAGGTGGATCTAAGTATATTCTTGTTATGGTTGACAGTGCAATGCGGTTCGTTTGGACCTCATTTTTATTTTCAAAGGATCAAGCACTTGAACATATTCAAAGAATTGTACAGCTTGCCGAAAACCAAGCTGAAAGAAATGTCAAAAGAATAATCAGCGATGGAGGCGGAGAATTTGTGAATAGAAACTTCAAAGAATGGTGTAGCTCACGTGGAATAGAGACTGTTGTTACCACTCCATATACCCCTCAACACAATGGTATCGCCAAAAGAATGAATCGGACGCTGATAGAGAAAGCCAGAGTTTTAAGACTTGATTCAGGGCTACCAAAAGAATGTTGGGCAGAATTGGTATCAGCAGCCACCTACCTACGGAACCGGACAAATGAGATTGGAGGGAAAATGTCTTACAAGCTATTTTTTGGGCGTGCACCCAACTTGAGTCATGTCAAGCGAATTTGATCTCTTGTTTTCTTGACTAAGCTACCAAAGAAAGTAAAAATGGACCCTCGTAGCCAAGAAGGTGTTATGGTAGGATATGAAGAGAACTTTGGAGTTTATTGAATATATTTACCAAAAGAAAAGAAAATGATCCGATCTCGAGACGTTTGTTTTAATGAAGACAAGATCCCATTGAGCAATAGCTTAGACATGTATCTAAAGCCCAGTGGATACTACTTAGACCCAATCCAACCCGTATCTGCAAATGGTAACCCTGTCGACGGTCCGGAATATACTACTGAGGAATCAACCACCCCACTAAACTCCCCACCACTTTCAAGCCAGCCTGTAGTAGTTGACAACGTAGAACAAGATTGTGTAAATGAAACAAATCATCAAGTTGCAACTAATACGGGGGTAAAGAATAAGAAAGCCACCAAAACCAAACCTGGATGGGACTGGATCCCTAGGGAAGTGGCACCAAAAGATATTAGCCGCAACATAAATGAAAATGCAATTGTTGATAGACGAATTCGACAACGAGCACATTTGGCTGAAGAATCAGAAGGACCATTTGACTCACCTAACGACCTAATACACATAGCATTAAGTGGAGTAGCAAAAGAAAACAGGAATGGCCCAAACAACCTGAAAGATGCGAAGCGGACCCCAGAATGGAACCAATGGAAGAAGGCTGTCTTTGAAGAAATTGATTCAATAATTGACAGAGATGTATTTGAATTAATAGAAAGAGACAACTTACCTAAGAATAAAACTCTCATTAACACTCAATGGGTGTTAACCAAAAAGTTTGATGAGAATGGGAATCTGAAGCGATTCAAAGGACGATGTGTAGCCAGAGGTTTTCGCCAGAAACCCGGAATAGACTATGAAGAAACTTTTTCTCCAACAGGACGACTATCTACACTACGATACTTATTTAACTATGCTGTTCAAACTAAACAGAAGGTTCAACAGGCCGACTTTGTAACAGCCTACCTGAACTCTGAACTCAGTGAAGAAGAAGCCGTCTTCATCAATTTACCTGAAGGCTTTGTTGAATGGATCCAGGAAACTAAACCCGAAACTTATAACCTTGAAATCTTCAGGAAATTTGTAGAAGAACCAAAAAACTTCATAATTAAACTTAAGAAGTCACTCTACAGACTTAAGCAAGCAGCACGAAGCTGGTACAATATGCTGAAGGATTGGCTAATTACAAAGAACTTTGACATAAGTGATGCTGATCCTTGTCTCTTTCTCAAGTCTGATGTATCACTCTTTGTCTGGGTAGATGACATTATCATGATTGGAGTAGGTTCAGATGATTTAGTCAAAGAAATGCAGAATGCCTTCAAGGTCAAGCACCTCGGACTAGCTAGTCATGTACTAGGAATAAAAATCATCCAAAACCCAAACTCAATCACTCTCAGCCAAGAACACTATGTCAACAAGCTATTGGAAGAATACGGAATGGAAGAATGTAAGGTATCATTAACACCAACCCAAAGCAATCTCAAATTGGAAATTGCAACAGAAGATGAACATAACATCTTTAAAGCAACTGGATTTGATTACCAATCAGCGGTAGGGTCACTTAACTACCTCTACCAGTGTACTTGACCAGACTTAGCCTACATAGTAGGAACACTGTCCCAATTTCTTGAAAAACCCAGCATGTCACACTGGGAAGCTTTTAAACGCGTTCTCCGTTATCTAAAAGGAACAAGGAGCTATGGAATAACTTATGAACAAGTTGAAGACCCGCTTCCAGTGGGGTATTCAGACTCAAGTTGGTCAGAAGAGATTGGACAAAAGTCATGTTCCGGATACGTCTTTAATGCGGGTGCAGCAGCTGTCAGCTGGCAAAGTAAAAGGCTAGGAGCAGTAAGCATATCATCCACCGAGGCCAAATTTCGTGCATTACTGGCAACTTTTCAAGAAGGAAAATGGTTAAAGTTACTTCACTCCGAACTACATCACAAGGAACTTAAAACTATCCTAGTTTATAGCAACAATGAAGGAGCAATCAAGCGCTCAAAGAACCCCGTCTATCACTCAAGAACAAAGCACATTGACGTACACTACAACTTTGTGAAAGATTTGATTGAAAACAAAGAAATAAATTTACAATATCTCAAGACATCAGAAATGGTAGCGGATTGTTTAACCAAGCCACTTGATCGTGTCAAGAACAACAAATTCCAAAAAGAAATGGGAATCGTCGAAATTATACCAGCCCAAGAAAGCCCAGCTGTAATGGATCACGAATTGAGGGGGCGTGTTGGAGTAACGATTCGCAAAATGTCCGTATGCTTTCAAGCGGAAAGCAAAGACGTCAAATATGAAAGCAACCGTGGAGCGGGCTTACCATCAGAAAAGCACTCAGGCCAAAAGCGCTTGCTATCCATTACAACAAGCTTTTGGCCCCATAAGAGACCCAGAAACAAAAGAACTGTAAAGCACGATTACCGTGCAAAGCTATACTATGAGGACCAAATGGGACGTACATTCTATTGTCTTAGACCGGTCTATAAATAGACCGGGATCCGTTGTACCTAGTTGAATTGTATTATCATCTCATTGTATTCGTGTACATAGCACATTTTTATTATCACTATTTATTTTATCATCGTAATCCAAACTCCAAATCGATTACTTTAACAACCTCAAACATCTCAATGCACCTCAAATCTGAAATGGAGTAGAAGAAATGAACAATATGACCATCAGTTGACCATAGAGCTTGAATAAGCCTTTCTAAGTGGTTTCCAAGACTTCCAACCAACCTATCTCAACATTATCATCACATCTTACCAAGGCACTGAAAAGTCAACATTGATCAAAAGTGGTTTTAGATTTTTTTAGGAACTCTCAATCTTGATTTTTTTAATGAAAATGATTCATTTTGATTCTCTCTAACACCCCTATAAAGAAGAAAAAATATTGATGGCACAGAATTTTTCAATTTTTTTTTTCCTCTGGCATGTTTTTTTGGGGGTTTTGTGCATTATACAATTTTTATTAAAAAAATTATGATTTGATATTTTTTGAAATTTCAATTGTTATATAATTAAATTACAGATGCTGAAATATATTATACCATGGATAAAATTAAATACATGCCTTTTTTTGAACAATTGATTTAGCTTGGAACACAGGCCTGAAAATAAATGGACTGTTTTGGGTCAGTCAGTCCCATTATTTCTGTCCACCCACTGTACAATCTTTCATTATTCCTACTCTTTATTTAAAGGAGAAACAAAATCAACAACCTAAAAAAAAATCAGATTGATCAGAAAGTGAAGCACATTCATCTTGAGTTGTCCATGATTGAAGGATTGTTAGCTGGTTCGGCTTGCTAAAAATTGAAGGAAGTTATCGTTTTACAAAATCATTTGGAAGTGCTAAGGCGGAAATAACTGCGAGGTGTGATGAGGAGTGCAGTCCTGACTGTTTTAGTAGTGTACATACTTAATTACATGAGTTAAGAGCCATCATGTCCCATTGCCTTATACAAAGGTGGATTTTCTAATCGATGCATTCTTTTCTTCTTCTTTTTTAGACAACGTGGAATTCATTTGAAAAATGATTTTAAATCTTCAACGTCATCTTTGCTGCCCAAAAATATCGGAACCCTCTGATGAATATCAGTGGGAACAACATCCAAAACTCTTTCGGTACCGGTTGTAGCAATCCCACCCGCCTGTGAAATAAGAGTGCTTTGAGTGGGGTAGAATGGCCGCGGAGCGAGAAAAAATAAACGATCACAGGATCAAAGCGGACGCACTTGCTCCGTGAGAAACGCCATGGGAAAACCCTCATACAAGATTCTCAATTTACCGTTGGTCGATTTCTTATCGGCCGGATATCTTTAAAAATAAACATGGTCAATATTTAATCTGAAGAATAAGCAATAATGACAAGAATTCAAAAACGAAAAACCAGCTTCCTCAAATTCCAACGAGGGCTTACCCAAAAATTCCCCCATATAGAAGAGTTCGATGAACGTCGGCAACCATACTACCGATGTACCTGGCCGAATAAGGCTTCCCGTTCGAAGGGAACTTGACACTCTCCAGATATTTGATCACCGGATCGTGGAAAAACATAGTGTTTCCCTCGTTGAAGGAGTAAATCTTTCCCCGTTGCGGAATCTTGATATCAGGATGGGTCAAAATGAATTCTCCGATCCCCTAAAAAAATTCAGAATGTTCATAGCTCAGAGGGCCAAATCTGTTGATAAGCTGAACCGTCGGTTGTAATTACTGACATTGTCGAGCGTATAACCATTGACACCTTGACCGGTAGATATGACTAGATTGGCACTGGAGCCATACATGCAATAACCGGCTGCGACCATTTCTTTTCCTGGCTTGAGAACGTGCTTGATTTCAGGTTCCTCTCCTTCGTCCTTGATTGTTGTTATGATTAAAAGACCGAAAGAGCAGAAGAGCAGGAGGCCAAAGTTAGAATGTTGAATTTCATATCCAAGATTTTTCACGTCTTAAGAACTTGTTGCTTATAACCAAACGAGGATTTTAGAGCGTACGACTCTGTAGATTCCAAAGATCGTTCCGATATTCACACCGGCGTCAATGTTAGAACTTCCGTCCAGGGGATCAAAAACCACGCAATATTTCCCTCGTTGCTTAGGGTCTTCTACGGTGATCAGTTCATCCTGGCAGAAGTTACGAACCGACCAATATCCCACATCAAATGCACTTCATCCTTACTCGTCAAAAAGTTGCCCAGCTGACTCACGTTTTCTTCTGAAACCATCAAAGCTACCTTGCCCGAGGCTCTGAGTGAATTGATCATGATATCATTAGAGAGTACATCCAACTTCTTTTGCTCTTCCCCTTGAACGTTTGTGATCCCAGCCGCGCCGATTCTATTGTTGGTCGACGGAGAGTCCAGCTTGAGTGAGTCAAACAACCTTCGAGTGTGTGCAAATGACATCAAGATAGAAAGGAGTGAGGAGATGTACTGACAAGTTGAGGAGACGGGCTCTACGAACATTGGTCGCAATAAACTTGCACGTCGTCTGGATTGCCGTCAGGAGAATAGTAAGATCACCACTGGCCTGTGGAGTCCTTGCCTGGGAATTCAGCACATGACGAGTCCTTATTTTTATATGATTGTGATTTTTTAAACAAAACAAAATCAAAGGACATCCAAGACCCGGGGACACAGGCCAAAGAACCATGAGGTCAGCCGTCAGGCATGCAATCAAGGTGATGGATCTGAATGAGCTAGGCTGACAGGGTGATGATTTCTGTACTCAATTCTTCCGACATGGCAGACTAACTGGTGGGAGGGTGTGAAATGGCACGAGTAGAAAGGTCTGATGGGAGAGGGGAGGAAGGCGGCAGATACAGATTGAGGCAAGTTGCAGATGGAAAGATGAGCCAAGCTGAAGGTAGCGGCGGCTGGGGGATGAAAGAACTGATGATGAGAAGCTTGGTTGAGGGATGGAGAAACGAGGAGAGGCTGAATGAATGGTCAAGAGGGACGTGTCGCCGAGAGTGGTGATGGGCTCCCCCTTCGCCCCCAAAGCCACAGTGGTCCTCCTTCGATCATGTGATGATATCCAGTGAACCAGAGGATCATTTGACAAAATCCCCGGGGTTCTCCGATGATGGACCGATGACGTCAGACCATCAAGATCGGCTCTCGACACTCAACTTACAAGACGTCCGCGCAGCCCACTAACACTGATACCAGCCATGGGATATTGTGACCTATGGATGTTCATATTGACATCCATTTGACATAAATAAATAGATATATGGATGCGTAGAGAAAAGGCCGTCTAATCGGACTTTGTGCCAAGTCTCTCATGGACTTCGACTGATCATCGTTCTTACTGATGACCACCATCGTGGTACCATCGCGGTAGAAGAGCAGGGAGGGGGAGGGCAAATGTGGGCTTGCTCGCAGCTTCCCGCATGCCAGCTATTGTTGGGCTCATTAGTCTTGATTCGAGGACCGATCAGAAATTATCTGACACCACCGGGGTCCTCAACAAGTCTGCTCTGAGAGCGGTCCAAGCAGCGAATGGTTCTTCAAACAGAACAGCACCAGCGCTCGGAAGGCTTCTGAACCAACCAAGCCGGAAAGCCAGGCGTGGAAAGTCCAACCAAAAAGTGCGGGTGTTCTTAACACCTTCTTATTTGTGACACATTAATTTCTGGCTCAAGATTACTACTGGGCCTTTTTATTCCAACAAAGCCTTGATGCCACCCAGCACTCTGATGAGCTCCCTGACTGACCAGAGGGATGACGTGACTGAGATCGTCGGCGTGACAGACCTTGCGCTCCGTGTCTCATAAAACCAGGTCGAATCCTTAGGTAATCAAATCATCAAGCCTCAGGTTCCGCCAACTCACACCACCGCAGGACGATCAAAGCCTCATGAAATCAGACAAAGGTTGGAATACAGGACTGATTTAAAGTACAAAGATTGCGTTGATTGCAGCTCATCCAATTTTTTCAGGCCTTCTGGCGAATCGCTCCCACAATCAAAACCTGTCGAGTATCATTTGAAGGGAGATCCAAGAAGAACCGAACAAAAGGCCTGCGCAGTGGTTTTTTGATTGGATAATCAGTATCGTAGACACGGATGGTTGTCAGGACAGTGCGAAAAGATAAATTTTCTTTTAATTAAGAGTCGATCACTGACCGAAAGAGCCCAAATTGTGAAAGAGGCCTCGAGAGCGTTTAGCTGGGTCACCAGTGTTATAGCCAATGGTATAAAGCACTCGACCTGATCAAAAAGACAGCAGCCATCAGCAGGAGGAACCCAATTCGTTACTAGTTTCTTGAATGGTATGATTCCAACGCTTCATGAGCGATCGCTCACCCACTACCCAAATTGCACCACAGCTTGCAGCGTAATGAGGATGTCTCAAACCGGTAAAGAGTAAGCTGGAAAAAAAAAAATTGTTCAGAACCTGTTGTCCAAAAAACATGTTCACAATCCATTTCAACCCAGTCCTACTGAAGGGAGTGGAGATCAGGAAAACTATCTAAAAGCATTACCTAAAGAGGAAGAAAGGCAGTGATTCCAAAGTGTTGAGGTGTGCACTATGAAATGAGATCGTTTTGCGTTGGAGCAACCAGGAGGAAATTATGACAAGTCAAGAGGAGCGTCAGACTTTCAACTAAATCACGCCTGAATGAGGCGATGGGAAGAGAAAACAGTGTATACCGTTGAGCACAATTGAATTTCATCTTGGCTGGATCGGCAAGGGCTTCTTCGTGAGTAGCATAAGCGACTGGATACGGGATTTTGGCAGCCTTTCGTGCCTTGGCTACGGCCAAGGATTGAAATAGGCCTATAAAATATCAAGTTCGAGAAACAAAATAAATAGGGTACGTCATCAATCATCATCTAGAATGAATATCCCCCTTGTTTTTGCTACGATGAGAGTTAGATCGTTAGATGGCCTTACCCAAAAATCCCGTGGATGCTGCGGCCATTGTGACGTATCCATAATCCTATACGGGAAATCGCAGATTCAATCCGAATACCATCAGAATCACAAAACCAGACGATTGATCAGAATTTCAAAGGAAGCTTATAAATAACATTGGCGAAAATATCTAGATGGTCACTGTGGTAAACGTGCCCAATGAAAAAAAGAGTGACATACCTGAGGAAAGCTGAAAATCAGAGGAGGCATGATGATTTTAACAATTTTGTGTATGTATTATTCGATCTGTGACGAGAATCGGACTAAACCAGGTTTGCCGATTATTGAGAACGTCGGTCTCAACTGTTACTTGAATACTTATGATCGATGGAGTCACACTCTTGCGTCCTACGTAAGCTGCTTCAAGGGGGATTTGGAAGAGTGCAAAGCAGACTATGTCGGGTTGCCCGGGGCGGGGGCGGTGCTTTGCAAGACTTCAAGTTTACCTTGAGAGCATTGATTTAACAGAGCGTGTAAACAGCTGACGTTGGACATCCCACATCATGCAGACATGGGAAATTGCCGGGCTGGTTTCGGCATGTCGTACAGCACCATCAGACTTTCGTTCAACCACCTCATCGAGGTTTCTGGCCAAGTACAATCCACTGCTTTCTACGGATATGAATTTGAAAGGGGTGAATTTTAAATCTTAAAGCAAGCATTTCATGAATTATTTTGATTGAAAACCCAAGATAAACATTTGGAATGGTTCACATAGATACAAACCTCAATTATCTGATCTATATTATCCCTAAAGCCCTTGGTGGCAACAATATTTGGACATTTTCTCTGGCTGTTGACCGATCCCATCTCAGAAGCACGGTAAATTTTTTCCTGCTAACCCAGAGAAGTCAGAGATTCCGGTAATGATGGAACCAAAGAACACCCGATTCACCAATGCCTCCAAAACAAGTATGTCAGGAATAGTCAAAAAAAATCATCTCAGAAAGAATTAAACTTGTCTCCAAAATTATCATAGAAGTCAAGACCCTTTAGATTTCAATTTCAGGTTCCCCCAAAATCTGATTTGGCACCCAAAGCATCCAAAAACAGTAAATCAAAATCTAAAGATCATTTAACCAAATATTCTCAAACACAGAAGCCAATCTCAAAAAATAAGATTCCCTCTCATATGATTTAAAAGAATCCAGGAGATAGCAGAAAAGCTGAAACTTCAAAGTTCAAAATCAATAAATAAAAACAATCTGACAGATAGAAAACTTAAATACTCTCAAAAACCCTTTATGAAGGGAGAAACAAAATTTTCTACAGGTGATTGTGAAACAAAATCCAAAAAAGAGTTTGGGCACACCAATTCAGATTCTCATTCTAGTATTAAATGAGTTTTAATAAGTCTCAATATTTATTTCTAAATCTTTGAGGATGTTTTGATTTGTATGACATCGCATTGATCTGTGGATTGAGTGGAAAACATCATACCCCAAATCCCATAGATAAATAAATTTTGAGATATTTTGAAAATAAATTTTCTCATTGAAACTAAGAAAAAGAAAGCCCTGGGATAAATTTTCACCTTCCAGATTGATCAATCCATGCCTTTTTTAATTCAAAAAGAAAAACTTCAAAGGTAAGAAGTTATACCAAAAGGAATCAATTTATATAAATACTAGTATATGCCCCCAAATTTGGGGAGGCATGGCATTTGCCCAGTGCAGTATGAGTTTTTCCCGGTGCAAAAGCTTGACTGAAGATGCACAGCCCACATCCAGTTTGCCAAGAAAAACGCCGGCTAGTCAATTTCTTTTGAGAGAGGTCTCCCAAGGAGGCCAATGTTTGTATTTGCCAACCCTTGAAAAAGCAATCTTTTTATAGAAGTAGATATATAAATTGAAATAATTTGGAGTTTTTGCCAACTCCAAGGAGGGACTTATTTAAATTGAAACTGAAATCTGGAAGCTTCCATGAATTTACCTCATGGAATACATTTTTAACCCCCCTTTGATTTTTTTCAAGGGTGCAGGGCCACAGGGGTCTTGGAAAGGCTTTCCAGGCTTCTACATCTATCAAAACCTTCACAAGAACCCATTTATTGTGGCCAAGGAAGCATTTGAAGCTTTAAAATATTTTGGGGTTGGAAATTTTGATCAATGAAGCAGAATAAAAAGCCATAAAAGAAGTGAAAAGTGTGGAAGTAGGCAGTTTAAAGAACTTTGAGGTGCACCCAGGCCATTTTTTTTCAGTGACCTGGGTTCCCCTTAATTTTTTCACATTTGCTGTTCATTTTCATAGCTTTAATTTTCAAGTGAGTGTGGAATGCATTGATTCAACTTCTTTTTTATTCTATTTCTATCAATTCAATTTGTTAATTTGAAGTTCTACTTTATTTTCAATCACCAGGGTGGGGTTCTGATGGCCTTTTGACTTCTTTGGTGGGGGGGGTCTGGATTATCTTTTTTCAGTGGGCTTGGATGCCCTCCCCTTTATTTATTTTAATTTTAAATCCTTCAATTCATTTTGGAAATGAGTTCTTTTCATGCCTCCAACCCTCAATTTCATGAATTTTTGGTGTTGCCACAACTTCCTGCATTTGCACTGTTTTCCTTAAATTCTGATTTTTTATTTATTTTAAAGTTGCAAATCTTTTTGGCTGAATATTTTGATAGTGATTCAAAAACTTAATGATAATTTTTCAGATTTTTTCAAGGTTTTTTCACCTTGAAAAGACCTTCCAATAACTGAAAAAATATATATAATTATAATGATAACAGATTATGAAAATCATAAAAAAAAATTAAACTTTTCAAAAGTGACATATGGTAGTTCAAGTTTTTCTGGGAACACTCCCAAGTCCCAATTTTCACATTTCCCAGCAGGCTGGATTTCTGCATCTTTTTGCGCTACACATCTTGTCACACATCCAAGGCCAAGCTTTCAGCCCCCCCTTTTCTCCCTCCCTCTTTTTTCCTACCTCCCAAATTATCCCCTCCCTTTTGCTCCCCTCCTCAACCTTTCTCATATCCATCCAACTCAATCCCCCCATCCAGCTCCATCCTCTTGAAATTGTGCCTTTTTTTTGTTTCACTCATAATTTTTGATAATATTTTCTTTATAGAGATTGATTCTGTCAAAAAAAAAGTTTGGAACCATTAAAAATAAAATTGAGAAACTTGATTGAGATAACAATTTTGTTTTGTTTAAAAATTGATATAATTTGGATTGTTGTAACAAAAAATTTTGTATTTACAAACCAATTGATGGACAAAATTAAACAAATATTTTTTTTCATATCCATTTTTGATTTTTTCAGGAATGACCAAGTGGATTGTGTTTTCCAAGGAAAAATATTTCCTGAACCACCCAAACTTGGCAACATGCTAACTTGGGCTTGACAAAGTGCAACACCAGCTTTGTGGGGGTGCTTTGGGGCCTTTAGTGGGTGCCCAAAATGCTTGAGAATTTTTTTTTTCCAATTTGGGTGGTTTAAAAAACAAGCTTTTGATGCAATGTAAGATTTAAATAAAAATGAATAAATTCACTGCAATACAATCAAAAATAGTTATAAAACATGAAAGTTGAAAAAACCCCCCATCTTCTAATGCTGCGTTTCATTCAAAACCATAAAAATCAAAGAAAAAAATTAAAAATAAAACACTTATTTCACATCAGGTGTTTCAAATTTACTTTCAAAATAAGTGTTTTATTTAAAAAAAAGTATATAAGGGTACTCACAGGCGCAACCATGTATCAAACCACATTTTCCAACCCTTGTTTCTCACTTTGATCCAACTCCAAACTCATAAGAGATATAGTTCTCCTCACTAATCATACTTGCTTCATCACTCACCAAGCTTCCAAATTCTGTGTAGTGAGTACAATAGATTATACTGCTTGCTTTGCTTGGTCCTATGCATAAATCATCAAGCTATTTAGGTAATAAAATCATGTCTGAATTCTTTTAGTTATACTATTTGGACGTTTTTCCTCCCTGATAAATTCTCCTTCTCTTTAACTGAAGGACATCTGGGTCCTGATACTGCTGTGCTTGCCAAAAACATTACCAAGCAACTGCTCATACCTTAGTCCCTGCTATCTTTTACCAGCCTTTCTGTTGACATTTTTGATCTATTTCTTCCCTCAGCCTAGCATTTTCTACCATATTAATTTCCTCCTGCATTTTTATAGATCTATAGCTCTCTCTTGTGAATTTTCTCATCAGCTTTTACCTCAGAATCTTGCAGTGTTCTTCAATCTCATTTTTATTTGAGCATCCTCACACTTTTAAAATTTAACACAACCTCATCCTCACTCAGCTTGCAATCCCTAATTCATATTTCTCCCCTCACCACTTCATTTTCCCTACCCTTTCAATTAAAATGGTAACTCATCAAAAAAAAAAAAAAAAAAAAAAAAAAAAAAACCAGAAAAGTCTCTTCAAGGAAATAAAAAAATAAAATACTCCTAAGTCAGCTTCCAAAATCTTCCAGTAAACAAAAGCCAGAAGATCACTTGAAATTTCTAAAATTGCACAAGTTTTCACAAGTTTTCCTCCAACTTCACTTCTTTTTCTGGGTCTTAGAATGAAACAAGGATTGGTCAAAATCCAAAATTTAAGGTTGATAGCTAAATCTTGATGGAAAATGAGCTTAAGGATGAAAAAAATTTAGGCTGGATTTTAAATAAAACATATTTGGGAGCAATTTAATAACTAAAGGGAAATTAAATAAAAGCCCAATCTATGTCCATATTTACTCAATTTGGTATAAAAATTTCAATAAATCCAAGTGGATTAACTTACTTAGATAGAAATTGGATTCAATTTTTCATCTCTACAATAAAATGGACAAAATCCTTTGGAAAAAACAAAAAATAACTCATCTAGCCAAGTTTGATGCCCAAAGATCTGAGTAAATTGATATGCAGAAGATTGCTTCTGATTCTCACCCCAGTGAAATAAGGAATAATGAGGAAACACACAAATTTCCAGAATCTTATTCAAAGGATCATTTTCCAAAAATTTCACTCCAATCATCCCCAATTAAGTCTCCCTAGGCTTCAATAATTAATTAAAACACCTTCTTGGATTCATTGCTTGCTTTTTTTAATTACTCACTTCCAAGCTTGGATGAAGTAAGCATTATAAAAAAACTGGTTCAAGATCATAAAAATTAACCATTGAAAAATATACCTAGTCAACTAAGGATAAATTTTCTTCCCTTGAATAGTAAATTGAAACTGATTTTATCAAAAAAAGCCTCATCCACCTCTGAAAAATAGGAAAATTTATCCAATGGGGCCTCCCAACTGAACTTCAAATCAGAGTAAAGACTGTCACCCAACATCATACTCAGAAAATTGAAAGAAAAATGCCTTTAATTCAATCAAAATATATCCAAAATCTATTGAAAGAGGAGAGAAACTTCTATACTTGGAGGATTGGGATTAATGATTGAAAACAATGGTTTGAGTGTAAAATAAATCCAATAAGGTAATTTTTCATTGAAATTGATCCTAATTCAGGTATTTTCTTTGAAAAAAACTTAAACTTAGAGTTGAAAGCAAAAAACTGGTGTTTGAAAGGAAACAAATTTGATTGAAACATGGACATTGATTAGAAAAAGCAGAAATTTAATCTTATATCTCAACCAAAGAAAATTTATGCTAAGGGGGAAGCTCAAAAAAAGAATGATGCTGAGAGATTTTTGAAAAAAATTGAGTTGGATTTTCAGAAAGAGAAACAGGAGAAGAATCAAGTTCAATTAGAGAACAAGGAAAATTTATACTTAGCCATTTCTTGTTTCATTAGTGTTTGAAAATTTGAAAAATTTGGGAACTTTGATGGTATAATTTTTTTTTCAATATAAGACTTGATATTTTATGGAGAAAAAAAAACAGAATGACATTTTTTTGATTTCTTAAAATAAACTTAATAAAATCTCTCAGTAATCCTATATATAAATCTTTCTTACTTTTATATTTCCCCATAAATAGATTTTTTTTAAAAAAAACAAATCCCTTCTGATATTTCTATTTCTTTTATTTTTATTTATTTAAATGGCCATACAAGTGTGGCTCACTGATTACAAATAATGGAAAATCAAATTATTTTTTTTTACAGGAAAATTCATTCCAAAAATTGCTTTTTCTTTCTGAATCAATTCTTGATCTAAGGTCTGGAAACACAAAATGGCCACATGTGACATCATTTTTTATTTATTTTCAATTGATTTTCCATAAGCAATTTTTTTTTGGAACCATCAGAAGAAAGAAAAATGAGGAAACTTCACCAAAATCAATGTGAGTATAATTGTAGAAAGAATCATTTGTGGAAGTGATTTGCGGTGAAAAATTAAACGGTTTTATGTTATTACCAACTTTCAACAATAAATTTTTTTTAAAATTTTTGTTTTGATTATCTCCTGGTTTGATTCAAACACAATCCAGGATATTCCTCAAAAAATTTTACATAATATTCCTGAGGATCTGCTTTATTTTGGATTTAGGAATATGTATTCCATAGGAGAGCAGCAGACATCTTATTGCTTTATGTATCATCCAATCAATTAAGAAGAACGCATGTATTTAGGCTATCCAATTTTCCACATTTTCCATTCTACTTTCTGATAGGTCCAACAGGGCTTAAAAAATTCTTCAATTTTTGTAGATAAGTGGTCACAAAGTTGATTTCATTTGCTTCATAAGCAGAAAATTTGTCCAAAGGTATAAACTTCAAAGCATAAAGATTTATCCCTCAGCAGAATTATTGAAAGGCATAAATTTTCCATTGACGGAGTGGTGAAAGGTTTCACAAACATCTTGAGATTCCTTGAGCGCCCCTTAATTTGGTTTATGTGCATGTTTCTTTCTTTCTTTTTTTTTCTTATGGCTGGGTTAAAATCCAATTTAGAAAAAGTTTTATGGGAAAAGATTAATTCCCTATTTCATTAAAAGATTTCTTGACAAATTTGAGGGAGACCTCTGATTTTCTATTTTTGATTTCCCTGACTTTTTTGTGCCATGTTATTACATTTTTTCACATTATTTTTTTATCAATTTTTTCAAATCCAAATCTCTTGTTTGGATCCATTTTTTTTTTCTCAAACCAATAAATAATACAATTATTCAAAGAATATTTTAACCCAAAGAACCATCCCAAAAGAATAAAAAATCAGCCTTTGTGCCAAATTTCACCGGGAGATTTTTTTAAAAAATAGATAAAAAATAAAAAATAAAAATAAATAAATAAATAAAAATTTAATTTCAAATCTTTTGGAAAGATTAAAAAATTGGCTCAGATGAGGGTGGAGAAAAAAAAAAAATATCCAATTGCTTCTAAAAAAAAAAAAAAAAATGAGAGAAAAAATTCAGCTTCATGAAATTGAATGTTTTTAGCAATCTAATTCCAAATTCATTCAGGAATTTATTGCCATATTAATTTTGAATTTATTTTAAATGAATCAATTGATTGATCATGCAATTTATTTATGGATAAATAGTAATCAATGATAAAATGAGGAAGGCAGAAGAGGGATTTGAAGGAAAAGGTGTATTGAGGAATCACAAAAGGTTAATAGGGGCTGTAGTTTATAGGTGGATGGTGAATATAATAAGGGATGGGTTTTTGGGTTCATGATGATGGTTATGAGAAAAGAGGAGGAATATTTATTGAGATATAGTACCTCATCAAACCTGGTTGGTGTGAGAATGGCTCAAAGAAATTACAAAGGGGACTCACAGGCTGGGTTGGAGTTGGTGGTAGATAGGTGAGGAGTTGGAGTTGAGGGAGGAGTAGGAGGAGGTTGGTAAGTTGAAAGGTGGTTGAGATATTGTAGAGGTTTTAATGGTTAACTTGAGACTGTTGTGAATAGTTATAGTTCTACTCCAAAATTTTGAATTCCAAATAAAATAAAAAAATGATATTGTTTGCTTGGAGGGGGGGGGTGAACAACCATGAAAAAAGAAATAAAGAAAATGTGGAATTATAAGGGGGAAGATCCTGGTGAGATTTCTGAGAAGATTCAAGTTGGAGATATCCTGAATTTAAGATTCAAGGATTATTATAGAATGCAGCCCCCAGAGTGGGTTAAGCTCAAGGTGGACTCAGACAAAGATAGTGCAGATATAGAAGGAGGAGTATGAATGATTTTATTTAAATAATGTAAAAATTGTGGGTTTATAAGGAACAACTAGAGAGAATTTAAATGGGACTTAATAATAAAGAGAAAATCAAATAATTCAATAATAGAAATTTTGAATTCCAATAATTAAAAAACAATGATATTTATATATGTAATCTATGAGGTTAGAAGAAATAATGAAGCCTATGGGGTTATTTAGGACAAAAAATACAGGTAATAATCATGTATATAGAAGACCTATAGATTCTGATGGATAGCTGGGCTGTTTGGAGACAGGTAAGATAGCATGATTCTATGAGCAACTATATGAAAATTTTTAAACAAGGTAGAAAAGAAAAACTATTTTTGACCAGATGCATGTTTACCAATTTCAAAAATAAAATTTCAAGCTTCAAACTAACAAATATTCATAGTTTAAATGCACTCTTTTATTTCAAGATATGATCCAGAATATTGTGCTAGGATGGCTTGAGTAGTATCAGGAATATCTTCTTCAAAGATTTCATTCCATTCACCTTTGATTTTGACCAATCAATTATTAAATATAGCACAAAAGATGATCCAGTTGATCAGAATTTCACTTCATTTGGAATTCTGGAGCTGTATCTTTATTTTTCTTAATACTTCTCATCTTCGTTTTAGGAACCCAATAGCATGCTCAATTTTTAATCTTGATTTGGCTAGAAAAAAGTAAAATCTGTTTTATTTTGATTATTAGGAAAGAAATTGCATTAATCTGGTACAAGATATTTACAACTGGAATAAGCAGAGTTATGCACAAGGGATTGGATTTCATCTCAATGTTAACCACAGAAATCTGCATGTCACTTGCTAGCAAGTGCCATCACTTTTTTTGTGGTGGTTGTCCTGAGTTTTTTTAAAAATTGCATTTGATTTCAAATTTACAAATAATGACAGTAACCTTGAATCCAATCATTTATTAAAATTATTTTTTTTTATCACAAAAAAATTGAATGGCAAAAGTTTATCTAAAAGTAGAAATAAAACATATTTTTTAGATTTTTATAATTCAGAATTTTAAATGAACAAATGGATTTACTTTTCTTCAATCAAAATAGTGGTTACCATCAAATGTTTTTCACTCAAGGGGATATTAGTTTCATAAATAAAGCCAATGAAACCAGGAAAGCCCCCAGTCTCCATTAAATTTTATCTCTCCCTGAACCCTTTTTTTGGCAAGAAAATAGCTGGGAAGAAAAATACTACAATAGCACTGATGAACCATGGGGTGTTTAACTTGACTGTTTCATATCAAATTTAGAATTTCTTTTCTGATTTGTGGAAAGCTGCATTATTAAAATTGAATCAAAATAAAAAAATTAAATTAAATATTGATATCTCTATCATTCTGAATATTAAAAGAGTCATTCAAGAAAAATTTCTTGTTTTGAATCATCTCCAAAAGTATCATGAATTATTCCAAGGAATTTCATAAGATTTCCTGGAAGCTTAAGTCAGGGAGCATTTTTCCTTCCATGATGTGGATTGTGAATAGTTTTTATTATTGGGACAAAGCATTTCTTCTCAAATGAAAATTTCAAGGTCACCCAATTGAATTCCAAATTGCATTCTGAATAAGATTAATATAGTATAAAATATTTGTTTAAATTGATTTCATTTTGAACTAGATTTCTGGAGGATGATTTGGAAATGCTTAGAGTTATGGTGTGTTCATGTGATTTGAGATGATGAGTGTAGGTCTCAGGTGATTGATGATTTTGGGTTTGATGTGTGAAGTTTGAGAGATACTGGGTTTGATTTGTGAAGCTTCAGAAGGGATGTGCAAGATTGGTGATGCTTTTCAGGGGCATACGGGTGTTTTTCATGTTGATTAATGAGATTCCTGATCATGCATCAACTCCAGGTTTTTTTTAAGAAAAATTCAAAATTTGTGATTAAACCAGCCATTTTGAAATATAGGAGTTAGTTATCAGTTTATTTTGGAAATAAACCATTAAAAATGGTGGATTCGGTCCAAGAAAATAGCAGTTTTCTATTTTTCTTGGCTTAATTTTAAAAATATCCTATTTATTTATTGATGCATCTTTAAAATTTAAAATATTAGGGCGTATCAGAGTTAAGCAAACACACCATTTTTTAATGGCGGGTTTCAAACCCGCCATTAAAAATCAAAAAACCCACTTATTTCACATCAGAGGTGTCAGAGTTACCTGGAAATAAGTGGGTTTTTCCAAATAAAGTATTTAAAGGCTTCCACCACCTGTCCATGTCATCCACCCCTGGCTACCTACCTCCTTCTAACACTGACCTCATTGGAAAAAAAATTGATTCATTTCTCTTCATCTCTTCATCACTATCCTCATCACTTCATCACTCTCATCACTTTATTGCTTTCATCACATCCAGCTAACTCTCATTGGATCACTATCCTGATCAGTTCATCACTCTCATCCTTTTATTGCTTTCATTGCATTCAGCTAACTCTCATTGGATCACTATCCTTATCACTTCATCACTCTCATCACTTTATTGCTTTCATCACATCCTAACTCTCATTGCTTTATCCCTCTTGTAACTTCATCACTCTCATCTCTTCCTCTTCTCTTTGCTTCATCACTCTCATCCTCTCATCACATCATCACTCTCACCACTTAAACACTCTCATAGCCCTTCATCCCTTCATCCCTCCCACTATTTTTAAATGGCCCCTCAGCAATCCTCCCCCCACAAGTCCACTAAACAATCCAATGGACCAAAGCAAACATCCCCCAGGAACTCAACATCCAAAAATCCTCCCCCATCAGCTTCCAAAGGCTCACGCCAGCTCAAGAGAGCCATCACATCATCCTGGTAAACTGGCTCAAAATTCCGTCCAACTACAATGCTTGCTTTGGATCCAACAATGAAACATGCTTTGGCCAACCTCCATCCTCCAAGGTCAATGGTTATCTCCTGATGACCAATGAACTCAAGAATAAAACAAAAGGTAGGCTGGATCTTTCATCCAAACAGATGACTGAGAAATTCAAGAATTATTGAGCCAAGTACAAAAACGCCCACTCCATGTTAATCTCCACCGGCTTTGGTATCACCAAATCTGACAAATCCAAGGGAATCAACTTGGTGGTTGATAAGTTGGACTCCATTTGTCCTTTTTATATTCAAATGGATGAAATATTTGGAAAGAAGGCCAACATCACCCACCTAGCTGCTTTTGATGCCCAACAATCCAATTCAGTTGACGCTGAGGACTTGTCTGGGGATGCTCAGCCTAGCAATGGTGATCCCAAAGAAACCTATGAGTGGCCCACATCCAATGCCAAGGAGGATATTCAAACACGATCAGCTCCAATCACGTCTACTTCCGCATTGATTGAGGAGTCAAACCCCAATTTGGACCCCTCCCCTCCTTCTTTGGATTGCTCTCTTCCTGGGATGGAAGAACAGGAGAACTTGGCCAATGAGGAGGATGTCATTCCCATATAACCATTGCCATCAACATCTGCTGAAGTAAGGAACCAAGTTCTTTTCTCTTCTGTCCAGTTAATCCTGACTGATTCAGATTTAAAAGAAACTGGCTCATCCATTCCTGAATGGCCCAAAACTCAAGCCAATGGGGCCTCCAACATCCCCTTCAAATGAGAGCAATGATGTTCCCACACAAACCTCCTCTGCAAAGGGAAAGCAAAAGGCCTCCAATTCCATCAACATCAACCTCAATAGCATTCAAAAGAGGAGAAAAACTTCAAATTTTTTGGGCCTTGAGGAGATCATGGAGAAGCAAGATTAAAGTAAGCCCATTGGATTCTCCTTGATTTCAAAATCAAGCTCATTCCTATTCCCCTCTTAAAAACAGTGAAATTGCAAATTGAATCTGAAAAAATTCAGTTTGAAAAGGAGAATTGGGATTGTCAACTGGCTATTTATTTTCAAAAGCAGAAGGCCAACAGTTTAGCTCATCAGCAGAAATGGGATGCTGAGTGGAAGTTTAAACAGGCTGAGCTAGAATTTCAAAAAGAGGAAAAGGAGAAGGATTGACAGCCAGCACAACTGCAAATGGAGAGGGAACAACTGGCCACAGAAAAAAAGAATAAGTTGTCAATGGCTGCAGCATAAATTGGTAACAGCAGAGCAGTGGATGAATTAAAGCAGATTACTCAAATGCTGGGCTTGTAAATATATTTGCTTTGATGAAAAACTTAAAACAAAAAAATAATTTTTGATTACAAAAATGGTTATGAATATTTTTAACCCCACCAATAAAAAAAAATTCTTTTATTTATATTTTTTTCCTGGAGGATATTTTCCCACTCCCAAAGTCTCTGCAAGTGTTTCTAGTTGTTTTGTTGATTTGCATTGACATTTCCATTCTTGTATGAGTGGCAGTCTCCACAGCAGGAGAATTAAAGTGCTTGTACTTATTGGCTGCCCAAACCATTTTGACCACACCTTTTTGCTTGAAGTCAATTCCAAAGCCCAGGTCAGGAAAAACAAATTGGCAATCAGATACTTGATATTCATCCTTGTTTTCAATAAGTTTTCCATTTGATTTCCTGGTTGGAACTGCAAGTAAAAAGGAATACTCAGATATTTCACCTTTTTCAATGTGAGGTGAGTTGTAAAAAGAGTTGGATGTGAAGGTTTCATGCGGAGAGAAGTCAAAAGGAGTAGGCAAAGATCCAAATTTGAGTGATGAGAAGGAGGGTATGCCATTTTCCTTCATTATTTCATGGTTTGATTCAAAAGGAAGTCTGGGCAAATTGCAAAAAAATTTCCCAAAATTCAAGAGACTTTGTCTTCCTTAAGATTGAGAAAAGCATACTCTTGAGGGGAAGATTGAATAGATGATTTCTTCACATAGCTTCCAAATAACTCAAAGGGGTCCATCAATTTTTGCCATCCAATTGCCCACATTTTTCCACCCCAAGCTCTTGAAGAACCAACTGGGTTGACAAATTCTTTTGAACAGTTAAGGAAAGTGGTGACAAAGTTGATGTCCTTCGTATCTTGATCTGAGAGTTGATCCAAGGTCACAAATTCAATTAGTGCAACCAGGGCTTGGTGATCAGATTGATCAAGGAAAATTACTTTTCCAAAGCAAAATAAATGGAAGGGTTTGATTTTTTGTTTGGCTTGTTCAAACTCTTGCTGGGTGGTTTTTTGACTATTCTTTTTCTTTTTGGAAACAAAGGAAGGGTACAGATCCAAAGGAAATTGTTTGCAACCAGACCAGACAACCTTTTCATTAATACCTTCCTCAGCAACTTCCAAAGACATTCCTGAATCCTGATATTGAAGCCTCTTTTGGCAAGCAGCCCTACTCTTCCCACCTCTCTGTGTGTTTTTCAAGCCATCTCCTTCCATGTTGTTCCCTCCCAATCCTAGACTTAGATTGGATTGAGGAACAAGACGGGATTCAATTGTTTGTGTAACATTTTGAGGGGGGTTGGAGAAGAATTGGACATTCACTAATAGCGGTTGAGGGATTGAAAAAAAAAACCAAAAAAAAAAACAGTCATTCAAATGGAAATCATTGGTGAAACAAGATTGGATCAAAAAAAAATGAAACCAAACCTGGACTTGATTCCAAGTTCACCAGAAATGTGATCACCAAAAAAAAAAAAAAAAAAAAAAAAAAAAAAAAAAAGCACCCAAAAAAAAAAAAGAAAAAAAAACTTACCGTGGTGTGAGGGAATCAGGCTGGGCATTTGGGTTGGGTTGGGGCTGGGCCTGGGGCCAGGTAGGCAGGTCCCGGGAACCAGGGAGGGGAGGAGGTTGGTTGGCCGGGCAGGCATTTCCGGGGGGGCCAATGCAAGGGGGAGGGGGGTGGGCAAGCAAGGTGGTGGGGGGCTGATGTGGGGCCGGCAGGAAAGCAAGGAGGTGGGAATGGTGGGGCCGGAAAGCAAGGAGGGGGGGCAGTGGTGGGGGGGGCAGGGGTGGTGGGCCTGGCAAGCAAGGTGGGGGGGTGGTGGTGGGCCTGGCAAGCAAGGTGGGGGGGCAGTGGTAAGCCCGGCAAGCAAGGTGGTGGGCCCGGAAAGCAAGGTGGGGGGACGGTGGTGGGCCTGGCAAGCAAGGTGGGGGGGGTGGTGGTGGGTCTGGCAAGCAAGGTGGTGGGTGAGGTGGTGGGTCTGGAAAGCAAGCAAGGAGGGGAGGGTGGTGAAGGAGCAAGCAAGCAAGGAGGGGGGGCAGTGGTGGGGCCGGCAAGCAAGGAGGGGGGGTGGTTGTGGGGGGCAGTGGTGGGGCCGGCAAGCAAGCAAGGAGGAGGGGCAGTGGTGGGGTTGGCAAGCAAGGAGGGGGGGCAGTGGTGGGCCCAGCAAGCAAGGTGGTGGGGCCGTCAAGCAAGCAAGGAGGTGGGGTGGTGAATGAGCAAGCAAGAGGGAGGAGTCAGCTAGGATGGAGGGAAGAGGAGGATGAGGAGGAGGGGGGGAGCTTACCTGAGGACCTGAAGGTGCCTGGAGGGGGATGGAACAATTGGTTAGCTTCTGATGATGGGGAGGATGAGGAGGAGGATGAGGAGAGCTTACCAGGGGTGCCAAAGGTAGTGGGTGAGGTAGTGGTGGTGGGTGAGGAGGAGGTGTTGGGTGAGGAGGAGGTGGTGGGTGAGGAGGTGGTGGTGGGTGAGGAGGTGGTGGTGGGTGAGGAGGTGGTGGTGGGTGAGGAGGTGGTGGTGGGTGAGGAGGTGGTGGTGTGTGAGGAGGAGAGTGGACCAGTGATTTGGTGGGGTGAGGTGGTTGGTGTGGTGGGGTGAGGTGGGTGGTGTGGTGGGGTGAGGTGTTTGGTCAGTTTTGTTCAAGGAAAAAAAAAAAAATGGAGTGAGTCAGCCTAGGATTCTTTTTTGAAAAACCAAAACAAAAAAAAAAACATTTTTTACCTATTTCAAAACAAAATCTTACTTGTCAAAGTGGAAAAGGGTGAGGGGTAAAATCTGCTCTCTCATAGAAGAAGATGAGGGGAAAGATGATACAGGGATGACTTGAGGCGGATCAGGAATATCATCTTCAAATATTTCATCCCATTCATCTTTGATGTTGGCCAAAAGATTGTGAAGGATTACACAAGTGATAATCCAGTGGATGAGGAACTTCATGTCTTTTGAATTTTGAAGCTGGTTTTTCATTTCCCTTAAGCTGGCCCATCTTCCTTTCAGGACTCCTATGGAATGCTCACTCCAAACTTGTGATTGGGCACAATGATAGTTGAAATTGGTTTTTCCTTGATTTTTGGAAAAAAAATTCTGGTACGCTGGAACCACATATTTCCCACTAGCATAAGCTGAATCTGCCAGAAGGTATTGATCTTGGTCAAAGTAGTTTCCTGGTCATTGGGCAATCTGCATCCAATTTAACACATATGAATCATGAAAAGAACCTGGAAGGACAGCGTGGAGGGATATGAAATTCTTGTTTTTATTTCAAACAATTTTTAGTGCCACAGAGTATCTAAACAAACAGAAAAAATTTATTTGGTCAGTGTGTGATCAAAGGTGTTATCAAAGTCATTGGAAAACAAATGAATCAGTTGCCTTTTTTTGAAATTGAAATAGTGGTTGCCATCTAGCTTGGGTTTTTGACTCAAAGGGGATGGTGGTTCCATCAAAAAACCCAATGCAACCAGGAAAGCATTCAGTCTCCATTACTTGAAATATCTCCTTGTGTTCTTCTTTGCTTGGCCAAGAAAGGACTGAGTGACATGAAGATAGGATATCAATCATGAATCTTTTGGTGTATGAGTCAATGGTTCCATAACCAACTGAGAATAGATTTTCTAATTGATGAATTGCTGCTCCATTTCCATTTGATCCCAATCTATAAAGAGAAACAGCAAGTTTGATAGCTGGATTGCGTTGATGATTCCAAGAATTGTTCTGGAAGATTTGGTTTTCTTCAATCATCTCCAAAATTTTTATGAATGAAGGCAATAGAGTTTGGAAAAGTTTCTGGAAGCTTAAGTTGGGGAGGAGATGAAGCTTTTGCCTTTCATACATAGGGTTGTGGAGAGTTTGTCTTCTTGGAACCATGTATTGCTTTTGTAATAGAGCATTCAAAGCCAATCAAGTTGATTCCAAATTGGAGTCTGAATTGGAGTCAAATACTAACAAAAGTTCAGTCAGCTTTTTTGCATTTTCAACTTGCTGGCGGGAAGTTTGATTAGAAATGTTGAGAAAGATGGTGATTTGATTTGGGGTCATGAGATGATGATGGGGTTTGTGTGAAGATGGAGATGTGAAGTGATAGAGATGTGAAGCAATAGAGATGTGAAGCAATCAAGATGTGAATCAATAGAGATGTGAAGGGATGGAGATGTGAAGCAATGGGGATGAGATGTGCCTGAAGCAATGGAGATGGGATTGGTATGGATTTGCTGATGTGGATGGGTGTTTTAGATGTGATGGATGGTGTCTGGATGATGATTCCTAAATGACAGGTTTATTAATGGGTTTGATGTTTGAAGTACACCATTTTAATGAAACCTGCCATCTTTAAATACACCAGTTAGGGGGTATGTGAATTTCACAAACCTGCCATTTTTAATGGCAGGTTTGGTCAAAAAAAATGGTGGTTTTCTAATGGCGGGTTTCTAATGGGGGGTTTGATAACTCTGATATGCCCTATTAATGGTGTATCTGGTGTGATAAATTGGTTTTCTATGTTGGATAAGTTGGAATCAGTGATATTCTGAATGGCTATAGATCATCTAAAGGTGAATTGGAGGGTGAAGTTGAATGATATGGAAAATAAAGATTTGTTGTAGATATTAACTGAGAATCAACAACAAAGCTTCAATTAATCCTATAATTGGATTAATCATTTGATCCCACCTCCATTTCACAAGGGCTTACTATTACACTGCTATTAAAATTTCATCAATTGGGTCATTCATTCAGAAGTAAGAAAATTTTCCCAAGGAATTCAACTACCAATTTCAAATTTAACTCTTTCATTTATTTCTAAACTTTAAGTTTGATTTTATTCTTCTAGAATTCCAGCTTTAATTAACCCTGCAGACCTCTCATTATTAAAAGAAATTCTCTTCTTATCTTCTGGAAAAATTAGAGAACAAAAGAGCTAGCAAATCTTGCATCGGAAACCTACCATTCCTTTGGAAAAAATGCCATTAAAAATGGTTTTTTTCTGAAATAAACATACAACTTAACTGGTTTGTTTCAAAATGGCAGGTTTTAAACATCAAAGATTCTAATTTTTTATATAAAAATCCTCATAAAACCAATAATCCCCTACCTTTCAAGCAAAAAACCACTCATCATTCCATTTTAAAGTGGACCCCACTAAATCCTCTACCTATTATCTTGAAAAACTTCCTCATACCCCAAAAATCTCCTATCACCACCCACACTTATAACCTTGGTCAAACTCTCACAAACCTCATACCGGGATATTCCAATAACACCATACCAAAAAAGAAAAAAATCCAAACCCACTGTGAAAATAAGCAATCAGTTTTTTTTTGAGATGGTCCTCAATTTGTAATTCAGAACTCTGTCAAAAGCCAGGAATAATACCCATAATAGAAAATATATATAAAAAAAGTACTACTCAATGATCTGAACTCTGGTAACAACCAATCACAAGCAAAAATATTCTGCACACTCATTAAATCCAAAAACATGGTAAATTAGGCCCCTGAAGCCTGATTGAATCTTTCTTCTAGGACATCAAAAATTTTCAAAAATAGCTGTAAAAACCTGAGCCAAAATGCAAAACTCAAGTTGCAAACTCACCGGGAGACAAGCTCTGGAGTAAAAGCCTGTAAAAAAAATTCTATGGATTATAAAAACACTGTTCTTCTTATCATTCTGTAAATATTAAAAAAATCTCATTTTGAAATTATCCAAAAATCTTAGATTCACCACAAGAATAGTCCATGACCAAGCCAAAAACCAAATGAAACATTGAGAAATAATCTTAGAGATTTCCCCATCTACTCAAAATATCTAGAAACAAATTTTCATTTCAAAAAATATTAAAATTCATTCTTTTTTGATATGCTGCAAAATTGAATCTTCTCCTTTTTTCTCCCTTTTTTCTATTCTTTAATATTTTCCTCCTGCCTTGAGAATTCTGTTGCTACTCCAGTTATGAGCCATCAAACACTTGATCCTATTTTGATTATCAAATAAAACAGATCTTACCTTTTACCAAAGTAATTATTGTTAACATGATATTATTTTCCTGAAAAAATGAGGACCCAATAATTTTCCCATCACAATCCAAGAGGAGGGAAGTAAGCCAATTTTTTTTTAAACAATCAAAAATCTGACCATTCAAAAGAATTCTTCTGATTGATGCTTTGTTAAATAGAAATCAAATCAAAAATTATAATTACTATTACTCTCCATAGCATTGGATTCTACTAAAAACCATAAATAGAATTAAAATTAGGTTCATATCAATCAATAAATAGTAAGCAATTTTATTTCTCAATTAAATATCAAAACAGAAGTTTTTATCTCCTCAAAACCTTATCAATAGGCTGATATTTTCTCCTGATTATTACTCATCATAATTACTACAACCAGTCAACTGATCATCTCCTTGCTACCCCTATCAGTTAGTCATCACCCTTTCTGCATGTTTCATCCCATGATTGATTCTACTCTGACCACCCACTGAAAACAGCCCTCATTTTTATCTAAAATTTATAATCAGATCATGAGCACTTTCTGATCAATCAATTCAAATCTTACAGGCTCATTCAGCCCTTGTGATTCATCAAGATCCTCATTAAAAGTTTTTCAACCAAAATTCAAGACTCCCAAAATGGGGGGGGTAATCTATTGATTGGCAGCTGTTTTTGAACAAAGGGGGGGGAAGTGCTTGGGATCTTTTTATCTCTTAAATCCTTATTATTTATGATAATAATGATCATTAGTTTCTTTAAATTTAAGAAATTAATTTGAAGAACAAGTAGATAATCCTACCAAAAATACCACATAATCAGTCATCATCCCAGGAAATAGAAACTCCGCCATTCCATAGCTTTGTTTCCTATAAATCATATTTTCATTGACAAGATTATTCTATGTGGTACCAGTAACAAGGGAGAAACTGGGAGAAATAATCATTATCTTCAGGTTCAAGAGATGAAAGATTGAAGATAGTATGATTAGTTACTGACAAAAAGGGTTTTATTTTTGAGTTTTCCAACAATTATTGGACTCTGCTTACACCAGGTCAAGGCTTGGGAAATGTCAAGAGACCATTTTTATCACCTAGGAAAAGTGAAAGAGTAACTTTTGAGGATAGGATTGGAGAATGTTTAGGTTTTTGAGATTATTTTTGGAGGGATGATTGATAAAATTTGACCAAATCACCCGCAGTTGAGTACTCAAGTGCAAGAATGAGGGGTGGATGTTGGGCTAGGGGGGTAGATTTGGAGTTGGGATTTTTGAAGGTTTGATGTGGATCACAATTTGTTTGAATAAATTTGAAATAATTGGGATAATTGAGGCCAAAGGAATTTATGATAGAGTTGGAAGGTTGGGGGTTGGATGGATTGGTTGGAGGATGTGATGATTATGATAATTCTTTGAGTATAAGGTGAGCTTGGTTGTGAGATGGGGGGTTGGAGGATGATCCTTTACCATCAGAGTTGATAATTTCTAGGTAGATGGTTCCATGAGTTCCTTGACCTAGGTTGGCTGAATTTTAGCCTTTTATTGATTCATTGATTAATTAAATAATAATAGGGTGTATCAGAGTTAGCAAACCCGTCATTTTTTTGACAAAACCCGCCATTTTTAATGGCGGGTTTCTGAAATACACATACCCCCTGACTGGTGTATTTCAAAATGGTGGGTTTCATGAAAATGGCGGGTTTCAAACATCAAACCTGCCATTTTCATCCATCCACCATCTATTGCATGCAAAAAACCCATCCACACCTCAACCTCATCAAATCTGTACCAATTCCATCTCCATCACATTATACACATCTCATCTCCATTGCTTCACATCTCCATCCATTCACATCTCCATTGGTTCACCTCTCTTGCTTCACATCTCCATCTTCACACAAATCCCACCATCATCTCATCACCCCAAATCACATTGCCATCTTTCTCAACATTTTCAATCAAACTTCCCGGAAGTAAGTTGACAATGCGAAAAAGCTGACTGAACTTTTGCTACTATTTGACTCCCATTCAGACTCTGATTCAGACTCCTATTTTAAATCAACTTGGTTGGCTTTGAATGCTCTATTACAAAAGCAATATGCATCTCTTTTTTTAGATACTCTGTGGCCCTACAACTTGTTTGCAATAACAACAAGAAGCTCATATCCCTCCATGCTGGCCTTCTGGGTTCTTTTCAAGATTCATATGTTTTCAATTGGATGCAGATTGCCCAAAAACCAGAGAACTACTTTGACCAATATCAATACCTTCTAGCCGATTTGGCTTATGCTAGTGGGAAATATGTAGTTCCAGAATACTGGAATTTTTTGAATGTTTTGTCCAATGATCAAGGAAAAACCAATTTCAACTATCATCTTCCCCAATCACAAGTTTGGATTGAGCATGCCATAGGAATCCTGAAAGGAAGATGGGCCAGATTATGGGAGATGCAAAACCAGCTTCAAAATTTGAAGGAAATGAAGATCCTCATCAACTGGATTATCACTTGTGTAATCCTTCAAAACCTTCTTTCCAACATCAAGGATGAATGGGACAAAATATTTGAAGAAGATATTCCTTATCCTCCTCAAGTCATCCCTGTCTCATCTTCTACCTCATCTTTGGCCATGAGAGAGCAGATTCTACCCCTCACACTTGCTCACTTTAATTTGTAGAATTTTGTTTTTAGATAGGTGAAATATTATTTTTGGTTTTAGTTGTTCAACCAAGCATCAAAGCCTGACTTGGATTTTTTTTTTTTTTTTTTTTTTTTTTTTTGGTGGACTTAGACAAAAACAGAACCAAAAATTCCAAACCACCCAGCTCACCCCACCAAACCACCAGTCCACTCTCCTCCTCACCCACCACCAGTCCACTCTCCACCTCCACCTCACCCATCAACCCCACCCTCCACCTCCACCTCACCCATTGCCTCCACCTCACCCACCACTCCCCCCCCCCCCCCCTGGTAAGCTCCCGCCCCTCCTCCTCATCCTCCTTCTCATACTCCCCATCATTGGATGCTGATCCAACTCTCCACCCACCTCCTTGCATCTTTCCTCAGTTAAGCTCCCCCCCCCCTCCTGCTCATCACCCTTTCCCCACCCCCCTCACCACCTCTTCCTTACTCCCCACTAATGGCCCCCCCCTCTCCCCCCCCCCCCCCTTCTTCCCCCCCCCCCCACCACCCTTGCTTTGTTTGACCCCACCACCCTTGCTTGGCGGCCCACCCCCCACCTCCCTCTGCCGGCCCAGCCCCCCCACCACCCTTGCTTGGCGGCCCACCCCCCCACCTCCCTCCATTGGCCTGGCCCCTCCACCACCCTTGGTCAGCCCCACCTCCCTTGCTTGGCGGCCTTTGCTCCCCTCCCCTCCTTTGGCCAACCAACAATCCGCCAGCCAACCAATGCCCCCCCCCTACCCTGGTTTTGCTGACCCACCCCGCCTCCCTCCATCAGCCAACCAACAACACCCCCCCCCCTCCATCGGCCCTCCCAACCGCCCCCCTCCATTGGCTGACCAACCCGCCAACCAACCTGCCACCCCCCCCTCCTTACCCAGGTGACCAACCAACTGACCCCCCCTCCTTGGCCGCCCAACCAACTGACCCAGGGCCCCACCCCCCTCTTTGGCTGGCCAACTGACCCCCACCCTACCTTGCTGATTCCCCAAGGTGAGCCCCGTGACCCCCTTCTCCTTCTCCTCCTTCTGCTCATTGATTGATCAATGACTCTGACTGACCTCTTTTTTTGTTTTTTTGGGGGGTGGCTATCATCATTGACAGACCAGTATTTATTTTTCTACTTTTTTTCATCTTCCACAATGATTCAAACATGGCTGGTGATTTTTTTTTTGGATTCCCCGCAATGCAACACCCGTTTTGACCCCCATGTCTTTCCATGCCTGCCCTTTTTCCTGCATTACCCATGCTTCTCCCGCCATGCTCCCAATGTTATACAACAAATAAAATCCTGTCTTGATCCTCACCCCAAGCAACAAAGTTGCATGGGATGGAACAAGATGGAAGGAGATGTGTTGAAAAACATGAAGAGAGGTGGAAAGCAGAGGGATGACCCTTGCTTCTCCCACCATGCTCCAAATTTTATACAACCAATCAAATCCTGTCTTGATCCTCACCCCAAGCAAAGCAGTTGCATGGGAGGGAACAATATGGAAGGAGATGTTTTGAAAAACATCAAGAGAGGTGGAAAGCAGAGGGCTCAAATGAGAGAATCCAAAATGTCTTTGGAAGTGGCTGAAGAAGGGCTTTTGGAAAAGATTCTATGCTCTAGACCAAAACTGTGACCTTTGGATTTGTACCCTGCTCTTGCTGCCAAAAATACAAAGGAAAAACAAAAGCCCACCCCTGAAGAGTTTGAACAGGCCAAACAGAAGATTGAAAATTTCCATTTCTTCACTGGTGGGAAAGTTTCCATTCTTGACCAAACCAATTTTCAAGACTCTCTTGTGGCCATAATCAAATTTTTCCCTTTGAATAAACTCTCTGAGGAAGAGAAGAAGGACATCAACTTTGTTACAACTTTCCTTCACCAATAAAAAAAATTTGTCAACACTTTTGGCCCCTCAAGATATTGGGGTGGGAATATGTGGGCTATCAGATGGAGAAAATTGATGCACCCTTCTGAACTGTTTGGCTGATATTTGAAGAAAAAATCTATTCAAACTTGCCCTCAAGAGTATTCTTTCATCAACCTTAGGTTGGACAAAGTCTCTCAAATACTAGGCCAAATTTTTCAAAACTTAGCCAAACTTTCATTCAATTCCAACTGGGAAACAATGATGGACAACCACATCCACTCCTTCTCTTCTTTTGAATTTGGATCCTGCCTCACCGCTTTTGACTGTTCACCACATATCACTTTCACCTCTGATGGCTTCTACAAATGTCCTCATATTGACAAAGGCAACCTCTCAGAATATTTTTTGTTACTTTTGGTTCCAACAAAAAAATAAAATGGAAAAATGATTGACAACAAGGATGAATATCAAGTATCTGATGGGCAATTTGTTTTTCCTGACCTAGGTTTTGGTATTGATTTCAAAGAAAAAGATATTTCAAAAATGTTTTGGGCAAAAAATAAGTACAAACACTGTACTTTTCCTGCTGTGGATACTGCCACTCATACAAGGATGGCTATGTCCATGCAAATCAACAAAACCACCAGGAACACCTGCAGGGACTTAAAAAGCAGGGAAATATACTCTAGAAAAAAAAAATTAAATAAAAATAAAAATATTTGTTTATTGGTGGAGCTTCAAATAGTCTCAAACATTGTAGTAATCAAAAATAATTTTTTTTTTTTTAATTTTTAAAATTTTTAAATTAAGTATATTTACAAGCCAAGCAAAATATTTTTTTTTTATTTTGAAAATTTTTAAAGTAAATATATTTACAAGCCCAGCAATTGAGTGATTTCCTTGATTTCATCCACAGTTCTACTTCTACAAATACATGCCATGGCTACAGATAACCTATCTTTTTTTTCTGTTGCTAGCCTTTCCCTCTCCTTTTGGAGTCAGAATTCCTCTTGATCCTTCTTCTTTTCCTCTTTTTGAAACTCCAGCTCAGCCTGTTTAATTTTCCACTCAGCATCCAACTTTTGTTGATGAGCCAAACTCTCAGCCTTTTGCTTTTGACAATCCATATCCAGTTGAAGATCCCACTTCTCCTTTTCAAACTGAAGTTTTTCAGATTCAATTTGCAATTTCACTGTTTTTCAGAGGGGAATAGGAATGAGATGGATTTTGAAAGTAAGCAGAATCCAACATGCTTACATGAATCTTGCTTCTCCATGATATCCTCAAAGCCAGAAAATCTTGAAGTATTTCTCCTCTTATGACAGCTTTTTGGGTTGATGTTGATGGATTTTAAGGCATTTTGCTTTCCCTTTGTGGAGGAGGTTTGTGTTGGAATGTTGTTGCTCTCATTTGAAGGGGATGTGGAAGGCCCCATTGGCTTGAGTTTTGGCCCAATCAGGAACGGATGAGCCTGTTTTTTTTACAATCTAAATCAGTCAGGATTAACCAGACAGAAGAGAAAAGAACTTGGGTGCTTACTTGAGCAGATCTTGATGGCAGTGGTGATACGGGAATGACATCCTCCTCATGGGCCAAGTTCTCCATTTATTCCACCCCAGGAAGAGAGAAATCAAAAGAAGGAAGTGAGGGTTCCAAGGTCCTGTTTGAATCATCAAGCAATGCTGAAGTAGATGATATTGGAGCTGACTGTGTTGGAATATCCACCTTGGCATTGGATGGGGCCACTCCAAGGCAAAGGTCTCATCAGGGTCTCATTGCTAGGCTGATCATCCACATCCAAGTCCTTGGCATCAACTGAATCAGATTTTTTGGCATCAAAAGCAGCAAGAGGGGTGATGTTGGCCTTCTTTCCAAAGATTTCATCCATTTGAATATAAAAAGGACACATGGAGTCCAACTTATCAACCACCAAGTTGATTCCTTTGGCTTTGTCAGAGTTGGTGATGCCAAAGCAAGTGGAGATTGACATGGAGTGGGCCTTTTTGTAATTGGCTCAATAATTCTTGAATTTCTCCATCATCTGTTTGGATAAAAGATCCAGCCTATGTTTTTTTTTATTCTGTATTTCAATGGTCTTCAGGATATAACCATTGACCTTGGAGGATGGATGTCAGCCAACGCGTGTTTCATTGTTGGATCCAAAGCAAGCATTGTAGTTGGAGGGAATTTTGAGCCAGTTTACCAGGATGATGTGATCATCTCTCTTGAGCTGACTTGAGCCTTTGGAAGGTGATGGGGGATGATTGTTGGATTTTGAGTTCCTGGGGAATTTTTGCTATTGTCCATTGGTTTGTCTAGTGGACTTGCGGGGGGGAATTGTGAAGGGGCCATTTAAAAAGAGTAAGAAGGGTGAAGGGATGAAGCAATAAAGTGATGAAGCAATGAAGTGATGAAGCAATGAAGTGATGAAGGGATATGATTAAAACGGGGATGAGGGATGAAGCAATAAAGTGATGAAGCAATGAAGTGATAAAGGGATGTGATGAAAGCAAGGATGAAGCAATGAAGAAATGAGAGGATGGATGTGATGAGAGTGATGAAGCAAGGTGAGAGTGATGAAGGGATGAGGGGATGAGAGTGATGAATTGATGAGAGAAATTAAAATCAAATTTTTTGGATGAGGTTGGAGGTAGAATTTTTCCAATGAGGACGGAGGTTGAAACCAGGGGTGATGATGTGGAATGACACGGTCGAACTGGTGAAAGCCTTTATATACTTTATTTGAAAAACCCCATTTATTTCCAGGTAACTCTGACACGTCTGATCTGAAATAAGTGGTTTTTTTTGATTTTTAATGGCGGATTTGGGTTGAAACCCACCATTAAAAAATGGTGGGTTTGCTTAAATTTGATATGCCCTAACAAAAATTTAAAAAAAATATATCTTTTTTGAAGAAAAATTATAATTTCTAATAAAAATTTCAATGCCTTTTCCTCAAAAATAAAATAATTTAATATTTTGATTCATTAATTTTTGTTTGGAAGATTAAAAAATATTCAATTTAAACTCATGCAATCTGTTTAAGTAGAATTTTTTGATTTTTTATATATTTATTTTTGGTACAAAGCAATTTTCATTACATCAGAAATATTGATTTTTTTCAAATAAATCTGCTTCTAATACTATTTTATTGTTATTTTTCCACTTGATGGTACACTTGTTGCAAAATTTCAACATATTTTGAATCCCCTCATGAAATATGTATATGAAGCATTTTTTCATGTTTTTGTGTTTGGAAAAAAGGTATTTATATTCTAAGGGAAATATTCCATTTTTTAAAAGAAAATTTTCTTTTTATAATTTTTCTTATTTTTCTAACAATGGATGGAGTTTTTTTTTTAGAAAAAATGAGCTCAGATTGGAATTGCTTGAAATAAAAACTGGAATATATATTTTTTTACCTCAATTGATCTTCATAACTGAATTATCCAAATATTCTAATACAAAAATACCCCACAGGATTCCTAGGGTCCTTGATTTAGCCACCAAGGCCTCAATGAATGTTCAAAGGCCTCCATAGGCCCCAAAATTCCTCAAAAGGTCTTTTTTGAAACACAAAGTGCTCCTTGTAACCTTGATGGTTTTGTTTTCTAAACCCAGGAAACTCCCTGAGCCTTAAAAAGATCTTCAAATTCCCTCAAAAGGATTTTTTTTTCCCACCAGAGAATCCTCTTTAAACCTTTCAAAGGTTCCAAAAATTAAATTTTAATATTCATGCCTTTTTCTAAATTGGCACAATTTTTTGAATTTTCCATGCCTTCCTGGAGTGGGAAAGTACATAGGAGGGCAAAGTTAGTCTTCCTGCTGATTTTCAAAATCACTAGCTTGATTTTTATATGCATTTTCAAGGCCAAATTTTCCAGTCCACATCAACTATTTATTTATTGGACTTTGGATTATGGTTTATTTTAGCCTCTGTTCTTTCAGTTGAAACTTTATTGATGAGAGCTAAAAATTTCAACCATTTTTTGTTTTGAACACAAAATACACAAAGATAAAAAATACTCTAAAATAGATTCTCCCAAAAGAGAAAAAAATTGTTCTGTTGTGGTTAGTGTTACTTTTAAACTATTCAATTTTGATGAAGAATTAAAAAATCACTATATAAAAATTAGTGAAATTCAATTTTTAAAATAATGGAAAATTAAAATAAGATCAATTTTGTTCTTTTTTTGGTTTGATAATATTTCTATTAAAGAATCAAGATATGTATCTGAGAACTCATCTCAATTAAGCATAAAATTTTTCTGATACTAGTTCTGCAGTTTAATTTAACTGGAATAATTTTTTTTTTTTAAGGTTCTGGAAATCTGTGAAAGGTTTTGGCTTTTTTAATTCAGAAGGGGGGCTCACCCCATTGCTTGAAAACTAATTAAAATTTTCACATGAAATGGCGAAATTGTTAAAAACACTATCTTGATCTGCTGAATGATTTGAAAACTCAGAAAGAAAAAAAGAAGCCAAATATAAGGAAATATTGAGTTTTTAAAAATACTGAGCAAAATTTCTGAAAATTTCTCAGTATATGTATATATTTGATTTTTCAGGAAGAGATTCATTTATATTAAAAAATAAAGTGTGAAAACTTCCTAATCATTTTCATGTAAATGCTGATTAAAAGGGTTTTTTCATTAAATTCATTCATTTTTGGATTATATTTTAAAACCAATAAGTTTTCTGGTTGTTGCATTTCAAACATAAGTGTGAAGACTTACTTCCCCCCCCCCCCCCTGTACACCAAAAGGTGTGATTTTAGAAGTTACTTTTTGCTATATTTGTGGATTTTTTCAAAGAAGGCTTCAACTTGGTAAAAAAAAAATCACACATTCCATTTAGAAAAAAAAAGGCATTAATCTAGTTATTTTGAAAGCATTATTATTTACCAGGCCTGAAGATAACTAAAATATGAGCCAATCAATTTTTTTTGATAAAAGAATTGTTATAAATCATAAATACCCTGATCCCTTGTGGAAAAGTTAATATACCTCTAAAAATGCAGGAATAAAATTTTATCTACCTGCTAACTTGGTATTTTGAGAAAGATACCCTGATTTCTTGTTGAAACAGTCATATACCTCTCAAAATGCATGATTAGAATAATATCTACCTGTTAGATTTCTATTTTGAGAAAGCTTATCTGAATGTTTTTATTGAGGATGTTACTGAAGAGATTTATATGATTATTGAGGTGATTTAGGTTGGCACTTGAAATGTAGTTTTGGGTATTGGGCATTGTATTCATTGTAATAACAATTTGGATATTGGTATGAGTAAAATTTTATGAAATCCTGGTCAGCAAGTGTTTTTGGATAAATTATTTCTGAAATTATATGTTCTCATAAGAGATTCACACATCTTGAAAAATTTTTGAAAATTTTCAAGAGTAAAATTTCAAAAATGAGAGGAAGAAATTTCATTGATTTAATAATGTGAATTATTTTAGAAAAGATTGATCCATCTTTCATGATATTTTCTGGATTTATAGATTAATGAGAATGGTTCCTGTGGAATCAACTTCAGTTATTTTGGGTTCTTTGGGGGATGGAAAATGGGATTTGGTGACCCCTCATACCCTTTTCCTTCAATTTAGCTCTTGAGAGACTTTACCAAAACATAAACCTGCCCAAAAATCCCTGGAATTCCCCATCAAACTTTATTAAATTGTTTTCAGAAATTATAACAAAAAGAATCTCATGGAGTTTTATGATCTATACCTTTCTTTAAGATTGTTTATTCAATTCTTCAGAATCTCAAGATGATTGAATTTCAAATAAAAATAAATGAAAAATAAAACCATAAGACATAAACAGAATAAAACATAAGAAAAAGAGAAAATTTATTTCCAAAAAAAATCCTGTTTCTAGAATGATTCAATAAAATGATAAAAGGAAAAAATAAAGTAATTGAAAAATAAGATATAAATTGAAATAAATTAAATCAATAAATTTAAATTAAATCAAAAAATTTAAATATAATAACAGGAAGAGAAAACTAGGAAATTGACAACCAATTCCCTTGCTGGCCATTCATGAATATACCTTCTTTTAAGACTTTGAAAGATTTCTATAGCTCAATTTGAAACTCTAAATTTAATTGAAAAGATCCTACAGGTTTTGGGAGATTCCTGTAGCCCTTCCATCCATGAATAATTTCAAAAAAAAAAAGGGGGGGATTTCTGATATTGGAAGAGTGATGAAAATCCCATTTCAATATTTCCAAATTTTTCTTTTTCTTTTTTGAATCATAATAAATTATTCATGCCTTTCTAGGGTTTTCAAAAGATGAAAAAGGTTTTAAATTGATGAAAAACTTTCAATTTATCAGTAAAAATAAAATTGAACCATTCCATTTACACCTTTTTCTTGTTTTATTTGAATTGAAAATTTGTGAACTTATCAATTTGAATTTACTGAATTCATTTTTGGCTATATATAATCTCACAAGTCAAATTGATTTTTTTTTTTATGGATGGATTTTTTTCAGAAAATTTGCATCAAATCAAGATAACTTATTCATTTCAATCAGTCCCAATTATTTTTTTATTTTCACAAAAATCCAAATTCATTCATGATGACTGATCAAAATGATCATTTCTTTATTGATAGTTTAAAATTTTAGAGAATCTGGAATAATATCATAGAACAGGTGTAAATCGCCACATGGGAAAAAGCTTTGAAGGCAAAATAAACAAGGGATGTATCACTGAGGATAATCAGTGATTAATATTTTTGGAGATGATGAAAAATATCATAATCTAAAATAGCCTGTTTTTTTGAAAAAAAATGAAAAGATTCAAAATCAAAATGAGTTCCAGAATACGTTTTAGATTTACAAGAATGAAGGAAGGGGTTTTGGGGGTTTTTTAAGCTATTATTTCTTGTATCTAGTAGTAATTTTGTGGTTCTAGAACCTGGGAATCGGTAAAACTACATTTTTTTATGTATGCATTATATTAAAGATTTAAACCATTCTAAATCACCATCAATTCAAATGATTTTTTGGAACAAAATAATCTGTATAGGTGATATAACTAAGCCATTATTAAATCAGAAGGAGTTTGAAGATCAATAGTTGGAGAAGTGTTTAAATTTTGAGAAGTTCAAAAAGTGCAGAATATGGGCATAGAGCACATTTTGGATCTCAAGTTATCATCATCCTTATTTCTGAAATACTTCAAAATATTAATGAACACTCATAAAAATAGCCCATAGAAATTTTGCCAGACCAGATCAGTACATGGAAGAGAAAGCTCCACCCAGAATTTTGAAGCACACCATTGATCTAAAACCCAGATTTTACCCAGGTTTCTCTGACTCTTATTTTTTTATTTTAAATGAAAAAATTCAAATAGAAGCACACCCATTCTTTTTTTATTTCAAAACTTGAAATTTTCATCCTGAATGATGGTAAAATATAATGGGAAAATCTTTAATTTGAGAATATCAAACCTCTTGAAGTTTTTTTTTACCTTATTATCTTGATTTCAATGAATAAATATGAACCCAAAGTAAAATAAAGAAAATAAAGAAAGAAAAAATTTGAAAGAGATTGAAATATCTTGATAAAAAAAAATGAAATTGAGACCTAAATTTGGAAAAATGAGAATTACCAAGAAAAATAAAAAATTAAATTAAATTAAATTGAAATTCACTAGAGATTAAGTTTATGGGGATTTTGGAATCAAGTGAAATACATTCTAGTGCTCCTGAGTGTTCCTCAGATCTGAAATTTCAGTTCACAACTTCAGACAAGTGTTGGTTTGAGTTCCTTTTGGGGACCACCTCAACCACCTCAAAAAATCCCAAAAACAAATTCAACAATTTCTGGTTTGCAATCCTTGAGGCTGCCATGAAAAAAATCCAACAAAGCCTGAGATTTGATTTGTTTCCCACCTGGAGTAAGGCATTTGAAGTTTTGCTTTGATTTAAATAAATTTTCCATGGCTTCCTAGAGTTTGAAAAAATATTAAAAGCTTTTTTTTTAGAGTTAGATTTAGATTTAGATTCAAAAGAATTAAAAAAAAATTAAATGAAAAACTCAAGCGCTTGTTTCAGTTTGTTTTCAGCTTTTATTATTGTTCTTCTTTTTGTATAATCATTTCATTTGTTCTTATTCTTCCTCTTCTTTTTTTTCCCACCCCAAAATCATGGAATTTGTGCTCTGTCTAATTTTTTTTTTTTTTTTGAATTTATTTTTGTTTTTATTTGATTTTTTTTTTCAAAAAAAAAAATGTGGATACCATCAATCAATATGCTTCAATTAATCAGTCTCTCCTCAAAATAAATAAATAAATAAACATGAATTCATTTAATTTATTTTTAGGAAGGAAAAAAAAAAACATGGATTGAGAGCTTGATTCCAGAAATGAGTCTTTTTAGTATTCAATTGAATATCTTGACTGACTAGAATTCCTCAAAACTTATTATTATTTATTGATATTTCAATCTTTACTACTCATAGTTTGAACCTGGAAGATGATGATTCAGGAAATTAAATCAAAGGATTTGAAGTTTTTTTGAGCAACAAACCCATGTACCAATACAACTTGGATGTCTGTGGTGAAAAGCAGAGCCCCCCTCAGGAAGGAAGGTTGATCAAAGTGAGACAAAAAAGTGGAATATCAGACTTGGAGTAGGCTTTCATAGGTAGTTTGATGTATGAGATCATTTTTTTGATAAATAAGTCATAACAAAGAATTTGATTTAAAAATCAATTAGATTGATTACCAATTACTTGGGTCAAAAGCTCTACAAGATGAAGAAGAAGCACCCCCTCCCCTCACTGATTTCTTGTATTTTATTTTATTTTATTTTTTTGGTGATGTGAAAGTTTTAGATGAGTAAAAGAAATCCTCAAGTGAATATTAAACAATTGGGATCACTTTCAAATTCAAAAAAAAAAAAAAAAAAAAAAAAAACATCAATGCAAAGGTAGAATCTGTTTCTTAATTAGGTTAAGAAGCCCAGAGATTTGTAGGAAGGAAGGCAATGAATGACTGAAGATTAAAAACAACCTTCTGAGGTTAGGATGTGCAAGTGGAAGCATAGGCAGTTGAATTAAGATAGGAATTCATAACAACATCACACAGACTGAACTGATCCTAGGGAGCCTTAAAAATGATGATGATTAGAAGATCTGAGAACCAGATCCTTCCATCAACAATCACTCAAAACTTGAATACATCAGACTCAAGATTTAGGGTTCAAGCCAGACATCAAGGGATGAATTCAGTAGTGGAGCTTGATTGATGAATTTTGATTAAAGTTGTTAAGAATATATTAACTCTGACCCTATTTCTTTCACAGCCTTTCATCATTCATAATTTGTTTCTAATTTTTTTTTTTTGTGTCATTTATGTTCCAATTTTCATTTCAATTCTTTTCTCTCACATCTTTCACACTATGTTGTGTCATTTATGTTCCTATTTCATGTAAATTCTTCTCTTTCACATCTTTCACACTACTCATTGTAGTCACACAGCTGAGCCTCACACATCTGTCTATCCTATCACCGCTTTCAATTGTGCACAACTACATTACAACACTCAACTAACTCATCCCAACCAAGCACTTAAATCCAGATAAAACCACCCTAGCAATCTTTGTTCTGCTCCCTTGTCTCTCAGTCACAAAGATCACTTCCAAGCTCTTGAGTTGGCACCATCATCCAACTCACCATCAAGATCACCTTCAGGCATTGTCACTCAAGCCAACAGATCAACCTAGCCACTGCCACAAGGATTCTACCACAGTCCACTCCTGGGCCATTAACTGGATCATAGAATCATGCTGCGCTCCTGGTCCAGTTTCCAGTATTGAATCAAAAATCTCTGACAGTTAAAAGCCAAGGATGGAACCATCCAGCTCTACTGGACCTACCTGAATGTGATACTAAGAAACCCCTGTACCAGGAGGCAAAAGCAACTTTGAGGCTCTGTCTCTCAAATCACTGATGGAGTCTACTCCCCTGCCCACCAAATCCAATTATTCAATATGGAAAAAGAAGATTGAAAAGCTGTTTAAGATGAGTGGCATCCTCCATCTGATCAAATCTCCAAACTCCAACCAGGAAATTCCAGACAATGACAAAATGGCTGGCTAACTCATGTCCAAACTCAACTCTACCACCCACACCAATATCATAAACACAGAAAACAAGGAATCATCCAAATTAATATTGCTTGTGGCTAAGAATCACTTTACATCCAGCCAAGCCGCAAACAGAGTGAGAATGTTCTTCAACTTCCTCTATCTGTCCTTCAACCAAAACAACATTGAATCCTTCATTATTTCATTCAAGCTTCACCTGAGTAAACTCAAAAAAGTAGGAATTGACCTGCCCTCTGATATCCTTAGCTACCTAATCCTCTTCAAACTACCTGACTCCATGAAGGCCATCCAATCTCAAATCCTGGAATCTGGAAAGGAATTAACCATATCCATGGTCCTTGGGAATTTAACTCAACATAAAAACAAAGCTCAGTCCAAAAGCCTTGAACAATCTGAAACCAACTCCACCCTTTACCACTCAAATTCAAAACCACATTACTCCTAACCTAGGTGAAAAAACAGAAAGCACAAACCTGCAGTCACCAACCACCCTCCCTCATCTTTCTGGGTTGATTTTCCCAATCTCAGAACAGAAATCCCTGCATAGAAAGTTAAAAGTTTCCAACCCAAAAAACCTGAAGAATCACACTACTATTCCTTTTTCTGGGGCTTCAATCAGATTTCTGCTGCTGACACCAACCATTTCATCCTCAATAGTGGGTGCTAAATTCACATGATCTGATTTTATGAGAGATTTTTTAATCTGAAGGAAAAAACCTGCAATGAAACCATTCAAAGGGGAAAACAAGCAGAAGGAATCCAAATCAGAGGACTAGGGATGCCAGTCATCAAGTGCAGCTACAAAATCATAGATCTTGAGAATTAAACTTGTGTTCCAGATTCAATGGTCAACCTCATCTCGATGGGAGCCCTTCTAAGGAAAGTTTACTCTCTCCAATTCAATCTCAAACCTGAACCACCACAATTCAAAGTAATTCTGAATGGGAGGCATATTGAGGAAGGGACCATAACCAACAACCTGCTCACGGTTTAACCACCATCCAGACTCAAACAATCATCCTGCTATCAATCATGTTTTGAAATTGAAAAACTTCATTTGAAGCTGGGAAATGCTGTGATCAACCAAATGAAAAAAAAAATATTTGGGAGGGTCCATCAACCCTGAATCCAAAATCAAGTTTGAATGTGTTGCCTGTAAGAAAAGAAAGATCACCAGGATTCCCTTCAATGACAAGCAAAAACTGGCTGACAGAGTATTCAACCATCTTTATCTTGGTCTAATATGTCCCCTGAGTCCAACTAGCAAAAAAAGGGGAATTACTACTCACTTAAAATGTTCAACAATAAATCCGGATAAATCAGCCCCTTTTCAATTCCTAGAAAAGTCACAGCAATACCAGCCATCATCTTTTCCATTTAAAATGAAGCCAAAAACCAAAAACCAATACCTGTTAGAAATTGTTTTGGATGGAGGAGGTGAATTTGTTAACAATCAACTTGCCAAATTATTCAAACACAAATCCATAAATCACATCATCAGTCAATCTCATCACCCTCAACACAACAGGAAAGCCAAACGTGTCAACCAAACCTTTATCAAATCTGTCCAATCAACCTTTAGCTCATATTCAATCCCAAAGAACCTGTGGCACCTAGTGATTCAAAGCTTCTGCTTTGCTTTGAATTAAATAACCAATCAGAAAGAAGCAAGATCTCCATGGGAACTCCTCCACAGATTCTCTTTACCAAATGAATATCTGAAACTACTTGGTAAGCCTGTGGTGTATCTCCTTAAAAAAAAACCAAAGTAACCACCAAACTCAGCAAGAAAGGCAAACATGATATCCTTGTGGGGTTCAGCCCAAGGCTACTGTTGTACAAGATTCTCATGGAAACCGGTAAGTTTTTGGAATCTCAACATGTCACTTTTTTGAAAGAGGTACCTGCCTGCATGCCAACAGCTGAGGAGAAACCATCAATCTCAACCTCCTTGCTTGAAGAAGTTGAATCCTGTCAGACAAATTCACCACCATCAGCACTGGACTACACCATTGACCACTTTCCAAGTCATGTCAAAGACTCAACTACAGCCAACAGAAATCTGGTCTGCAGCATCCCAAACAGCTCTGATAAAGACTACAACAGCAACAATGGCCCTGCTGTTGACTCAGCCCTAAGAAATTGACTATTAGACCATCACCTCATCAACCCACCCAATTGGTACAGATTCTTCCACACCAAGCTACCAAAAGATATACACCAAGCTATACAACTTCCCAAATGGTGAAAACCAGTCAATAAGGAGCTCAACAACCCAGAAGAATTAGACGTTTGAGAAGACACTGACAAATCAGAACTCACAAACCTGACTGACACAAGCTGGAGATTCAGGTGCAAAGAAGACCTAAACTTAGGTCAAATCACCAGGAAGGCTCAAGTCTGTGTTCAAGTTTTCAACCGATTCTATGGAATCAATTACCTAGTTACATTTTCTCCTACTGAAAAAAATACCATCCCTGAGGGCCCTCCTGGTTTAAAGCATCAACCAACATCTCCCCATACTCCAATTTGATCTTGAGTTTGTTTTTCTTCATGCTCCTCTCAGCAAACAGTTCTACATAAGAACATTGGTTGGCTTGAAAAGAATATCAAAGTTCCTGAAACTCAACAAGTCCTTTGATGGCCTGAAACAGGCCCCACTCAACTGGTAAAAAACTCTCAGCAGTTTGATCAAGAGTCAAGGTTTGATTGAAAGCAACTGTGATCCCTGTCTCTACTCACACAAGCATTGTATTAAAGTGCTCTTCTTTCAAATCAATCAACTGGTGGTCATAGGTAATTTCTAAATCTTTTAAATCCCATTCTTGAAAAAGTTCAAGGACTCTAGCACTCAAAAAGTTGATACTTTAATCAGAATGAAGGAAGAAAGAGGCAAAGGCTACATCAATCTTTTGATTCCCTCACACCTCAAGAAGGGGCTTGAAGAGATGAATCTAACCAACACTAAACCTATCAATAACCCATTCTCAGTGGGAATCAACCTTAAACCATCCACAGAAGAAGGAATCAAAGAATTTAAATCACTCAATGTCAACTAAAGATCACCCATCAGATACCTGAACTTTATAGCCATGCTTTCACAACCTGACATCAGCTATGCCGTTTCCAGTCTTGCTTGATAATCCAAGACCCCCAGGATTGAACACTGGAGGGAGTTAATCCATGGGTGGTGGTACCTGATCAAAACGATTTAATTTAAACTCACTCTGTAGTTCAAATCTTCTGTTGACCACCTTGTATCTTAGATTGATACCATTTGGAGAAACAAACAAGATACTTTTCTCTCTCAAATGAGTTACATCACCTTCCTGGTGTCAATCCCAATCTTCTGGAACAGCCAGCACCAGTGATCCATCTCCCACTCCTCCATAGAATCCAAATGCAATTTTTTGTTGACCAGTCAGCTCAAAGTCCATTGGATCCATCATCTTGTCACTTAAATCTGGTGTTCAACTTTCTTGCCTCCCGTGCACTTGATCAACAACAAGGGAGGGTACTGAATGACCAAATCCAAAGATTTAGCTCCAAGTTGTATGAAAAGCAGATCAATATCAAACTTGAAAATCCTCTAGAATGACTTGGAAATCAACACTCTACAACTCAAACTGGTCATCACTTGTGACACCCTGGCTGATTCACTGAACAAAGTCAGCCTGCACAAAGAATTTTGAAAGGTTGGTTGAATTCATCAGTTCCTAAGGTCTCTTGATGATGAGTTGAGCCAGTGTGTTGAGAATATATTAACTCTGACCCAATCCCTTTCACCACCTGACATCATTCAACATTTGTCTCTACTTCTTATTCTTTCATTTGTTTTCCTATTGTGTGTCAAATCTCTTTCTCCTGTCTTTCACAATTCTCATTTTAGTCACACCCCTGAGCTTCACACATCTATCACCACTTTCAATCCCACAGGACTAGCCTACAACACTCAACTACCTCAGCCTGACCAAGCACTTCAATCCAGAGCAAACCACCCCCAGCAATCTTTGTTCTGCTCCCTTGTGTCTCAGTCATAAGGATCACTTCTGAGCTCTTGAGTCAGTCACCATCATCCAACTCACCTTCATGGATTGTCACTCAAGCCAACAGATCGACCTAACCACTACTGCAAGGATTCTAAACCAGTGCACTCCTGGACCATGACCTTGCTGTTAGAATCATGCTTTTCTCCTGGTCCAGTTTCTAGGATTGACTCAAAAAAACTCCCCCACAAGTACTCAGACTGGTTTGGTTGAGGTTAACTGAGAGTAGGAGTCAAGCCATAAGAGATCTCTAAGGCTCTAGAGATCTGATTTGCTTGGGTTCAAACCCACTTACCACTAGTTTGGTGGATGGGTAGGTCACCACCATCAAAGATGAAGGATTTCATGATCAGAAACCATGGGTTTTAAAGTTACAAAGCAGTCATTTTAACCTGATCAATCACCTGACTACTGCAAGTGATCATCAACATTTCCCTGCTGGTGTGCATGCAGGTATGGTTTTGAGTGACATTCTTTCAACTTTAAACTTGTTTAATAGGTAAGACTGACCCATGAGAGCATGAGGTGAGATTCATGGCTAGATGGAGTAAAAAAAAAAAAAAAAAAAAAAACCCAGTTCAGCAGACCAAGGTTGAATGATGATCCTCACACGGATGGTTTTGCTTTTTTTTTTTTTTTTTTTTTTTGGGGGGGGGGGTGAAAGTGACTGGCCTAGTGGTTGTCAGATTTGGATGCTGATGATTGATGCTCAAGTTCTTAAATACTTGGGATGGGTTACTAACTCACTGTTGATCAATCAACTTGGGTAAACAGAGCTCTTAGAATCACACCTCAATCTCTCAACCAGGTCTCAAAAATCAACCAATCAACCTTTGATTCCCAAGACTAAAACTTCCAACTCCAACCTTTGGACATTAGCTTTTTAAATCCTTATTCCCCCCCCCTCCCCCCTTTATCCACAAAAAAAAAAAAAAAAAAAAAAAAAGAGAGAGAGAGAGAGAGAAAGACAACAGATCAAGAGCTTGTGTGATGAAGGTGAGAAAGTTTTAGAGTGTTGAGCTCTTGATCTCTACAAACCAGTCAGGATAGACCCTTGGATTAGTATCACATCTCTAGCCCCCTTCTTTCTTTTTTCAAAGTTGTAGATACATACATCAACCTAGGTAGCTTTCTCATGGAGAACTGATATCTCAAAATCATCCTTTGAAACTGATGACTTTCTATTTACCCTTTCCTCTCATCTTTGAATCGTTTGCAACCTTGGAACCGGGTCCTCTTCACTGATTCTCATCTTGTGTATGTACATAAATCAATATGCATTTGATTCATCTCATCACTCTTTCGTCTTCTGATGTACATATTTATTCCTGTGAAATTGAATTCAATTTAACCCCCCTTTTTTTTTTTGCAAAAAAAAAAAAAATAGTGGGACCTCGTTCATCGAATCGGGCTGGAATCGAACGACTATCCTTAGACTCACTCAATCCCGGAAGGGTGTTTAAGAATTATGCTTCAGGTTCGGTGGCAAGACCCTAGAAAGTGTGTGGGTGCGTGTGTATAGGCGAGCTTATAGAGTATGATCCTGTCCAGTACCAGAGCTCGAACGGGCATGGGAATCTACCGCCAGGTCTGATCGTCCGACACGGTGGTCGCGCCCGCGGGCTCGACGTCCACGACACCCATCGGCGGCCGGCCGACTGCGGCAGCCGGCTCTCACCAGATGAAACCTAAACGCCCCATGGGCCCTCGCTGGGTGATCTAAATAGCCTGCGGCCAGTGGCACCTGGGCTGGGTGCCCTCAGCCACCCCTCACTCCCAGCGCGGCTCCCAGGGTACTTGAAGTTTTCGGTGTGAGATACCTGTAGCTGAGCCCGGTTGAGAGTTGAGCGATCGATCGAGTGATCGGCTGTTGCGTCTCGGGATGGAACCGATGCATCATCATCAGTGTGAAGTTCTCGGCTCGTCGCGCCGGCCGCTCGACGTCCTTCGCTTGGCTCGAACGATTCGTCAAGGGAGCGGGGTAAGATCGAAAGGAAGCTCAGATTTTGAGATCCCTTAACCACCCTATCTGCCGTCCTGATCTATCACTTCTGCGAGCTCGAGCGTCTCTCTAGTTCGCACAAGTCTTAGTCGATGAAGTTCACGGTTCGTTTGTGTTGGAAACATGTCGTTCTACCTTATCCTGTGACGTTCTCTGTCAGATCACTTGGGGCCCCCCACCGTTTCTCTGCTCCTCTCCATTCATTGATGAAGGCTGTTTCGTTTTGTGGGAGTGCTCGTACCTCCTTTTTGAAGCAAGTCTCACTGATCATGCTGACGACGCATGGCGAGCGCCCAAAGAGAGTGAGCCGATCAACATCCCGTATGGGGATTAGCTCCAAGAGGATCTGATTTCTTGGGTGGCAGGCTTGATGGGATGGTATGGGATAGTCTACAATCGGATGGCGGATCAAGAGTCGATTGGGTTCCCAAAGATGCCTTAGAATCCAAATCAAGGGTGAGACGGTCACCAGACCGCTTTTTCGAAACCCATCCACTTATCCCTGGTGGCCTTGAGTTTCAATTGATGCTGAATGGGCCCGAGTTAAAGAGTTGAAAAGATGATCAGCTGAGAGGGTTTGATGAACGAGTGAGAAAGGAGAGAGTTAGGGCTCAACTCTACAGAGTCCGAGTTTTGCGATGACGCCTCTACCCTTACCGGTCAAGATGCATCTCTCGTGAATTTGGGTAGGGTGAGAGTTCGAGGGTAGATTATTCAAGGATAGTTGAGCTTGAGCACGAATCTAGTCTCGATGGGGTTTTTAATTGAAGGATAAGCTCGTGGGGGGAAGTATGTGAGTAGATGTGTGGATGTGATAACTGACTTTGATCGGTAGAGCTTCGTTTCTGGCGACGTAGAGGTAGGCCCTCCGGAGTAGTTCGGTCTTGGCGAACTGATCTCGTCGAGCGATATCTCTGAGAGTGCGAATGTTGATGGGTGAACGCATGATGGATGGATGATGGTAATTGAGTGAGAGGGGAGATGAGGATGAGGATGAGGATGTTGATCGAAGGGGGGGTGTGGGCTGGGCTGGGTTGATGAGTAGGATGGATCGGTAAATGGTTGCGGCAAGCACTATCCGACGTCACGAGAGTCAATTTTACAGTCGTCGATGGATGGTCATCAGTCGATGATATTCGTAGTCTTCGACAGTTACCGAGAAGATGGTGATTCTTCTTTGGTAGATACCTTAATATTAGTCTGTCTCTGTAGTCTCCACCCCAGTTCATAACCATAACTTCATCCTCATCTTGTCCATCCTGACCACACCACTACCATAACCACTACCACTACCATAACCATAACCATAACCACTACCATAACCACTACCACTACCATAACCACTACCATAACCACTACCACTACCATCATCATGGTAAGTCATCATCCTCATCCTCACCCACGACTATCAACTCGTTCTTGACATCTATCTATCTCCACTCGATTCGATCTTCATCTCTCTCATCAACCTCGATCACGATCATCCCACCAGTCTTCTTCTTCTTCTTCTTCTTCTTCTTCTTCTTCTTCTTCTTCTTCTTCTTCTACCATCGCAATCGATCAACCCACGATCCATAAACCAACTTGCAATCCATCCATCATCCATCCTACTCCTTCCTCCATTCCCTCCAACCATCATCCCTTCCTCGACTGCTCACCCAACTCATCCGACCAGCCAAGAGCATCATCCTCCAACTCTCTTCTTCGTAGGACTACTTCCAGCAGTCATCTCACCAACTCCCTCTCATCCTCCGACGATCCCCAACCGATCGGCCTCCGTCGTAACTCGGTTCACTTCGATCGTTCCATCCGCTCATCCTCCTCCATCCATCCCATCCAAGCCTCCCCTCCACCTCTACCATCCCAACCCTCATCCTCGAGAGCTCCCTCGAGTCACTCCAACCTATCTCGTCTTCTAGCCCATCAAGACCTCCTTCACTCCTTTCTCCTCGACCATCTTCCACTCACCTCCAACGATCCTACCCTATCCTCCCCTAGTAGCCCCTCACACCCTCCTACCCTCCTCAATCCATCCTCCTCCGCTCATCAGTCACTCCCCCTCGATCATCCATCCCATCGGCGCCCTTCGAGTCAGTCCTCGCTTCGAATCGCTCAATCTACCCCTTCATCCTCTATCCTTCCCGATACCGATCGTCACTTTCGTCCGATCACCCCTCCCAACCCTCTGACGATCTCTCCAAACTCGTCGATTCATTCTCTGTTCCTCGCTAACTCGGCCTTCGACTCTCGGCCTAGCTCATTCGATCATCTCCATCTCAACCATCACAAACAACCTAATCTCAACCCTCCCACGCGCCCCTCATCCCAACCACTTCGAAACCTCATCCCGATCAGATCTCCTCACACCAATCCAAACTCAAACTCACTCCCCAATCTCAGTCTCAAGATCGATCCTACTCTCATCTCCGCTCGTTCGGAACCCCGAAGAACTAGGCATGAAACCCAAAAGGACCCTCCGTTCACGGATGATCAACTCCTTAGGGGCTTCTTCGAGGATCCCTTGCCCGAACCCTCCTTTCACACCCTCAGCTCTTCATCCTACCATGAAGGCCCCTTCGCCGACTCGAACTCTGACTCGACTCATCTTTCACACTTTGGTTTCAACCAGTTCACCTCTCATGATTTCGACCTGTCGCTGAGCCCAAGTTCACATGGTCCTGTCATCGGCGGTCATGGTTCACATTCATCCTCAAATCATCAGAGGTCTTCATCATTACCACCTCCGGTGCAATCAGAATCTTTTAGGTTCTTCCATTCTCGTACCATCGAATCTTCTCGCTTCGGAAGCTGTCTCGATGGTTTAGGACTAGATTTCAACCAATCCCTACAGCAATCCTCTTTGTTTGATCATGACGACTTCCTACGCGGTTGCTTCGATCCATCACCCATACCAAACACCTCAACCACCCAAAACATCACCGGAACCATCGATTCGCAAGAAGTACACGGTCGTCATGAGCTCTCACTCTTCAATCAGGTCACTCGACTACCATCACCATCTGATCCGATGATCCCTCGAAACGGAACAAATGACAGGTCACCCTTCGAAGATCTTCGATCGATCATCAAGGGGTACCGTGACACGACCGACTCGGAGCCGATCAACGATCTATTGGTATCCCCTTCACTCTGTCTTACCCCATTAGAGTCTCAAACCAGGATCGAGGACGTTCTAGCCTCTCAACCTATCCAATCCCACCATAAAACCGATACCACTCAGCTCACTTTACCGCCTCCTCCAGTGGCCCCGACGCCCTCGTTCACTTGCCTCGTCGCCGGTTGCAAGAGATCATTTGGTAGGCGAAGTGATCTTGCTCGTCATACCCGAATTCATACGGGCGAAAAACCGTTCTCGTGTCATTTTCTCGATTGCGGCAAGCGGTTCATTCAAGTAAGCAGCGCAGCGCAGGGCTCTATTGAATCGTGCTGTTTTTTTTTTTTTTTTTGAAGAAGAAGTAGATGAAATGTGTTGGTTAAATCAACCTCTTACTCCCCCCCCTTCCGTAAGAAATCTGCCCTGACCGTTCATCTAAGGACTCACACCGGCGAAAAACCACATCTCTGTCTACATCCGGGCTGTGCTAAGACTTTTGCCGATTCATCCTCTCTGGCCCGACATCGAAGGACTCACACGAGGAAGAAGGACGAATGTCTGTCGATGATGCATTTTATTTTATCTTGATCTTTTTTTTTTTTTTTTTGGTGTTTGTTTCTGGGTTTCAAGTCGTTCTGTGAGCATTTACTGGATCGATTCAAAGTCGTTGACCGTTTCTTTCTGTGTGTGTTTTTTTTTTTTTCACTTGACCCTCTTCTACCCGCTCGGGGTCGGGCTTACCTGACTTGTTGTTGATTAGCTAAGGGCACGAAACCTGTCGTCGGTCAACCAGTCGAATCAAAACCCTCAAAGGTGGTAAGTTAGCTCCATCCTATCTCCGTCGCAGTTGCCCCCCCCACATCTTCTCTCCTGGTTTTTTTTTTCTTTCATCCTCGTCCAAAAAAAAAAAGTGATCGAGATATCGGTTGTGTACCCTTTCTGTGAGGTTTGGCTGAATTCGAGGATGGTTTTATTTTGAACTCTATATGTGTATGTACGTACGTGTCTGTACACGATGAATATATACATATATCTACATACCTGTATGTACTGTACATGTACCCATTGAATCGGACCCAAGACCAACTTCTTCTCCCGATCCCCTCCCCCCCACACAAAAATAAATAAATAAAATAACAAAGCTGGGTCCGGGGACATCCATCCAACTCGAACGCTCTGAAGACCATTAATCGTATCTCTCCTTCTTGCCCTTCCCCTCCCCCCCCCCCCCCCCCAAAAAAAAAAAAAAAAAGAAAAAGAAAAAGAAAAGAAAAACATCTTATCCTTAACCTTTTCTTATGGAGTTCTACATTCACTCTCTGGCGATTCGTTTATTTATTTATTTATCTATTTTTTGTCTTTTGATGTTGAGTAAACCGTGGTCGGTCTACCTTCGACGGATCCTTCGTATCGAGTCCAAGGCTTGATGGCCTGACCTACCCCGTTAGGTACCGCACGACAGCAGGCCTAACTTTGGGCGTCGAAGATGGGGAGGTGCTTCTTTCTACCTGACGATGAGGTAGGAAGCTCGTGATTCCGACCTGGTTGGTCACACGGAGGACCTCATGAGCTACTCACTTCTTCTCCAACGAGCCGATCCATTTGGAGTTCTGATCAAGACCACAAGCTTCATGTCGTGGTTCGATTGGCTTCCAAGTGTTGTTGGACGCGTCTGACGCCCTCGACTGGCTTGACCCGGTCGGGTCCCTCCGGCCACCATAAGCCATGCACCCCCCACATCTCCACATCCCCTCTCGGGATTCTCTCGGGTCTTTCTTTTCGTCCAGGCGGTTTGGAAGGCACCTATCGCATCATCCTCGTTGGGGATTTTTTTTCGTCTTGTCTTGTTATTTTTTTATTTTTATTTTTTTGGTTTGGTTTGGTTTGGTTTGGTTTGGTTTGGGAGGCCAGAGGAATCTTCGGGTAGGTCTCAGCTTGACGGCTGCTGACCGAGAAGCTCGAGCTTTCCAGCGATCAGATCATAGCTCATCCACTCATTCACTCACTCGGTCTCTTGCAAGGTTTTTGTATGTACCCCCGTCTTAGAGGGAGAGAGAGATCGTTTGTTTATTTTTTTTTTAATTTTTTTTTTAGTCGGTCAAGCTTGCTGCTTACTGATGAGCATAGGGACGGTGTGCGAAGGAGCTGGTGAGGTCGAGAGGTGTAGCGGTGAGCGAGCCTTGTGAGGATGAGAGCTTGATGGTGGGAGGGTCATAGAGAGAGAGAGCCTAGGGGAGTGATCGATTCTCTCTACGGTCACCATCCGAAGGAAAGACTGGTGATAAATATCTACTGTGCATACGGTCTGGAGAACGCTCGAGAGCAAGACCATCGATCCTGGGTTCTCGAGAGGTCTCCCGAACTCATGATGACCCGTATCGCTCGTTTTTTTTTTTTTTTGGGAGCAGAAGATTAATGAAATCGAAGGAGGGATGAAAGCTGATCGATGATAGTTCGTGGCCTGGGTCGAGTTGAAGGAGTGGATGCTTAAGTGCCGATGAGATCCAGAAGCAAGTTTCCAACTTAAGAAGTTGGACGACCGTACCATCACCTCACCTTCAAACCCCCGAAACCCCCGAACCACCATTTTACTCCTTCCGAACCACCATTTTACTCCTTTTTCCTTAAATATATCAGGAGACTGATCCTCCCTCTCCTCTCTCTCCCCTAGGCCATGGCCTCCCTACGCCCCCCACCCCCGACCCTCCTCGAATGGAGGGAATATCAAACGAAGAATCGACGCCTAGTTTGACCGGCCCCAACGCTCCTTGGAACGATAGCCAGTCGAGTGGTCTGACCATCTTATTTACGCGTTTGATTGCTGATAGAGGAAACTTGACGGCTAACGGTGAACTTATTGTCAACCAGACAACAGTAGAGATGATAAAGATTCTTATTCGCTCTGAGTAAGATCGTTTGGAGGCCGACAGAAGACGTGATGATCGAACGCAAGCGTTGGCGGATCAGATGAAATCAATGGCAGACCAAATCAGCAACCTAATAAGGATGTAGCACCCGGACCCGACAACAAATAGTTGCCCATTACCAGCTAAAGGACCACATCAGCCGACATATACGGAACGAGCGAGATCACACCTACCGACCAATGTTCGCAAACCCATAACCCAGCCGCCGACGAAGGACCGAATGCGATTGTGTCGTCCAGGAAGAGCGGTAATGCACTCCAACCCACTAAACGATCAGATCGACGAGATCCCCAAAGCTTTGTCCGTCCAACGGGCCAACGAGACTCTCTCGAAAATGAACGCGCGAGTCCAAGATGAAATGGTAACAGTCACCAGAGCCCATGTCATGAACTCGGGAGACGTAGTTTTCCACACGAAGAACAAATTCCACCAAAAATGGCTAATGGACAACAAACGTATATGGTCAAAAGAAATACACCCGGATCTGGAAGCAACACCAAGCACTTGGTCAGTTCTTGCCCATGGTGTTCCCAAGGAATTTGACCCGACAGCCGAATACAGCAGGACAAAACTAGCCACGGCCAATGGCTTCAAACAAGAGGAACTGATCCGAGTGCGATGGCTCTCGGACAACATGAATACCGCTAAGCGAGTGGGATCAATCGTCTTATCTTTTGCCAGCAAAGAGTTAGCTGACCAAATTGCCTACACAGGACTCTTCCTAGACTACGACTATCATCGAGTTACAAACTTCAAATCTTACCCAACCCAATGCTACAAGTGCCTCAAGATGGTCCATTTTGGCAAATGGTGCCGTGAACCATCAAGGTGTGGCAGATGTGATGGTGGACATATGACAAAAGAATGCCCGGACCGCCCGGAGAATAACACCCAAATTGCGGAATGCGTAAAATGCAAAGAAGGATTACAAAACAAAGTTGAAGGCATCAAAGACTCACACCACTCTGTATTCAGCGTATTATGCCCATATAAGAGGGCATGGGTTCAGGCTAAGGCTTCGCGTTCAAAACCACTGTCATGTTAATAGAAACCATAACTGACCAAAATCTTGATCCACCCACCGCCTTTTCACAGCTTCAAGATAGGACACATAATGAGGACAGTCGATCAACTCATGGGACAACGGACCTCCCAAGTTTCTTCTCTTTCTTACAATTAAACTGCCACATCTCAAAAGAAATCATGTTGTCACTCCTTCACCACCCCTCGCACGATTCCATCCTCCTATGACAGGAGCCTTGGGTAAACCCATACACACTCCTCCCCCCAACTCACCCTAACTGGCATATGCTAACAAGCTATAACCACATCACAACCAATTGGAGAGGTAGACACAAATGCTGTGTGTATATCCACAAATCTGTACCCTCTGAAGCAATGTTGCATCTGCCAGGCAGTTCAAAACACTTGCTTGGTGTCACATTACAAGGAGCTGACAAGAACTTTACAATAGTGAATGTATACAACCCCCCTGGCACCAATGCAGGTCTGAAGGACCTAGAGCAATGGCTGCCAACCTTTCACAATTGACAGAATCCAATGGGTGTCTTCATGGACTCAAATCTCCACCACAAGATGTAGAAACCCATTGGCTATAACTCAATACACAAAGAATCTACCATCCTGACAGCTTTATGTGGAAAAAACAGATTCAAATTAGCCTCCCCGCAACATGTCCCAACCTTTTACTCGACCAATGGAAAAGGCACCACTATTGACCTGATATGGGCAAATCACAAGGCCATGTGACTTCTATCCAACATCCAAGTTTCAGAGGAAAACTTTGGCTCAGATCACCAAGCCCTAAAGGGGCAGATTAATATGGTCCAATCCAGCCCAATGCGTAGGTGGGCAAAGCCTAACTGGGGACAGCTTGATCCAAACACAGTGTGCAACATCCTCAGAACCCAGCTGGAAGATTACCCTCCAGGCCAGGATGTGAACAAAGCACCAATACACCTCTCCACAGCTCTGCAGACCACCCAACTTAACTTTGGATGCATGGTCAGCTGCAACATGTCATGAATAAAATCTTGTTGGAACCCTGAATGACTCAACCCCATTCTCAAAACAAGAAACCAGACCCAATGATGGATGCTGTTGTCAAAGTTGGAGGAGGCGTACCACTGCTATAAGAAGTGGAATGACTACTTCTGAGCAATCGTCAGGGAGATGAAGCAAACCCACTGGAGGTAACATCTCAAAAAAGGTCATTAACAACTCTGCATTTCAAGCCCTACAACATTTAAAACCAACAGCATCCAGCCAGGTCCTCCCACTTAAGTGATCTGATGGATTGTTTGCTTTAGGGAAGGCCAAGCAAGCAAGAATCTTGTTTGAAGGCACATCTCTTATCATTAACCAGATCAACCTCTCTGACATACTGGTAAATGAAGAGTGTTGACTGGCCATTTTTGATAAGGTAACCAAGGACAAGGTGACCAGAGCAATTGATGAATTAGCCATAGGGAAAGCCCCGGGCCCCAATCAAGTTTGGAACAAGATTCTAAAACTAAGATGGCCAGTAGTGTGGCCCCACATGACCCAACTATACAACCAGGTCCTTTGTCAGGGCAAATATCCCCAATTCTGGAAGAACACAACTAATGTCATAATATGGAAAGAAAACACACCCAGCTACACAAACCCAGGGTCCTACCAACCAATAGAGTTACTTAACACTCTTGGGAAAACCCTGGAGTTGATCCTGGCAAAACGATTGGCAGGATGGGCCACAACAACTCTTTCCCTGCCCACCTGATACTATGGGGGAAGAAAGGGGGGTAGGTACAGAAGATGCTTTATGGCATCTTGAAACCTGGGTAAGGGACCACTGGGCAGAAAAGAGAATTGTAGTTGTGCTCTTCATGGACCTTCAGTCAGAATATCCAACTGTACACCCCAATAGACTGATACATATCCTGGTGACTAAGGGCTGCCCCACCAACCTGTGGATCATTTTAGGTGACTTTCTGAGGGGCAGATTGTCAGGGATATAACCTCTAATGCTAAACTTGGCCATGGTTATGACTGCAAAGATAAGACAAAAACCAATATTAAATTCAGTCTTTGATTCAAATAACTCAAACAATAGCTAAAGGATCACAGACTCAAACAATAAGAAGGTATTTTGAGGAAAAAAAAACACACCTTAAACGTTTATAAAAAGGCAAGGGACCTGGCTCCAAAATAAATGAAGCTCAAAGGGGCTTTGCTTATAAATAAGCTCACACCCTTTATATTAGTAACACACAAGGTTCACTACTCCAATTAGAACCTTCCACTCAAATTTGAAGTTGCCAATAAGGTTGTTAGTTGAATATAATACTAAAGTTGATAGACCCAGTCAATCTCTTCTTGAGACTAAGTTTGGTGGGCTTGTTAACTCTTTCTGTATTCTTTTAAAAATAATTAATCATATATCACTGGTTAAGGAAGGGGCTAAAGGGTGAAGACCCTCCTGTTTTAAGGTAACAGGAGACCTCAGGGGACTCAAGGAATCATCAGGGGAGTGTTAGTCTCTCCCTGGTTTTGTCCTCAAGGGCTCAGAACCCCATCACATCCTTCCCAATGAGAAATAGGGTATTAGTACTCATTGGGGGGGATTTTCAATGTAAAGGGTCCTATTTACATACCCCCAAAGTTATATAATCTACAAATCAGCTTAGGGCCCTCTGAGTGGACGCTTTCAAGGCTCAGGAGAGTTTATCAAAGTATAATCACATCCCCAGGGGGATAATATTCAGATTATGTGATTGGTTTATACAGAGTGGAGAGTATAGATTAAATTAATTACTGTAGCTTGTCCCCAAAGGAAGGGAACTTATTGGGAAGTTATATATCAATAGTTGGGACGCATCTGATTCCTCATAACTCAATTTAAAGTTCTATTGGATTCCCATCTTGATAATATATATTATCAAGGTTTTAATTCTATAATCAATACTCATACTTATAAAACATTATCAAAATTTATTGTATAATTGTGAACTTCTTAATCAATTTTCATTCTTGGCTCTATTTTGGGTTGAACCAGTGACCTTGATTTCAGGAAATGGAGGTTGAGGCTAGTACTTAACCACTATACCAGCAAGGGGGATGAGTTGTGCAGACATTTGGACAAGTTTTATTGTTTTGTGGCTGACACTCCCTACCAACAAAAGAAAAATTACTCTTCAGAGGAATTTTTACCCCTCTTAGAGGCTCTATATTTCCTCACACAACACGCAAGCGGGCGATGATTCTGAGTTTTTGTTGCGCTGACAATATGCATATGTATTGCGCGCGCCGTGTGAATCTTCAATCGTCAGCTCCGGAGACTATTGTCAGCTAGCGTGTGAAATCCTTACCTAGACTAGCTAATCCTCACCTGACCAGTGGCAAACTGACTCCAGCCCTCTGACCAACGTCCAAAGATCAATCCCCAAAACCCCTGCAAGAGATACCGTTTACACTCCCCAAATACTCCATCCAACCTACCTACCCCAACTCAAAATCGAGATACATCATCAAACATGGACCTCTAAGCTACTATTCAAGCCGCCATGAATGCCGCCATGGATCAATCAAGTCAGGAATTCCAAGCTCAACTTGCTGCCAAGGACCAAGTGATTATGCAGCTTGCCGAGAGGGTTGAACACCTTGAAGTTACTAGTAAGAATGATAAACCTTTTAAATCTGCCCCAATCCAATCTGCATCAACAAGCACGCCTAGTGCCATCAAGTCTTGTTGACATTCTGAGGGTACCGGATTAAAAGCACAAGCTAAGGTTACTTCCAAGGCGCGTTCCAGTAAACCAATCCCGCAATTAGGTAAAAATTCAAACAACAGGCCAGCCCACAAAGAAACCTCTGCAAAAGAACTGGTCCGGCATTCATCTGCACCACCAGCTACTTCTCCTACTGCTAGTTGCATACATCAAATGACTATGAAGAATGTGCCTGAGACATTTTTGAAGACAAGGGTCTGTCCATTCTCTCTCTTTCACTCATTCTCAACTTTCAAGGCTGACAAAAATCTACAATACCAGGATGCTTTATACATTCACATTAAGATCCTCTGGGGGCTTATTCATGAGAAGGCTGTTCCGCTACCCCCCTGTCCTGATACCCTCAAGGAATTCTACACTTGGTTCTCCCTAACAACTGAAGTTGAAGATGCTGCAAACAACAAGGCTGCCCCTCAGTTGATTGGTGCCACTGAAATCAAATCTGTTTGTAACATGCGCTCCGGTTGAATTAAAATAGGAAAAGGTGTTGTGAACGTCAAACAATTCTTCATTTTTTAGATTCAAGCTACCCTTGAAAGGCTGGGTATACGTTGATGGGCTCCCAACCTCAATGATGCCCCTGATTCATTATACAATGAGTCATGCCGTGTTTCTGCCATCAAAACGTTTTGACAAGTTGTTGTTCTGGGTGCCTACAAATTCATGAACTGCAATCCACAATGTATTGATCAAATTGGGCTTCTTACTCAAGCCTACAATCACTACGTCCATTTCCATCAAGCACAAAAGTTTGTCCGCAAGCTAAAGGAGGATGGTAAGCATGAAAGAGAGCTTGAAAGATGAGCAATACACAAGGCCAGAGCAAGGGTGTGTGCAATTCATCACTTTCCAAGGCCTGCATGCTAATATCTTTCATGTTATCAGCTCTGTGAAAGTCAATTGGAATTTGCCAAAAGGATTAATCTTCCAAAACAATATATCAAGGTTCTCTCCAATGAAAATGCCCATAGCAATGATGAATATTTAGCCAAGAAGAAATGCTACGTTATCAAGACTCTACCCTGGAGATCGGAGAATGCAACACAATTCTTTTGTCACCTTGATGCTAGGATTGAGAAGGATAACTTAATGAATTGCAAAAGAGATCAACGTTGCACTCAATGCACTCCAAGCACCCCACAGGTGTCTATATTCTCACAGCCCCCCAAAAATCTTCCAATCAATTACTTTGATCCTGATTGGCTCAATGACCTATTTCCTGCCCAAAAGCAAAAAATTTGCTGACATCTGGCAGGTTTGTTTCCTTCCGGATGCTCAGAAATCCTTACTGGGCAAGAAGGACCCCAACAAAGCTTTTTCAGATAAGAAGTTCACAGAGAAGTTCTGGGATACCCTTACTGCCCCTTACAACCTGTTGCACAAAATCAAGGAAGCATCAACCAACAAAAATTCAGATTCCAGTGACCAAGATGCCAAAATCTATCTTGGGGAGGAGATTGATTTGGAGGATACATCTGGTGATGAGTCTGCGCCCAACTCATCCAACCAAGGTGATGATGATTTCATTGATGATAACAAAGTTGATGAAGAAGGCAATGATGTTCATTACGACATGCGGTATGAGGATCTTGTGGATGAAGAGCTGGAAGATGAAAATCATCATCAGCGCTATCAAATGATCCTTGATGGTCAAGAGGGGGTTTGTTCTTAATCAAAAATTCTCTCTCCCATCTTTGGTTGCACATGTATACCTGGTTATTTTTGAGGGTGAATCTTGTACTCTCCTTTTATCTCTCAATCAAGCCATGTATACTTGGTTATTTTTGAGGGAAAATCTTGTACTCTTGTTTTATCTCTCAATCAACCCATGTATACTGGGTTATTTTTGAGGGCAAATCTTGTACTCTCCTTTTATTTCTCAATCCCTTTTGCTTGTCCAAAAACAATTTTTCAAAGTTTGAAATGGTACAAAGTTGCTTGTTCCCTCCCACTCTGCAATCATCCTCCCAATTCTTAGCCAAATCACTGAAGTGCTCCATTTGGGGGGCGGTGATGGTGGCGGGGGCCAAATCAAGTGAATGATACCTGGCCAGATGAATGTTCAGCAGACATCCGCCCGCATTCAAGTTTTTTGTTTTTTTTCAAAAACAAAACAACATCAAGTTGAAAAGGACCTTGCAAAAGACGCAATTGTCAAAGTTTAAAATTTGGGAATAAATTTCAATGGTTCTAACAGTAAGAGAAAATGTAGGAAAATATGATACATATCACAAAGGATCATCATTTGGGGGGAACTGGAACGTATACATCATGCATAACAGGATTCAAGAGCACCATGGGAGTCCTGATGCCCATGGACCAGGCAGGGAGATGTTGGTAGCCAACAATGTGGCTCACTTCATCGGGCAAGCATAGCAAGTAGACGGACGCGGTTGTCCCTAGAAACAAACCCAGATCGGAAACAAGACCCAAAAAACTGGTGGTTGGGCGCACATTTGCTGAGCTCAAGGCGTTATCCAGACCTTTTAAAACCACCCAGGTGATCTTGTCCAACCCATATTCCTCAACAGTATATATGGCCACCACCCATCCAAAACACACTTGACCATTGCGGACATACTTGACACAGTTGTTTGGTGGGATCTTGCTGAAAAACAAACCTCTTGAGGTCACAAACGCTTGATGCTTGGTTACATACCTGGTTAAGACGGTTGAGTCAGATGGGTGGGGAATGTGGCAATAGTCCCTGACTGTTGGATTTTCCTTTTGAACCTCTTTCAGTAAAGCATTGTAGAAATTCATGCTGATCTCAACCAGTTGCTTTTTCACGGCTGTTGGTGCATGATGACTTTTGCTGGATTCAATCTTGAGATCCTGGAACATGGGCTTGAACCGCTGAGTCTGGCAAAATTTCCGCATTGCAATCTCCTCAATTTCACCTATTATAAAGAGGGTCAGCAATTTGATGGTCTGGAAAAATATTTTAGACTAACCAATCCTCCCATTGGTCTCAATTGATTGTAGCAACCAATTCACTCGCTCGCCAGAAAACTCTGACATTCCCATCAACAGACCCCACCATTTCATTTGTTGAGGTATGTGGAGGCTGTAGTGGTGATTAGAGTTGATGCAAATATCTTGGAAGATAATTTCTGAGGTGTTGGTATACAGTTGGTATGCTTTGGCAAACCTTTGAGGATCCTGCGCATCCACATGCTTCTTGGCCAAAGTAGTTGTACATACCACAAGACTTGCAAAGTTGATGAGATGTTGGAATGCAATTGAGCTTGTGTCGGTATCTTCTATTGAGATTGCCAAGAAGTCAAGAAGGGCCATTGGCAAGTGGAAGGCATAAAGTGCATGCCATTCACTTGCTTTAAGTTTTCCATGGCCGGGACTTCCCAAGTTCTTGGGAAGGCCAGAAACACCTTTGGGGACCACAATTTCTTCAATGGCCTTCCAAACATGCGTCAACATCTCCTTCCTCCAGGTGGTTTGGGTATCATCAATGTCCCCGTCTAAATCCTCACTTGTGCCTGTTGCTTTATCTAATGGATCTTGGTGGAACCCCCATTGCTTCCCCCAATGGTGCTTCAAAACACCTTCAAACCAGTTGTGCATTACCCCAAGTGCTACATTGTTGATTGGGTCCCAGTAAGGAAGTCGTAAAAGTTCTGACCATCGGGTCCCATGCTTCTTCAGAAATGCCGCTTGATCTTTCAGTGTCCTGAGCTCCTTCCATTGATATGAAAAACTTTGTGATTCCCAAGGGTTCCGGAGTTGACCAATTTTCATTTTTGGCATTTCTTCTTTGGTACAATGGCACCATGAAAAAAACATTTGTGCGGAGTGAGAGGCATGGCCAGCAATTTTGTGAACAGCAACTACATCACCAATAAGGGCACCGAGATGGATAGATATTCTGCAACCATGGGGGAAACTTGGAGTGGTGAAGGTTTTTCCCCCATTCAAAGCTATCACTTCATTGATGACAGGTGCCAAAAGATGTGAGATGGTGGTTGTGTCAGGTTTGCAAGGGGCAGGTAAAATTGCAGCAAGGTACAGATTCTGGGTTTTGTGTTGCAAGAAAGGTGGTAGATCAAGGCATGTGAGAAGCATAACACCCATTGAAGCTTGCTTTCCTGAGAGTTTTTTGCCAAATGGGTTTATACCAATCAACATATAAACTGAATGTGAGTTGTAATTTGTGGCACATTTTTCTTCTTTTGGAATTTTGTGAAAACATTTTCCAGGACTGCAATTGTTGGATATTGGTAATGATTTGAGGGTCTTGCAAGCTGAGTGTATAGCGCCATTTGACTATTTCTTCTTCAATGCCAGGCAAGTTGATAAACCATGTAAGCCAGTTTTCAAATTTTTGGAGACAGTAGGCCATACAAGGCTTAGATGGTTGGATCACAGAGGTTTTTAGGGGATGACATTGATAGGAAACAGTGAAGTTGAGTGCCAAAGGCAACTTTACCGCGGATTTGAGTAGTTCTTGATTGCGAGTTTTGACTGTTGGGGTTCTTTGATATGTGCATAATTCTGGGGTAGATCCAAATGAATAGAGCAAAAAGCACTGGGAACAGCAGATGTATTGTTCAAGCTCAGGTAGCAGATTGAGTTGCTTTGCAATTGTACAGACATCCTTGGGAACGTCCTCCTCAATTTTCTTGTAATCAGCATTTTCGCGACCGGCTTCAATGACTTTCAACAGGAATTTTTGAGCGATTCCGCACTGGTATTGGCTAACACCACAAGCCAGGTTCAGCCAAACAATAAAATAGGATATCAAGCCTATGTAAAAAGAATGAGGGCATCAGTTTTGAGTGAAAAGGATATGAGGGAAGAAGGTGACAAACCCATAAATTCCCATGGTGAATTTTTGATTTCCACTTTGTCGTCTTTGGTTTCTTTTGGTGGTTCTGCAGGCGTGCTTGAGACATCAAGAGATAAATCCGTAATCAAGCGGGCCAGTTGATTGGTGGTGGTGTTGGCAGATGAGGGGGAAGACCAATGTTTTTTTTGGGTGGAGGGATGAACCCAAAGTCCACATTGCAAATCGTTTTCCTTGTTGAAGTACTGGTGAGCGGAGCATTTGGGACATGTGCAGAGTTCAAGATCCATAATTATGGTGGTGGAGGAGGTTGGTTGAGTTGGCAATTAATTGAGGGATTGGCCCGTGAGTGGTCAGGTGACGATTAGCTAGTCTAGGTGGGGATTTTGCATGCTAGCTGACAATAGTTGCAGGAGCTGACAATTGAAGATTCACACGGCGCGCGCAATGCATATGCATATTGTCAGCGCAACAAAAACTCAGAATTGTCGCCCGCTTGCATGTTGTGTCAATACTATGTCAGAGTTTTTAATGCATCTAGCCTCTAGCCATAAATAACTATCAGATAACTTGTTCTTAAACCTCACCAGATAGAGTCTAAAATCCTTACCATCTTTCCTAATGATTTTATGGTTTGATATTTTGTGAGGTAATTCATCCTTAATTCCTTCTAGAGGTGGGATTACAACTATAGGGGTCTTTCTAAATGGAAATTTCTATGTAGGTTGTATGAACATCTTTACTAGACTGATTGGAAATGTTGGATGTTTTCTGTCAAATACTTTGTTCAGAATTAATTCTACTGCATTTTTCCCATGCAAAGCCTTTACAACAAATGGTCCAACAAATCAGTCCTTGAATTTCCTATGTCCTGCTATGTTGGAAAAATTCACGGTTGAAATTGAGACCATGTCTCCAATTTTGATATCATGATCCTTGAAAGTTTAATCCCATCTATTCTTGTTGTATTCCACTGCTTCCTTAAGGCATATGCTTGAAAAGTCCTCAGCCCTAATCATCATTTCTCTGAAACAATCAGCAGAGGGGTGAAGTACTATACTCTTTCTAAGGAGCATATCCCAAGGCATATGAGGGATCCAACCTCTTTCCAGTTCAAAAGGTGACATGTTGGTGGTAGAATGCTTACTGGAGTTGTAGGAAAACTCCAAGGAAGGCAAAAATGATACCCAATCATTTGTGTACCACCATTGTCTTTGAAATCAATACCATATCCAAAATATCTTCTGATCATGTCTTCTAAAGCTTGTATCATTCTTTCAGCTAGGTTATCATTCTGTGGATTGTAAGATGCAAAGAAAAATAACTTGGTTCCTACCTGTTGGAATTCTGAGTGTTTGTCTCATACCTTCTTCATTCCTTCTACTATCTCTTAAAATCTACAAACAAATATATTAAAATTATACTGTTTCTCATGATCAACAAGAGAACATACTAAGAAATACCAAGAAGATGAGCTGCTAATCATTTAGTGTAAAGTGACTACCCTGCCTAGCCTTTTAGTGATTTCTCAATCTCAGAGTGCTCAAGAGGATGTTTCCAGTTTGATTATGCTTTCCTTATTCTTGTGATTGGATTAAGGAAATTAACAACCCTCTTTATGAATTTATTAGTATAGTGTGTATCTAATTACTTAGCTCAAGAGACATAGTAACTCAAGAGGCTTGCAGACCCAGTGGTTAAAGATACAGTAGTTACAGTATACTTACTGCTATGCTAATCTTTCCTTTGATAATTGCATCATAAGTTAAGATTTCTATAAATTTGATATTCACTTTACCTATCAACTCTTAACCAAAAGTTGTTACTCTTCAAATGGCTTGTACTTAAACTATATAAACCATCTGCGTTACAAGTTAATACAACACCATCAGCTCTTGCGTACTTTCAATCAGAGTGCCCCCTTATCTGAACCTCCTGATATGCTGCTCTTAGCAAGATAAGATTAAATTTATCCCTATATCTTTCTCTCCTGGCCTTTGGCTCTTTTATTTTAACACTACCAGATCAAACAAACTCTTTAAAACTAAGAATTGAATTTTAGGATCTCTGTAACCAATTCTATTCTTTATAAATCATAAATTATGTCTAGGTTCATAAGCAGGGCTTTTATATCTTTAGGCAAGGCCCATCCTTATTATACATCTGTAACCTAATTTCAAATCTATATATGTGTATTATTTTCATGGAGAATCTCCATTCCTGGATGTCAATATGCCAGCTTAAAACATGTCTATTGGGTTTCTTCAGGTTCAAACATGAATAAAGAGCCATAAATTCATCAATTAATTCAAACGCAAATCTATGGAAGAAATAATATCATTTCTATAAATCTAAGTTAATCACAAACAATCTAACTGTGATTCACCATATAAATTTTCACTACATTGAGTTTTAACTTAAAATTTTCTTAGGGACTGGATGAAACAGCAATGCCGCACTTGTCAAGTTTTTTTTTTTTTTTTTTTTTTTTTTTTTTTTTTTTTTTTTTTTTTTTTTTTTTTTTTTTTTTTTTTTTTTTTTTTTTTTTTTTTTTTAAATCATATGCTCAAGATTTTCCTTAGTCATCTTGAAAGAAACAGTTGGTCCCCCCTTTACAAAAAAAGAAAGCTATGGTCAAATTCTGAAATGTACAATCTTTAACATCTTTCAAAAAATTCAAAAAAAAATTGCATTTCCCTAAAAATTATGGACATTGGCTTCTATCAGATAGATCTGATTTTGGTTTGATCAATAAAAAGACATCAACTCCTCATAATGTGAAAATTTCAATTACTGAAAACAAAGAAACATTTATTGAAAGGTACTTTAAAATTCATCCTAAACAATTTTTCTCTCATTTCTTTTCTCCCAATAATCAAAAAAGTTCCTTCTGTTCTTTTCATGTTTCTAAAACTTAATACTCCAATTTATATATTATATCAACCATTTTTCATAATTCTTTTACCTCAGGATTCTGCTGATTCTCTCATTTATTAGAAAACAAAATTCAAAATTTATTTTAAATAATTCAACAGTCTTTTTTCATACTCTCATTCATTCTGAAAGCTGAAAACTCATTTTTTTATTTGTTCATTTTATTTTATTTTTTTAAACTGAGACTTCTGAATTAAACAGAATCTTGAAATGTATATCATACTATCATCAAAAACATTCTCCAATTTTTTCACCACATTTCTCCATTGAAAAAACATTTTGAAGCAATTGACACAATACTTTAATGAAAATGACAACTATCTTTTTTCTGATCAAATTCAAAAAACCAATAAAAAACAATGTTCCAGACTCATATCTTCAAAGATAAATACTGAAGCAGTATTTTTATTTAGTAATTATCTAGTTAACTCTTGTGATAACCGCTTGGAACCAACTTGAGTTACTGCCTTTGCTCAATAGTATCTGTAAAAAGTACCCCAACAAAAAGAATCCAAATATTGGACTAATACCAAATGCTTTGCTATTAGTAGTTTCAACCGTATTCCAAATTCTTAGCTCTGAGCTTTAAGCTTTGAGTTTGTGCTCCAAATTCCAAGCTCCAAGATTCAAATGTCAGCTTTGATCTTTGAGCCAATCAAGATCTGTCTCCACTGAGGGCAAACACTGAATTGGGTCTTGCAATCATACTGGTGAGCTTTGATGGAGCTCTGATTTCAAGGGTTTGATTGACCATGGTCACTATCAAGCTGAGCCAGATTGTCCGCCTCTATCCTCCAAGTCTGAGGCTTTGGCTTCTACCAGGAAATCTTGAGCAGAAAAGAACCATCAAGTTGAATCCCCTATTGCAACAATCATACCAAATTACCTTATTTCAATCCAACCAATTACTATGCTTCTGACGTCATGATTGGAAACCTTGTGGAAAATCCTACTTGGAATTTGATCATTTTTCCAAACTGGTTCCTCAAGCTCCAGAGAGCTGATGATAGGTTTTTGAGAAAGTGGTAACTTGGACAGGAGATCCTAGTCATCATCAGTAAGGCCAATTGGGTGAAAATTGACAAGTGGCTGTTGATTTTGTCAAGACAATGTCAACTACTAACATGAGTTGTAAAGAAATTAAAGCAATTGGGATTTCTCTTGAAACTTGTTGATTGGATATCACTCAGTCACTTGCCTCCATAAAAATTCAAAGCATTCAAAGCTGAACTCAATTTACAAGTTTTTCTGGAGGCCAAGTTTTCTCAATTATCTTGTCCATTCCGCTACAATCTCCTTTCAAGCTTAGTCTGTCTTACGGTTCTTGGAAGGCAGACTTGATTATTCAGGAATCACATGATGATATGTGCATCTTGACAAGTCACAACTAGCTTGTCAATTCCTCCATGGCTTATTATCCAATTTGCAAGAACTTGAAAAATTAATCTAGATGTTTTTTCTGTGCTCAATCTCACAGAGACCGCCATGTAATAGGGCTTCTATCATAATCATGTATTATGAAAAAAAATTGGTGCAGTGCTTTAGCACATTGAACTGGAGAAGTTGCGGCAGAAGCAGCATACTGAAATGAAATCTTTGATCTGTCTATGCCCATCACCACATTCCTAAATCTTGACCAATCTTAAGCGGTGAGGAATTATTAAAGTGAACTGCTCTACCGGAAACATCATTGACACGTCCTTGTTCCATATCAGACTGAGGATGTTGTCAACGCACTTTGGGGGAAATCAACAACCTCTGGAGATGCAAGCTTAATCACTACCCAAGGGAAACTATATTGCTTGGACAATCATGCTATTTCTGGATTGATTTTTGCACCATGATAGCAAAATGAATAGTACTTCTATCTTCATCCATACCAATTGCGGAAAACAAATAGCTTTTCTGTTTTTTGTTCCCAAAACATGGTGTGGGTAATTGATCAATTGCTTGGCTATTGGAATCACAATCAAAGGAGGATGTCAATACTGCAAGGCTCCAACAAAATACGTGTGAATTTGCTGAAATAATTGGTTTCCCCATTGGAGCATTGACTGCTTGCACCTTTCCTAATTTGAGGGGGAAAGACTCTACTCCAGAAAAAATTTGATTTTTTTTTTTTTTTTTTAAAAAAAACTGAAAAAAATTTTATTGTATACAATATAGTTGAAATTATTTTGAGTCTGATATCTCAAAACACAATTATATCAATGGAAATGGCAAAAAACCCAATCGTGCAAACAAAAGTCTTAAGAAATTTGAAAATTTCTGTTTTCTTTTTCTATTTTGTGATATTTTTTCAAAAAATATATATATATTCATCAAAAATGGACAGAGGTCCAAAAAATTGCATATTTGAAGTAGAAAAAATACTTTTCAAGGCTGTAAAATTTGATGAGGACCCCAATTGTCAGGGATATAACCTCTACTGCTAAACTTGGCCGTGGTTATACCTGCAAAGATAAGACAAAAACCAATATTAAAGTCAGTCTTTGACTCAAATAACTCAAACAATAACTAAAATCTCACAAACTTGAAAAATAAAAAGTTATTTTGAGGAAAAAGCCACACCTTAAACCTTTATAAAAAGGAAAGGGGCCTGGCTCCAAAAAAATGAAGCTCAAAGGGGCATTGCTTATAAATAAGCTCACACCCTTTATATTAGTAACACACAAGGGTCACTACTCCAATTACAACCTTCCACTCAAAGTTGAATTTGCCAATAAGATTTTTAGTTGAATATAATACTAAAGTTGATAGACCCAGTCAATCTCTTCTTGAGACTAAGTTTGGTGGGCTTGTTAACTCTTGCCGTATTCTTTTACAAATAATTAATCATATATCACTGGTTAAGGAAGGGGCTATAGGGTGAAGACCCTCCTATTTTAAGGTAACAGGAGACCTCAGGGGACTCAAGGAATCATCAGGGGAGTGCTAGTCTCTCCCTGGTTTTGTCCTCAAGGGCTCAGAACCCCATCACATCCTGCCTAATGAGAAATAGGGTACTACTACTCATTGGGGGGATTTTCAATGTAAAGGGTCCTATTTACATACCCCCAAAGTTATATACTCTAAAAATAAGCTTAGGGCCCTCTGAGTGGACGCTCTCAAGGCTCAGGAGAGTTTATCAAAGTATAATCACATCCCCAGGGGGATAATATTCAGATTATGTGATTGGTTTATACAGAGTGGAGAGTATAGATTAAATTAATTACTGTAGCTTGTCCCCAAAGGAAGGGAACTTATTGGGAAGTTATATATCAATAGTTGGGACGCATCTGATTCCTCATAACTCAATTTAAAGTTCTATTGGATTCCCATACTGATAATATATATTATCAAGGTTTTAATTCTATAATCAATACTCATACTTATAAAACATTATCAAAATTTATTGTATAATTGTGAACTTCTTAATCAATTTTCATTCTTTGCTCTATTTTGGGTTGAACCAGTGACCTTGATTTCAGGAAATGGAGGTTGAGGCTAGTACTTAACAACTATACCAGCAAGGCATATGAGTTGTGTAGAAATTTGGACAAATCTAATTGTCTTGTGGCTGACCCAGATTCACAACACTTTGCCTAGATGATTACATTTACCCCCAGAAGGACTACCCCTGGGCTTTCTGCAAGGTTTGCCACTTTTGGTCATCCTATATATCATATATAATTCAGAGCTTCTTCAACTATCCAACATGCCCCATGACAGGTCCACCTCCATAGGGTATGTACATGATGTAGTACATCTCACCTCAGGTTGGGACCTGAGGTGAGGCCTTGGCGGCTATGGACCTTTTGGCCAGGGAATTTCTCAGATGGTCCTCACAACAGGCCGCCGCCTTTGACAAGCAAAAGTCCCAACTGGTGATTTTTTCCAACTCCAATGACCCACCAAGCCCCCCATCCCCATTTGGCTTATGCAACACCCCTGTCAAATACTCTCAGACAGCAATGTGGCAAGGGGTAACGCGGGAAAGTCAACTAACCTATCATCAACACCTGGGAAACGTCTCAAGAAAAGGGCAATCCATCATTTGCTCCTTTTCCCGGCTTGGAAACTCAAGATGGGGCCTGTCAGAAAAACACCATTCAAAAATCATACAATCTGTTTTCCTACCCAGGGTCACTTACAAGGACCACATATGGGCCATAAAGAAGAACTCGGCCAGAATCCTTACCATGAACTCCAAGTTGGAAAGGCTTTGTGCTGTCTGGAAAAAAGGCATATTCAAAACCACCAGCTCCACGTGGATTGAAAAACACCTTACTCATAGACCTCTCTACAAAGTGGTAAAAAAGACAGCCTTCCCTTTTTTTCCAGAAAACCAACACAGAATGGTTTTCCCTTAAGCATCAGGAACAAAATCATCCATAGGCTGAACAAACCAATCAAAATTGATTATTTGGCGGTCAACCCTACCATTTGCAGAGAAATTCTAACAACATTCCTCAATTAAAATGTGGAAACAATTGCCATCCAATTGAACAAAAAAGCCAATCCCTTGTGGAGAGGCGCTAAATACCAAAATCTGACTTCACCAAAACAGGAAGCAATCTTGGCCACTAAAAAACTAATCAGACAGGCAACAAAGAGAGATGCACTGATATTCACAGATGGATTGTATGAGCAGGAGAAAGGAGGTGGAGAAGCAGCAATAATTATGAACACTAACAAGCAAATCCTATTCCGCACAGGCAAAACGGTGGTCCACTTTAACCTCAAATGCAAGACCTTAGACGTAATAGCTGCGCTCAAACTAATAAACACAATAAAAACTAGGGCATTTGATTGCTTTCTAATCTTTACAGATAAAAGGGGAGTACTACTGAGGACAATGTGCCCCATGACAGAGAAACCCGGCCAGTATCTTTTTGATGAATTAAGAAAAATAGATTCATTAATTGACCCAAACCTGGAAATTTCATTCATATGGTGCCCGGGCCACAAGGGGATTGTAGGAACCTTTTCAAAATAAGGAAAGTAATTGGCGCATCATTCCCAAACTGCGGATATGTGAAGGAAACAGTAACAAATTTCTTAAATTTCTGCCTGGAATACAAAAAAACACGCCACAAATTGCAGAGGGAGATGAGGCAGGCACACACAAATTTCAAGCCTAACAACCTTTGCTCAACATTGAAGAATCTCAAGGCGTGGGAAACCCTTCCAAACTTCATTTGAGCAACACATTGTCTTCATTTACTCCTGCCTAGCCCGGGTCCAAAGCTGCCAATGGCCCCACCGGAAACTGGCACCCAGCTGGGACCAAACTCATAAAGGGAAATCCCCCACCCAGCCAACGGTCATCAACCTTTCCACGCCTCATCCATTCTATCTTTTTTCCTTCTCCTCCCTCCATCTTCCCGCTTGTTCCTTTTCCTTTTCCCTCTTGTCTTTATTTCTTAGCCATATCTGAATCATTCCCAATTAAGGGACCAGTGTGAGACCCTGCAGTCATATTGGAAATACATTAAGGCATTTTGAATATTCAAAGTGGTCCATGCGCAATGCAAAATTCACCAAAAAGAAAGATTCAAACTAAATAGGTACATTAATATATATGTATATAATTTTTTATTCTTTCATTGATTTGTTTGTTTGCTTGTTTGTTTATTTTATTGATTTTTTTTTGTGGGTGTGTAGTTATGAATATATTTATTTTTTTTTTTTGGGGGGGGGTTTGGTGTAAGGGTACTTCTTATTTACTTGACCAAGCAGATCAAAAGCAAGCAGTCTAAAAAAAAAATTAAAGCATCAATGCATCAACCAAGAGAGTGGAAAGAAGGAAACTTGATGAACTGTTCATACATACATACACTGAAAATCTAAAAAAATAGGAATGGTTACAGAAATCAAAGCTAATTTGGGAAGGGTCATCCAAGTCCTGTAAGGCTACTTAGATCTCAAGTGCCTTGCTCTATTTTAGCTACTAGGGTTCATAGTGTGACACTCTTATCCATAAAAACCAGAGGAACTGATGATGGATGTACTTGGTATCTATCTCAGGATCCAATACCGTTCATATTCAAAATGAGGGTGTATCAGAGTTAGCAAACCTTCCAAGGTTTTTTTTTTTTTTTTTTTTTTTTTTTTTTTTTTTTTGACCAAACCTGTGAGTTTAATGGCCAGTTTCTGAAACAAAAATGCCCCCTAAATGGTGTGTTTCATGGAAATGGCAGGTTTCAAACATCAGATCTGCCATTTATGCTTCATCATCCATTGACCATCCATGGCATGCAAAGCACCCATTCACACCTCCACATCAGAAAGTCCATACCAATCCCATCTCCATGGCTTCACACTCATCCCATCATCATCTCATCACCTCACATAACATCATCATCTCATCACCTCACATAACATCATCATCTCTCTCAACATGTACAATCAAACTTCCCAGCAGCAAGCAAAAAACATAAAAAAAGCTGACTGAAATTTTTTTTATTGTTGTTTGACTCTGATTTGGAATTGAATTGGGTAGCTTTGAGTTCTCTATTGGAAAAGTGATACATGGTTCCAAGAAGATAGACTCTCCACAAACCTATGTATGAATGGCAAAAGCTTCATCTCCTCCCCAAATTAAGCTTCCAGCAACTGTTACAAACTTTGTTGCTTTCATTCATGAGACTTTTGGAGATGATTGAAGACCAGAACATCTTCCAGAAAAATCCTTGGAATCCTTAACATAATCCAGCCATCCAAGTATCAATTTCAATTTGCAGATTGGGATCAAATGGAAATGGAGTAGCCATTCATCACTTAGAAAATATATTCTCAGTTGGTTATGGAACCATTGACTTATGCACCAAAAGAGTAATGATTGCCATCCTATCTTTCTGTTGCTCAGTCCTTTGTTGGCCAACCACAGAAGAACGCAAGGAGATATCTCAAGTAATGGAAACTGAAGGCTTTCCTATTTGCATTTGTTTTTTTGATGGAACCACTATCCCCTTGAGTCAAAAACCCAAGCTAGATGGCAACCACTATTTTGATCAGAAAAAAAAAAGAAAATTGATTCATTTCTTTTCCAATGCCTTTGGTAAAACCTTTGATAACACACTGACCAAATATGTTTTATATGTATTTTCAGATACTCTTTGGCACTCCAACTTGTTTGTGATCACAACAAGAAGTTCATATCCCTCCATGCTGGCCTTCCAGGTTCTTCTCAAAATTCATATGTTTTCAATTGGATTCAGATTTCCCAACAACCAGAGAAATAATTTTACCAAGATAAATAGCTTCTGGCAAATCCAGCTTATGCTTGGGAGCTCTGTTGTTCCAGCTTAATTGGAAAAATTCTTCCAAAAATCTACAAAAAACCCAATTTCAACTATCATCTTGCTTGATCATGCGTTTGTATTGGATATGCAATAGGTGTTCTGAAAGGAAGATGGGTCAGCTTAAGGGAAATGCAAGACCAGCTTCAAAATCCAAAAGATATGAAGATCCTCATCAACTGGATTATCAATTTTTTAATCCTTCACAACCTTTTGGCTGGCATCAAAGATGAATGGGACAAAATATTTTAAGAAAATATTCCCAATACTCCTCAAGTCATCCCTGTCTCATCTTGTCCCTCATCTTTGGCTATGAGAGAGCATAGTCTACCCCTCAAACTTGCTCACTTTGATGAGTAAAATTTGGTTTTGAAACAGGTAAAAAATCATATCACAGGAATTTTGGTTTTGGTTTTGGTTTTTCAACCAGGAATCCTTGGCTGGCTCTCATGTTTTTGTCATTATTATACTTGTTTTCTTTCTTTCTTTCTTTATTTTTGGTGGACTTAGAAAAAACTCAAAAAAAGAAAAAAAAACTCCACCTAATACCTTACCACTCACCACACCACCCACTTCACCCCACTCACTCAACCATCCACTCCTTCCTCCTCCTCACCAAACCACCAGCCCACTACTTCCTCCTCCTCACCAACCACCACCACCTCACCACCCACCTGCACCTCAAAGTCCCCCCTGGTCCTCCTCCTTCTTCTGCTCCCAATCAATTGATTGATTGGTGTATGTAAGTCCCCCCCCCCTCATCCTCCTCCTGCTCCTTCAATTGCTTGTAAATTGATTGTTTGATCTAGGTCCCTCCATTCCCTCCCCATCCCATTGATTGATTGATTGATCAGGTACCTCCCATCAATCAATCAAGCAATCAATTGATTGTTCCAGGTACGCCCCCTCCTCCTCCTCCTCTTTGATCAATGAGACCAATAATTTGTTTTTTTCTTCTTTTGTTTCTTTAGGGGTTGCTTTTGGTTTGAAGTAAATTCTTTTTTTCCATTTTTTTTTTTTTGGTTTTAGTTTTCACCATTGTTGTGGGAACCACACAAGGTTTTTTTTCCTTTCATCCCATCATGTGTCAATGATGATCATCACATGACTGAGTTTTTTTTTTCTTTTTTTTCTGATGTTTTTTGATCATCCAACTAAATTATAACATGAATAATGATGATTTTCTTTTACCTCGTTTTTTATTTTTTTATTTTTTTATTTTTTTATTTTTTTATTTTTTTATTTTTTTATTTTTTTATTTTTTTATTTTTTTATTTTTTTATTTTTTTTATTTTTTATTTTTATCTTATTTTATGCAATGCAACACACCGTTTGACCCCTTGTTCTTTCTACACCTGCCCTTTTTATGGAATGCCAATTCTTCTCCAAATACCTTCAAAATTTTACACAATGAATTGAATACCTTCTTGATCCTCACCCCAATCAAAGTATGTGGATGGGAGGAGAGGATTTGACAAAGATACAGAGAGGTGGCAAGAATAGGGCTTGTCAGCAAAAGAGGGCTCATAAGAGATATTGTGAAATTTCTTTGGAATTATCAGAGGAAGGGATTGAAAAAAATTCTGTGTGGTCTAGAAAAAAACTACAAAATTTGGATCTTTATCCTGTCATCATTACCAAAAAGAAAAAGATGAATTGAAAGCCCTTGCCCAAAGAGTTGGCAAAAGCCAAAGAGGAGATCAAAAAATCCTATTTATTCAGCTCTAGAAAAGTAATTTTTCTTGATGAATTGGATCACAAGTCCCTTGCTGCAATAACTGAGTTTTTCACTTTGAATAAAATCTCTGAGCAAGATAAGAAGGATATAAACTATTTCACCAATTTCCTTCACCAATCCAAAAGATTTTTCAACACTGTTGGTCACTCAAGATCTTAGGGTGGGAATATGTGGGCAATTTGATGGCAAAAATTGATTCGCCTTCTGAATTATTTGGACAATATTTGAAGAAATTGGCTATTAAATGTTCCCCTCAAGAGTTTTCTTTTCTGAAACTTAGGTCTGACCAGGTCTCTCAAATTTTGAGCCAAATTTTCAAACAATTAGCCAGACTTGCCTTTGAATCAAACTGTGAAACAATGATGGAAAACAGTATCCCTTCCTTCTCTTCTTTGGAATTTGGATCCAGCCTTAATATTTTTGACTGTTCCCCGCACAGAACCTTCAAATCTGATTCCTTCTACAAATCTCCCCATATTGAACATGGTAATTTTTCTTCCTATTCCTTTTTACTGGTGGTTCTGAAAAACAAATCCAATGGAAAAATCATTGACAACAAGGACAAATATAAAGCATCTGATTTCCAATTTGTATTTCCTGAATTGGTTTTTGGTATTCATTTCAAACAAAAAGGTATTGTTAAAATTATTTGGGCAGAAAATAATTGAAATCACTGTAGTTTTCCTGCTGTGGACACTGCCACTCATAAAAAAATGACAACATCCATGAAAATCAACAGAACAACTTGGAACACCTGCAGGGACTTAAACAGTGAAAAAATATACTCTAGGCAAAAAAATATAAACAAAAATAAAAAAGATTTTTTTATTGGTAGGGTTAAAAGTAGTCTCAAAGCTTCTTGTAATCAAAAATATTTTTTTTCCTTTTCAAAAGTTTTATCCAAGTAAAATTCTTGGACCCTAAGGTAAAGCTCTCATAGTTGTTGTACTTTAACTTATGACCAGTTCTACAGTGAGCCACTGTGCTCAGAGCTGAAATCTTGAATGAATCTGCACAAAGAAATTTATTCCAAACTTGCCTGCAAAGAACAGTTCTCCATTTCAAATCATCAATAAAAAAACTTTATCTTCTTTAAGATAATGGATTTTTACTCCAAAGCTCCTGGAAATTAATCAATTCAATTACTTAATCCTCTCATACCTTAACTCTCTTATTGGTGAAATATTCCCAAAATCATGAGTCCTTCCAAACTAATTGGACTTGCTATGTTAGATCCAAAAATCAACAAACTATACCCTCAGAGCCACATCTTCCATAGCAAGACTGACCTTATTGTCTTCTTCCATGGAACCCAACTTCATTGTTTACCGTCACTCACATAGTGACCCTTCTTATGGATCAAATATCCAACATCATTCACCTTCAGCATCTCCAATAAGATACTAATTATTTCCTCTTCTTCCAACCAGAGTATCTGCAACCTATGTTACATGATTCTCACTCAAATGCCTCAAAAATAAGTTTGTAAGAATTTTTCTTTACCTCAGAACAGATCTGAATCTTCATCATTCCTCATTACCTGACCACAACAAATTTTTTCAAGCTTAGTATCCATAAGAATTGCCCAAAAATTAAACATCTGAATCATTCAGAATAATTTTGGAATAGCTGGATCTTGAATGAAAGACATCTCCCCAAAAATTAAAGGTACTACAAAGAAGCCAGAATTAAAACAGACACACATGGATCCCAACAATGGATCCAATAAATCCTGGTACTGATAATGTGTAAAAATTATGGCCAGCAATTAGCTTAGTGGCAGGAGGAGAAGTAATTAAAGCAAAATAAATGCTGGGCAACTTGTGTCTACAAAGGCTGATGGGCTCTCACAATGGGGCAATATGTTGGATAATAGATTGGATTAATTCAAATAGATATGGATGGAAAAAAGCAGGGAGAAGGGCTCCTTAAGTAAAAAAGATTGCCCTCTTGTGGGCACATGTTACAAAAGGGGAAAAGGCAAAATTTCCGCCCCAAAATAGCTCTACAGGCTCTACAAGCCCTTTTACTTGGTTTGGGACACTTTGGCTTGCATGGCATCAGTCCCTGCACCCTCACAACCAGCCTATTCTGGTATTTTATGGTTTTTACACCATTATGGGGCTGAAACAGCCCCTGGCTGGTTGTCCCTTACAACCAGCCCGGTTACCTCTGTGACCTCAATTACTGGGCTGGTTGCCTCATGCAACCAGCCCCTGGCCCATAACATGGACCAGGCGGGACCCAGAACTCATCTGGGTCCTCTCTCAAGCTCACAAAGGGGGGGGGGGGCGTAACCGGCCAACATGCCTCCCCCCCCTCTTTCCTACCTAGGCAACCAGCAGGGTTGGTCAAATCCCCCGCTGGTCACCTGGGACACAATTCATCCCAGGCGGACCGTCAAAAAAAGATGGGCTGGAGGGGGATCAGGTCCCCCCAGCCCTTGGCGCCTCCCCCTTGGTAACAGGGGTGGGAGAGCGTCCTGCTTGCTGGTGGGAGGGTGGTCAGATCCCCCCACCACTTTGTTCCTTCCACCACCAACAGGTGGGAGGGTGATGAGGTCCCCCCACCCTGACTGGTTGCTGGCTGGTTCTAACCGGTCAGCCTCTTTCCCTCCCCCTTGCCCCTTTGCAATATAAAGCAAGGGGAGGGGAGGGAGCCAGGGCCATCAGCCCTGCTCCCGCTACCCCAACCACCGGCTGTGGGCTAGCGCAGCAGCCGCAACTGCGGGGTGAGGGGACTCCATTTGGAGTCCTTCTGCCCCCAAAAAAGGCCCTGAGCGGGTTGTTGGGCCCAGAAATGGGACAAACGCAAGAAACGGTGGCCCCAATCAGGCTGCAAAATGGGCAACAGACCAAACGGGCCATCTCAGCCTGAACACCTAAATTGACTACTTTGGCGGGCCAGCCCGGCTGGCCAAGTATGTCCAAAATGAAACTTGGTCCCAATAATGCCCATCAAAGCCCATCTGGTTGGGATGGCCCATCCATCCCAATGTGCCTGTGATGGCCTGTGTACCAAATGACTTATTTCACCTTTTTTGAGTCCAGTTTCCCCAAATCTGTGACATCCACACAGGACTGTATGGTCCATGCAATTTTCCTATGGACCATAGAGGCCCATACATGCATCCCATTTGGATTACACCTATATGTAGCACAAACGTGAGTGCATACGTATTTTAAAATTCTGGTCTGGTGGGGGTCTGGAGTTTTGTCTTTGTTTGGCATGATCTTTCTCTCAATCCTTCTTTCCAACTTGGTCTTGATCTGGTGGGGGGTATCTGAGGTTTAATTGTTTGAAGATCCAGAGGAGGTTCTTTGTCTTCTCCTTATGTGTCTTGATCTTCTTGGTCTGGCATTGTCTTCCTGTTGAGCTTGGTGGGTGGCCTTGGTCTTTCTAGCTGGTCCTAGTGTCTGATTTAGTCAGTGTTTGCGGGTCTTGCTGTCCACCTCAACTGTGTCTGATGAGGTTCTGAGTTTGACCAGCTGATGGGCTGGCTGGCTGGCATTCTGACTTGCTGACTGGCTGACTTTCTGAATGAACTTTCTGTGTGGCTGGCTGGCTATATGGCAGTCTGGATGGCTAGCTGACTGGCTAGCTGGCTGGAGGTCTGGCTGAATTACTTCCTGGCTTGCTTGCTAACTGACTGACTGGCTGGTTGGATGAATGGCTATCTTGTTGGCTGATATATCTGGCTGACTGACAGGCTGACTTCTGGCTGGTGGCTGGCTGAGGCTGGCTGACTGGTTTAGCTGGCTGACAGGCTTTTCATCTGTAAACCTGACTGGTTGGCTGGTTGACAGACAGACTGACTGGCAGTCTTTCTTGGACTGGCTTGGTGGTTGGGGCTGGATAATCCAGTTTGAGCTGACTGGCCTGAGCTTGCTGACTTTTTCTGTGGTGGCTGGCTTTCTCTGGGATGGCTGTCTAGGTCTTGGTGGCTGACTGGTTGGAGCTAGCCAGCTTGGTTTGGGCTGGCTGCCTCAGTCCGGGTTAGCTGACTCAGTTTGGGCTGGCTGGCTTGGTCTGATCTTGCTAGCTGTTTGGGACTGTCTGGCTAGCCTGGGATTTTTGGAAAGGTCTGGACTGGCTGAGATTGGATGGAAATGTAGTTGGGTGGGTGTCTTCCCAGCCCAACTACTCTAATTTATCCTAATTGGGATAAATTGGATGGCTCTTCTGGTGGCTGGTCTTGGTATAGGCTGGCTTGATCCAGACAAGCTGGTTGGTCTTGGATGCTGGCTGTCTGAAATTTCCAGCAGGCTGGTTATTTGGTAGGTTGGTTTGCAGAAATTTGTTGGACAGCATTTCAATTGTTTGGTCTTGGATGCTGGCTTTCTGAACTTTCCAGCAGGCTGGTTATTTGGTAGGTTGTTTTGCAGCAATTTATTGGACAGCCTTTAAATTTTTTGGTCTGGAGGTTGATCTGGTAGGATTGATGGCTGGCTACTGACTTGATCTTGATGGAGCTGGAGGCAGAGTTGGCTGAGGATGTGTTTGCGCCAGCATGCTGCTCACACAAATACTCAGAGTTATCCTAATTGAGATAGCTCCAAGCTACAGAAGTCCCAATGGGCCACTGCATGCGACTGCATTGATTTATCCCAATGTTGAGGATGTAATCCCTGTAGAGGGAGATACATGTACAAATATTGCTTTTATCAATCCAACTCCATTACCAAAGGAAAGAGGAGAAAATTTTGATGATGATGGAAAAAAGGATTACATCAATATGATTAATAACATGGAAGTTATTAAAGATTCAATTCCTGTGGAACATAACACAGGAATGTCACAGAGACATAGTCTCAGTCCGGTGACTCAAGCAAAGGAGCAGGATGATAGCTCCAATCAAGAAATGCAAATAAAGAGAATAGATGCAGCGCACCTATTACTTAAGGATGAAATGAATAAAGCAAATGCTGAAAAGAAAGCATACCAAGAAAAGAAAAGAAAGTTACCTGAAGCTTTCAGGCTCACAGCTATTCCAGCAGTAACACAAAGAAAGATAAAGGTGAATTCCAAGAAGGCTTAGAATAAGAGGAACCTCTCAATAAATGCAATTGAACATTTCAAGTTCATAGCGGTCCCATGTGTCTCCCCAAGGAAGAGATTCATACATAGTGCTATTAAAGTTAAAAGGAAGAAAGCAAGATTGCTTTCATCCTCATGTTGTAAATAGTTTTCATCTTGTGTTTATCTTGTGTTTCCAGTTTATTCAATGAGAGGTATCTTCACTATAAAAGACCCTCTCATCCCCCCATGATTTGTACTACACATTGATCCATATCCACACACTCATTCAACTTTCATATAAACATTTTTTATCACACCAATCAATATTATTAGTTTTATTATTTACTCTACCAACCGTATTGCTAATCCCAATACATTATCAGTGCAACAATATCTCAGAAATCAAACAGGACCTAAGTACATTGCTGCAATTGTTGCGGAATTTGTTCCCCATCATCAACGCCATTGTTGAAAAGATAAGCTATTACTGCCATAGATTCCATCACCAACACCATTGCCGCAAAGAGAACAAATTGCGGGGGACAGATAACATTGGCGCAGTATACCAACAAACAAGAATTGATAACCACCCTTGATTTTCGCAATGCAAATTTCCCACCAAAATCCATCTTCCAGCCGAGATTGTTTTTTTGTGCTTGTTCTTCTTTGTAGCACAGCTATCTGCCACCAATTGATTGAATGATAAATCTGAGTCTTTGATTTCAACTGTCACCCAAATTGATCCATCAGTTTTTTTTTGCTTTCCAGTCATCAAAGTCGAGTCCCTTGAAGAACAGGGCCAACGGAACAAGCTCCGCGTACGGATTCAGCTTGCGGGTGTTGCTTAACGGCAACAATTATTTCATTTTGTCAATGCTCCTTGAGAGCAAGCTTGACAACATTGGGTGCCTCGCCATAACAACCAGAAATCTGACAAAGACAACCGCGGAGATGGAGCGCAAAGGATACCATCTCCTAATCTGGTATCTCAATGAAGAGATGCTTGTCTTTGTCACCAACATCCTCAAACCAGAAGAGAAGGGGAAGGGTTCCATATTATGGGCTCACCTGAAGAAAAAATTTGCGGGCAACAGCAGCCATGAAAAGAACGTTGCCTATAACAATCTCCACAATGTTAGTTTCCACAACTCCCAGCAATTCATTGCAGATATTCAAAAAGAAATTGCAAGTTTTAGGTCATCTGGTCTTAAGATGGACTCAGAATGCCTATCACTAAACATCCTTCAGAAGTTACCCAGGGAATATGAATCCCTTGTGAGGATTATTTCTCAAATGAGTCCTATCCCGGATGAAGAGGAGGTTCTCAACAGGATTGAGAAAGATACTAGCCAGTTCAATAGAAAGGAAAAGAAAACTCAAGCCTTATTTACCAAGAATTTTGGTAAGAAGAAATTCAACAAGAAGAATTTAAAGTTTTACAAGTGTAACAAGTTTGGCCACATGGCCAATGAGTGTAGGCCTGATCAAGGAAAATCTGCTAAGAATAATTTTGGGTCAAAAAAGAGAAACTTTCATTCCAAAAGGGATGAAGTGGAAGAAGTGACTAGCCTTATGGCTAAAAGAGCAAAGATCAAAAACCTTTTTACCACTGACCCTTTTGTGTATGATGAAGTAGGGTTCAAAAGAGAACCAAGTAACAACAAAGAAGCAGATTTGACCAATTATCCATTTGTTGATAATGAAGAAGGGTAACTTGCTGATGTGAGTAAACCTTCTACCAATGATAGTCAGCAGAAGAAGCACCTGAAATGTGGTCTGTTTTCCAATAATGATAGAGGATTAAGTGGAATACTAGTGGATTCTGGCTGTACTGACCATATGTTCAACAAGAAAGACTACTTTCATAACTTTTTGCCACATAGTGGTGTTGTAAATATTGGTGAAAAAGGTAGAAGCATAACCTTCCAGGGGAAAGGTTGTGTCAAACTTGAAACAGAGAATTATGGACCTGTCCAATTTGAAGAAGTTTATTTTGTTCCTGATTTACCATATAACTTTTTTTCTCTGAGTTGTTTATGGAACAAAGGTTTTCAGATTGAAAATCTAGGTGATAAGTTTCAATTCAAGAATGACAAGAAGATAGTGTTTGATTGTATGGTCAAGTCAAATTTATTAGAGGCAAACCTTCATATGGAAGGGATAAGTGTTTGCTCATCTGTGGTACACAGAAGATCTGGCCACAAAGGAACTGATGAGAAATTTCAAAGATGTAAACTAGGAAAGATGACCAGAAACAAGTTCTCTAAGAAGAGAGAAAGAATAGAAGTGGTAGGAGAAGAATTCTCCATTGATCTAGCTGGAACATTCAATCCAATTTCTTTGGGAGGTTCAAGGTATTTGATCAACCTAGTAGACACTGCTAGTAATTTTTTCTGGGCGAAACCCATCAGAAATAAATCTGATACAGCTAATGAGGGAAATTATTTTTTTAAGAAATGGGAAAGAAAAGGAATCTTGAAGAAACTCAGAAGAGTTATAACTGATGGAGGAGGTGAATTCTTAGCAAAAGAATCCAAGGATATTCTGAAATAATATGGAATAGAGAATATAAAAACCACCCCTCATACCCCACAGAACAACGGAATTGTGGAAAGAATGAATAGGACTCTTATGGATAGATTCAGGACCATCAAGATAGATGGAAGTTTGCCCAAGTTTTTGTGGGCTGAAATAATCTCAACAGTTAGTTATTTACACAACATCATTGATGAAGGCAAAGGATGCCCATATGAGACGTTTATGGAGAGAGATCCAAATACTAAGAAGTTAAGGGAAATAAGATGTCTAGCCTATTAAATTGTGCACCATTATGGGCACTCTGGTAAATTGGATGCCAGATGTGGAAAAGGAGTTTTAGTAGTATATGATTATATGAGTACCTGCTATAGACTTTATGACATTGAATACAGGAAGATTATTAGGGAAAGGAATGTTAGATTTGAAGAAAAAGTGTTTCCCTTGAAAAAAAAACCATGGTAAGTTTCTTGATCCCACAATTGAACACTTGGACAAAACAAATTCAGAAGAAGTAAGAAATGAGCTAAAGGGGACAAAAGATATTAGGCATTCAGAAGAAGCCAGCAATGTGCTTAGAAATCTAGAAGGGATTGAGAAACCAGAATAGAAGTATTTGGCCAAAGAAACAGTGAAGAAGAGTCAGAGGAATAAGAGAAAGACTGACAGATATGGTGAATGGAAGGCACATTTTGCAGTTGTTGATAAAATTGAAGAAGTTGTTCCAGAAGAACAAGAGATAATGGCATTTAAGGCATCATTTAAGATGGAAAAAAAATGTAGTTCCAAATAGCTTTAAGAAAGCTATCAATTTTCCAGATAGGCAAAAGTGGAAGCATGCCATATTTGAGGAATTGGACTCATTAGACAATAACCAAGTTTTTGAGGTTATAAGAAGAGAAGAGGTTGAAAAAGAGGAAACCTTAGTTGGAACCAGATGAGTTTTAACACAGAAGTTCAATGAGTTGGGGAAGCTACAAAGATACAAGGCCAGGTTTGTAGCTCAAGGGTTTAAACAGAAAGAAGTTATTGATTATCAGGAAACCTTCTCCCCAACTGGAAGATTATCAACTTTAAGATTTTTATTTGAATTAGCAGCTTGCAGAGGTGAGGGGATAAGACAAGTAGACTTTGTCACAGCATACCTGAATGCTAGTTTAGAATAAGATGAGACAGTCTATATGAAAATACAAGAAGGGTTTAAGGAATGGCTTGTTGAGACCAAGCCTGAAGCATTGAGAATGAAGCATATAGATGCCTTCTTGAGGGGGGGGGGGGGTAATCATGAGTATGTACTCAAACTCATAAAGTCAATATATGCACTTAAGCAAGCAGTGAGAACATGGTATAACAAAATTGCCAAGTGGTTAGATTCAAAGGGTTTTTAAACAAGTGAAGTGAACCCATGTTTATTTATTAATAATGGCACAATCTTATTTGTTTGGGTAGATGAAATCATAGTCATTGAGCCAAATAAGGAAGAATTATTGAATGAGATCAAGAAGGATTTCAGAATTAAGGACCTAGGAAAGGCTCAAAATGTTCTAGGAATGAAGATAACCAACAGACCAGATGGGTCAACCATAGTAGACCAAGAACATTATGTTACAGGATTAATCAAGAAGTAAAATATGGAAGATGCAAAGGTTTTTGGAACACCACTCCAATCTAATGTGAATTTGGAGAAAGTTACCAATGAGGAAATTTAAGAATTTAATAAATCAGGTCTGGACTACAGAGCAGCTGTAGGATCTTTGAATTACTTGTATCAATGTTCAAGACCAGACATAAATTATACTGCAGGGATCCTCTCCCAACATTTGGAGAATCCTGGAATGCAACATTGGATTTCATTCAAAAGATGTGTTAGATACTTGAAAGGAACTCAAAAATTAGGTTTTGAGTATTATGTTGGAGGTGATTTTAAACTTGTGGGTTATTCTGAATCAAGTTGGGCAGAACATGATTTGAAACAGTCAACAAGTGGTTTTACCTATTTTCTTGTGAATAGATTGATTTCTTGGAGATCAAAGAAGATAGCAGAAATAAGTGTATCATCCACTGAAGCTGAATCCAGAGCTTATCTCTCTGCAGGTCACAAGGCAAAATGGATAAGAAAAATATTAGAAGACACTTATAAGCCTCAAGCTTAGGATATAATCTATTCTGATAATCAAGGTGCCATAAATTTGGCAAGTAACTCAGTTTTTTACTCCAGAACAAAACACATTAATTTTCATTATAATTACATCAGAGAAGTAGTAAAGGATAAATAAGTAGAATTAGAATATGTTCCAACTGCAGATATGAGTAAAGAAATAATGACTAAAGCATTGGATAGAACCAAACATATAAATTTTTCCATAGATATGAAATTACTTCCCCCTACAGGATTAAGAGGGGGTGTTGAGGATGTATCCCTGTAGAGGGAAATACATTTGCAAATATTGATTTTATCAATCCAACTCCATTACCAAAGGAAATAGGAGAAAAATTTGATGATGATGGAAAAAAGAATTACATCAATATGATTAATAACATGGAAGTTATTAAAGATTCAATTCCTCTGGTAAATAACACAGGAATGTCACAGAGACATAGTCTCAGTCCAGTGACTCAAGTAAAGGAGCAGGATGATAGCTCTGATGAAGAAATGAAAATAAAGAGAATAGATGCAACACACCTATTACTTAAGGATGAAATGAATAAAGAAAATGCTGAAAAGAAAGCATACCAAGAAAAGAAAAGAAAGTTACCTGAAGCTTTCAGGCTCACAGCTATTCCAGCAGTAACACAAAGAAAGAGAAAGGTGCATTCCAAGAAGGCTTAGAATAAGAGGAACCTCTAAATAAATGAAATTGAACATTTCAAGTTCATAGCGGTCCCATGTGTCTCCCCAAGGAAGAGATTAATACATAGTGCTATTAAATTTAAAAGGAAGAAAGCAAGATTGCTTTCATCCTCATGTTGTAAATAGTTTTCATCTTGTTTTTATCTCGCGTTTCCAGTTTATTCAATGAGAGGTATCTTCACTATAAAAGACCCTCTCATCCCCCCATGATTTGTGCCACACATTGATCCATATCCACACACCCATTCAGCTTTTGTATACACATTTGTTATCACACCAATCAATATTATTAGTTTTATTATTTACTGTACCAACCGTATTGCTAATCCCAATACCAAATTGGGATAACTCCTAGGTGGTTGCAATGTGGTTGTTAAAAGAAACTACCAAAAAATTTACTACATCTTTATTTTGTTAATATTTATTATTATTATTAGTATCATTATTATTTTTGGTGAGATTTCAACATCCCCCATGCCTGGATGTGCAGAACCTGGTGTTGAGTTTGGCAGGGGTTTTAGAGTGTGGCCAGGCTGTTATTGTAAAATTTTCTCTGGCCTGAGGGGTAGCTAAAGATCCTGTTTTGGTCTATCTTCTATATTGTTAGGTATAGAACCCTTGGTCTTGAGGTGTTTTCTGGTGAGAGGAGTTTTCTGAGATACTACTTGTCTGGCTGTTGGTTTGTTTGGAAAGTGATCAGGAGACCGGTTTCTGGGGGGTTAATCAGTTTGTTGAGTTTATCCAAGGGGTTGGTCTGTTGGAATTTTTTGTGTAGCCAATTGATTGGCCTCCTAAGAGTTTTGTATTTTCCCTATTCTTGTAGTTAGTGCTTCTGAAATTTCTGTTTCTGGTTTTTAGAGTTGAGATTGAAGTTTTTTTGTTTTGCAAGGATTCTTATTTACAGAAGTGCTTGCCCCATCAATGATCCTTTGGCAATGAGGGCTTATTTCAATTTTTCATTGTGTTAAAATATAAGGGTCCTGATCCTTGATTTCTGTTTTTATTAGTCTGTATAAAACCAGCAATTCAGGGCTAGGTTCACTCTACATAAAAATGAGGAAAAAAATGGGCATATAGAATAAATGATGGAATTCTGGAGTTAGTACAAGAAAAAGGAATTCATGTCAAGGCAGAGATGATTATGCAGGGAAATCTGACAAAAAGGTCTGGAAGAATTCCATTGAATTCTTGGTCTATTTTGGTCTTTCCTTGTATCTGTCTGTATGATTGATTTTTTTTCTGGTTCCTTCTGTCTGTCTGGGTATTTCTATCAGTCCTTCTATCCACTGGTGTTCTGGTCTGGTGGGTGTCCTGAGTTTTGTCTTTTTTTGGCATGATCTTCCTCTTGATCCTTCTGTCCACCTTCGTATTGATCTGGTGGGGGGTATCTGAAGTTTACTGGTTTGAAGATCTAGAGGAGGGTCTTTGCCTTCTCCTTCTGTGTCTTGGTCTTCTTGGTCTGGCGTTGTCTTCCTGTTGAGCTTGGTTGGTGGCCTTAGTCTTTATAGCTGGCCCTAGTTTCTGATTTAGTCAGTGTTTGCCTTGCTGTCCATCTCAACTGTGTCTGATGGGGTTCTGAGTTTGACTGGCTGAATGTTGGACTGGCTGGCACCATCCTAACTGGATGACTGTCTGGCTTGCTTGATAACCAACTGGATGGCTAGTTGGCTGACCACCTATTTTTTTGGCTGATATTTCTGGCTGACTGACAGGCTGACTGCTAGCTGCTGGCTGGCTGAGGCTGGCTGGATTGCTTAGCTGGCTGACAGACTGTGCTGGCTGACTGGCTTTCCATCTGTAAACCTCACTGGTTGGCCAGTTGACTGACTGAAAGACTGGCCTGGTCTTACTAAATGGCAGTCTTCCTTGGACTTTCTTGGTGGTTGGGGCTGGCTGGCCTGAGCTGACTTGTCTGAGCTTGATGACTTTTTCTCTGCTGGCTGGCTTGCTCTGGGCTGGCTGGCTAGGTCTTGGCCTCTGACTGGTTGGAGCTAGATGGCTCAGTTGGGGTTAGCTGACTCATTTTGGGCTGGCTGGCATGGTCTGGGCTTTCTGGCTGTTTTGGACTGTCTGGCTATTCTGGGCTGGCTGGGATTGGATGGAAATATATTTGTGTGGGTTTCTTCACTGCACAACTACTTTGAGTTATCCCAATTGTGATAAATTGGATGGCTCTGCTGGTAGTTGGTCTTGGTCTTGGCTGGCTTGATTTGAAACAGCTGGTTGGTCTTGGCTGCTGGCTGGCTAGTCTTTTGGTAGGCTGGTTGGCCACAATCTGTTGGCCATCCATTTGCTTTTTTTTTCTGGAGGTTGATCTGGTAGGATCAATGGCTGGCTGCTGACTTGGTCTTGATGGAGCTGGAGGAGGATATGGCTGGAGATGTTGTCATGCGGGATCTGGCCTGCGCAACTAATCAGAGTTATCCCAATTGGGATAATTGTAAGCTGAAGCAGTTCCAAAGGGTGACTACATGAATTGGGATAAATCATGGGTTTTTGCAATGTCATTGTTTGGAGCAACTACTAAACAATTGACTAAATTTTTATTTTTAGTATTTTTTTTTGGTGAGATTTCAGCACTTTTGACCAGAAATAGTCAGTTGGTGATCACATCTTTGCTTATAAAATACAAATTTTTGGATTCAATTTTAATTTCACTGTTTTTTTGGAGGGGAAAATCAATGAGATTGATTCAAAAAGCAAGGAGATTAAATCAATGCACTTAATTCAATCTCACTTCTCCATGATATCTTCAAAGCCCAAAAAATTGGAAATGTTTCTACTCTTTTGAAAACTATTGGGTTTAATGGTGATAAGATTGGAGGCCCTTTTCTTTCATTGTTCAGAGGAGTTTTTTGTTGGAACATAATCACTCTTATTTGAAGGTGATGTGGGAGGCCCCATTGGCTTGAGAATTTGGCCATTCAGGAAAGGATGAGTTTTTTTTTTTACATTATAAATCAGTCAGGATTAACCAGAAAAGGAAGGAAATTGCTTACTTACTTGAACCAATGTTGATTGTAATAGAAATAGTGGAATATCTTGCTCCCCATTGGCCAATTTTTTGAGTTATTCCACCCCAGAAGGGGAAAAATCCAAAGAAGTAAGTGAGGGATCCAAGAAAGGGTTTGAATAGTTGATCAATGCTGATTTAGACATGATTGAAAATGTTTGTGTTGGAATATCCTCCTTGTTATTGGATTGGGGCCACTCAAAGGTTTCATCAGGATCATGGTTGCTTTGCTGAGCATCCAGAGCCAAGTCCTCAGCATCAATTTAATCAGATTGTTGGGCATTGGAATCAGCTAAAGGGGAAATGTTGGCCTTCTTTCAAAATATTTAATCCATTTGAATATAAAAAGGAAAAATTGATTCCAAATTATCAATCAAAAAGTTGATTCCCTTGGCTTTATTGGAGTTGGTGATACAAAAGCCAGTGGAATTGAAATTTAGTGAGCATTTTTTTACTTGGATTAATAGTTCTTGAATCAATTCCTCATCTGTTTGGATGAAAGATACAGCCTACCTTTGGTTTTATTCTTCAGTTCATTTGCAACCAGAAGATACCCCTTAAATTTAGAGGATGGAGGTTGGTCAAATTGTGTTTCATTTTCAGATCCAAAGCAAGTGTCATAGTTGGAGGGAATTTTGAGCCAGTTTAACAGAATGATGTGATCAGCTCTCTTGATCTGACTTGAGAATTTGAAAGCTGATGGGGAAGGATTGTTTTTAGTAGATTTACTTGGGGATGTTTGCTTTGGTGCATTGGATTTTTGTGTGGAATTGCAGGGGAATTTTTCTGAGGGGCCATTTGAAAAGAGTAAGAGCAATGAAGTTATTAGAGAAATGAAGTGATGAGAGCCAGGAAGTGATGAGAGTGAGGAAATGATGAGATTGATTAATCAGATTCTTAAAATGATTTTGGATGTAGAAGAAGGTAGGAAACCAGGGGTTTATTACATTGAACAATACATGGAAAAATGTGTGGTTGAGGTTCCAAAAAAGTTTAAATACTTTATCTGAAAAAACCTGTTCATTTTCAGGTAACTTAACTCTGACAAATCCAATGTGAAATAAGTGGGTTTATTTGATTTTTAATGCCATGTTAGAAATTAGTATATTTTGCTGAAACCATCCACTAAAAGAATGGAAGGAGGGATAACTCTAATACAACCTATTAACATCTCAGGCTTTCAAATTCTCTAAAATATCCTTACTCTGTCTATCTTAAACTGCAACCTTAGTCTATACTTGGAGAAATCTTCAAGTCCATCTATCCAAGGTATCTCACATACTTACTATATTCAACATTGCTATGTACATGGTGTCATGAATTAGATGTGCACTGTCAGGATTTGAACCTAAAGATCTATAGTTTTGAAAAAAAAACTAAATTTGAGATACACCTTATTCAAATCAATCAGTGTATTTCTACTCAATATCTTTGAATTCTAAAGAAAAAGGGACTCCTTCATTGTTGAATTTCAAAAATCCTCATTTAAAATTGATATAAGAATACTAATTGAATATCAGATCTGCATCAACAACTCATCATTTTAGATTTATCTTTTAAAACTCTCTTAAATTTATTGTTTGACTCCTAGTCACCTCATCATTTGAAATTCTTCTTTGAATCTCTTGGATTTCCTCAAAACATCAATCATGAAATTTCAACCTGATTGATTGACAGAATTTTCTCAAGCATTTGTTTTGATTGATGTTCTCAAACTTTCTTTTTTTTCCTGTGAATTCTCAATTCATTCATCATAAATGTGATCCATTCATTCCAAGAATCTGATCTCTATAATGTATAAAATTTCAGTTATCATTCATATTTTTTTACTCTTTGCCTCACAGTTTTTTGCATTTCTTTTCACTTGAATTGAATATAATTTTATAATCATATTGAATCTCTTTCTTTCTTTCTTATTTTAGTTTCTTTGTTTTTCCGATTGCAGTTAAATCTTAATCCAATGGAAAAATTCATTATCATCCTGTATTTAGTTTTAAATTCTCTATGTGAATTAATATTACAACAGAGTGGAAATTACTTGGGTTTCATCTCATCCAAATACTTGTTTTTTCCAGTTTTACTTGAAATAAAAAAGGATTCTTTTTTTTCAGTTTATTTTTACTTCATGTTTAATTCAGCCATAATCTTCTCTTTGAAGCAGAGATGGTTACTTCTCAAGATGACCAGATGAGTACCATTAAAAAAGATCAAATTTGGGGACTGAAATTGCCTATGAAAAACACAAGGGTCAGATCATGCCAACAAGAACCCAAAAATCTTAAGGAATACGCTGAGACACCTATATCACACAAGTGATGATTGCTTAAGAACTTAGATGGCCTTTTGGAGCTTGAGGAAAGTTTTGGTGTTTTAAAGGTAACCTGGTGATGGTTTTAGGACCAATTTCTCTGGAAGGTCACAGGTGAGAAAGGCACTGAAAAAGTTGAGTTAATGAATATTGATTTTTATTGTCAATGGCAATGATAGTTGGTAGATAAGTTTAATAATATTTTGATTGATTCTACAAATGGATGAGTTTCAATGAATGAATATGAATAAAGAACAACTTGGATGGCTGGGAAATGGATCCTTTAAATATTTATGAGATCTGGTTCCAAAGCCATGAGGGAAACTATTTAAAAGTAATAAGAAAAGTAATGAACAATTGAATGCTTTTATCCTCTTCATAAGAAAGCAAAAGTTATGATGAAATTTTATCTAGTACTTTTTATATTGAATTTTTTTTAAAAGTAGTTAAAAGTAATTCTGAGATACTCTAGTCAAAAATCTTGTATGTTATGTAATACTAATTATTACATTGTCAATTTAATAATTGAATTCTGTTACATGTCCAGTAATTTTGGTTAGAAATTGTTTCTTGAATAAATCATTTATTACTCAACATATTTAGATGATTCTTTTTTCTATCATGGTTCAAATTATCTCTTCTTTCAATTGGTAATAAAATCAATTTGTTATAATGAGTATTTTTTCCTCAAAAGGGATCAGAATCTCAACAATTTTGACAGAATGAAAAATGAGAAATCAAAGAAATTCATGTTTTTCAGTTGGGAAATAAATTTCTTCAAATTGGAGGCTGTGAGATTTTTGAAAAAATTGTGCACATATCCTTGCCTTCCATTCCATGATATTATTTTCCTGCCCAATTGTTTATCAATAGGCCCAGGTTGATGGGATGGGGTGACCAAAATCTTGGACTGGTCTTTCAATCCATACCTTGTGCCTTTTCATTTTATTGATCTTGGCATCATTTGCCTCCAAACAGTCATTCTGTGACTCAGATTCCATAGCCTTCCTGTGGTTCTGTCAATGAGATATAGCGAGAAGAGCTTGAAAAAAAAATTGATTTTCTAGGGAAATTGAGAATGGATTCTTCTGAAATGGAAAATCTCATCAAATCTGGGAGCCTAAGTCCCTTTAATACTAGTTAATCAGGAACCAGATTTTCAGCAATGGGTTTTTTGGCTTCTTCCAATTCAGGGAGATATCCTTCTGATCCTAAGGAAGATTTTCTGTTTTCTGGGTCCTGCTGATGATTGAATTCCTCAGAACCTCTTGTAATTTCATTTCTGTTGATTGTTACTTGAAGAATGGGAGAAACAGGTTTCTCTCAATGGTAGAAATGCTCTTCTTGAAGTTTTAAAGTGTAGGGTTTATGGAAATGGCTGTCTTGGTGGCTTTTCCTCACCATTTTCTTGGAAGTTTTTCTCTTAGGAGCAAAAAAATGGTCATGCTGATGATGATTTTGTTGGCCCTAATTTTAACAGAGTTTTTTTGAGTTGTTTAAGAAGGTGAGAAATTTTGCTAGATACCTTGCTCAACAAGATGGAAACTAATTCCATTGGTAAGGAATTCACTGCCTCCATTGATGAAATTTCTTTTCATGTGAATTCTGGTTTGTTTTTCAAAGAATTTTTTAAATTATTCTTATAGAATCAAATGCCTCCCCCTTGTTTTTCAGGAGTTATTTGGCCAAAAATTTTAACATTGATAACTTCCAAAGGCGCGCAGGCTTTATAAAAATTGCTAAGAAAGGGTAAAAAATGTTTATTTCCTTTCATCCATGTGGTTTTGGAATGTATTTTATCAAGTTTTTCAGTGAAGGCCCTGTTGGAATTTAATTTTTGAATCTCAATCTTACAGTGTTCTGTTATCTCTTGCAGATGTTCTCTAACTTGATTTCAACTTATTATCATTGGATCACCAGTTTTTGTTGTTGTTTGCACACTGTTGGTGCGCCCTATTTGTGTTTTTCATTCTGCCTGTTCTGTCTTGTTCCTTCCACTTCTCACATGTCACCAATGTTCCTCAGTGTCACGCGGGAACTCCTCAACCATTAAAATCAATCAAAACCAACAAGAAAACGTTGAGGATAACCAAATCATCTACCAACCACTCCAAATCAACTTCCAATTCCTCTCAAATTCCTCCAACAACTCTCAAGCTAACCTGAATCACAATACGCAGGCAGCCAGTCTGATCACTGTAAGAACACATCCTTCAACTCATCAACCAACTGAAAATAATCAATCTCTTACCCAGATTGTTCAAGGAGCCTAGCAGAAGCTGTCAACAATTTCTATTTTAGCTTGTCTCTACCTACTCTGGCTGATCTCTCCCACCTCAATTCAATCACTGAAGGTTTGAACTCAACCAGATTGGCCCTCTGTTTGTTGTCCTCATTTCATTTCTTTATTTTGTTTTCAATAAGTCTCATACTCATTGCTCTCCATTTGAAATCAAATTCAGTCTGGTCTTGGTGACCAATCCTATTTTCATCACAGTTAAAAGCCTATCCGCTCTCAATGGATTGACTGGGATCATCAACAACGCCAGGACCAGGGGGGGAAAACCATGAACTTCAAGTCCCTAGCCATCAAATCGCTCATAAAATCCACTCCTCTTCTCACAGCCGACAATTACAGCATGTGGAGGAAGAAATTTGAGAAGCTATTCAAGCTACGGGGAATTTTCAAAATCATGGACAATCCTGACAAGTTGATACGCCTAGATGAGGAGGTCAATCAGGATTTTGTGGCCCACATCATGGCCAAATTGGACTCCAACACCTACAATAATTTAATCAACCACACAAACAAAGACCATGCCAAGCTCATCTTGATCTCTACTCAAAATCATTTTGCCTCATCCAAGTCTGCAAATAGGGCCAGAGTCTTCAACGGGTTCCTTCACCTAACCATGGAATCAAACATAGATTCCTTTGTTACCTCGGTGAAGGTTTATCTTAAGAAAATGACCAAAGTTGGCATTGAACTTCCCACCAACATAATTGCCTACCTGGTTCTCTTCAAGTTCCCCTCCTTGATGCAAAATATTAAATCTCAGATTATGCATGTGACAACGGAAATGAAGATTGATCTCGTACTCAAACACCTTATTCAGCATAAGAATGAAGTTATTTCCAAAGATTACTGTGCCAAAACTGTCAACGTAGCTCTTTACCACAGCCCTAGGTGCAAGAATGGGAAACACAATCTAGCTGTTACCAGCCACTCAGCAAGCTCCTGTTGGTTTGAGTTTCCCAAGCTCAAACTGTCAAATCAACACAGTTGCAGGAAGAAATCTAAACAGAAACTGTCAGATGAGGCCCATTTTTACTCCTTCTTTTGCGGTATGAGTGTCAATACAGAAGACCTACCCAATTGGTACATTCTTGACTCCGGTTTCTTGGTGCACATGATCACCAACAGAGACAACTTTAACAGAATTCAACTCAGTGACGGACATGAAAAGATCTTGACCGGCAAGAAGGATGCTGCTATCACCATAAAAGGGACTGGAGAGGCTGCAATAGCCACCAAGGACTTGTTTCTTGTCTTATCTGAAGCCTTCTGGGTTCCTGAATTGACAGTAAACCCCATTTCCCTAGGAGCTCTCATTATCAAAGGCGCAATGCTTGATGTGAACTCCAAATGCGAACCAAGCACCTTCAAACTGCACAAAGGCGGGCAAATTCTATTGTCAGGTACTGTTAGCAATAATCTCTTTGTAATAGACATGATTTCCAAAGCCAGAGCATGTTACTACTCTCCAGCCAAACTTATGAACGTTCATTGGTCATTGGGACATGCCAGTTTAAGGAGGATGGAAAAATTCTTAAAATATACCATTCCCTTGGCTGATAAGACGCATTTGAGTGCTTGAGCTGTGACAAGGCCAAGATCACTCAAAATCTATTCTCTCTCCAGCAGACCACTGCATCAAGATGTTTTGACAAAATACACCTGGATCTGATTGGACCAATCAATCCCACTGCAAAGGGTGGATTCAAATACGTCTTAAATCTAATCAACTCCCACTCTGGAGATATGTCAACTTTTCCTCTCAAAGCAAAAAGTGACACGGAAAATACAATCATCTTCATCATTTAAAGTCAACATCAAAAGAAAAATTGCTACCCCAATGAGGTCTTCTCCAAAGGAGGTGGGGAGTTTGTGAATTCCAAACTCCAAACTTACTATTGAGCACACCAGATCAAACAAATCATCAGTGAACCGTACCACTCACAACACAACGGCAGAGTCAAGCGAGCAAACAGAACTGTGATTGAAGCTTCTAGAGCTACCATCTCTGAATTGGGACTGCCAAAATCTTGTTGGCACAAGGTGATCAAAGGATGTTGTCTTATGCTAAATCAAATTCCAAAACAAGATAATGAAGACTTGCCCTGGCTGAAAATGCACGGGAAAGAACTACCTAAATACTAAATCAAACTCATAGGCTTGCCTCTCACCTACAAGCTCAACCACACTGAAATAAGATCCAAATTAGACAAAAAAGGAGCATCCGGGATCCTTGTTGGTTTCAACCCAAAACTCCTTTCCCAAAAAATAATCAACTCAACCGGCAAGATCATAAATACAAAAAATTTCATCTTCAACAATCACAAACCCGTCAAAATCTCCAACAAACACAATCCAACAGAACCTCCAAAACTCATCTCAGTCACTCCATCTAATACGTCTCCCTCTCAACAGATTTGCAAAATCAAAGAAGAATCACAGAGTGAGACACCAGATATTGAAAGCAACAATAGCTCAGTCTGTGAATTGTTGGTCAAGCGTGATCTGCGACCAACATTAAAAATCAAGACAAACTCTCAAAGCAGGATTGGTACAGATTCTTCTCACATAAGACACCTAAAAGTCTCAAAGAAGACATGGAAATCCCTCACTGGCAAGAATCTGTAGCAAAAAAATTCGCTAAAATTGAAGATCAAGACGTTTGGGAGGAAGTAGACAATGATGAGGTCACTAACCCCCTCAACAGGGTTCCCATTTTCAAGATCAAACTTAATTAACATGGCAAACCTGAAACATACAAGACCCAAATATGCATTCAAGGATTCAGTCAAAGGTACAGTCTTGATTACCTTGAGACGTATGCACCCACTGTTAAATTGGCTTCTTTGCGGGCAGTCCTAACCTATGCTGCTAACAGAGGCCTAATGCTCCTGCAACTTGGTGTAAAGGGTGAATTTTTGCACTTCAAACTGGACAAACAAGTCTACATCAAAGCTCCATACGGTTGCAAACGCAAGTCCAAATATCTTTGACTGGAGAAGTCCCTGTATGGACTCAAACAAGCTCCTTGAAACTGGTACTGCATGTTAAGTGACTGGATCAAATCTCAAGGATTCACCAAATTGGATTTTGACCCGTGCTTGTACATTGGGAATGATGGGAAATCCGCCGTCTTTTTTCATGCTGACAACTTGTTGGTAGCGGGTGAGGTCGACCATTTCAAAGAAGATTTTCTATCCAAATTAAAGAATTCATCAGCTCACAAACCCAAAATTTTACTAGGGATGAAGGTTGTTTGCAAGGATGGACTCATTCAACTTTCCTTACCTCTCCACATTGAAAAGGGTCTTAGCAAAATGGATATGATGAACTGCAGAACTTTATCCACTCCTCTCACTCCCAGCCTCCATCTACCACCAGCGGATGACAACAACCACCAAAATTCTTGGACTTAAATGTCAGCTATTGCTCTCCAATTGGCCGGTTAAATTTCATTGCTGGCCTTGCTTTCCCAGAAATCAGCTTTGCTGTGTCCAGCCTAGCCAAAAAATGCAAAAAGCCAGGTTTAAGTCATTGGAACAAGGTCTTTCATGTGTGGAAGCACCTACCTCATACCAAGGATCTGAGCCTGACTCTGGGATGTCGATCAATCTCAGACCAACTCATCTGCTTTAGCAATGCCACCTGGGGTGATGAACCCATATAAAGGATCTCTCAAAGCGGGTTTATTTGCTCCTTCAAGGGAAGTCCATTATACTGGATGAGCAGAAGACAGCAGAATACCACACACTCATCTACCAAATCTGAATGTGTGGCTCTATCCAGCTGCCACTTAGAAGCTTCCTGGTTGCAACAACTCATCAAAGAGATCTATTGAACCAAATTCAAATGCCCTCTCCATCTTATCAAAAATAAAGGACTAGATGACAAAATAAAAAAGATTGGATCCATCTCAAAAGCTAAACAAATTGATCTCAAAACCAAAAGCCTTTGGAACAACTATGAGAATAGCCTGATCAAACTCAAGCTGATTCCTTCACTCTTGATGAAAGCGGACGCTTTGAAAAAAGCCGCAAATAAAACATCCACAAATCAAATTGTAAATGCTTTTAGCTCTCTGTTTCATTGATTAATGAGTTGAGCTGGGCTGTTGGAATTTAATGTTCAAATCTCAATCTTACGGTGTTCTTTTATCTCTTGCAGATGTTCTCTAACTTGATTTCAAATTATTATCATTGGCTCACCAGTTGTTGTTGTTGTTTGCACACTGTTGGTGCGCCCCATTTGTGTTTTTCATTCTGCCTGTGCTGTCTTGTTCCTTCTACTTCTCACATGTCACCAATTTTCTGGTGACAAATCCTATTATCATCAGGCCCTTCCTATTTTTTTGGTGATATAATGAAAAATGCAGTTGTGCCAGATAATCAAGAAATTTTCTTTCTGAATAAGGCCAAAGGTGTTTCTGGGATTGTCTGGACCTTCTCAGAAATCTCAAAGATTCTGTGATAGGTTTGGAATGAAAAAGGAAGGCCTCCCAGGAAGGATATATTAAACATTTGTTGCTCAATAGACAGTGGCTGGGGATTTCATGAGTATTACAAGTGAGATGAATTTTCAGGTGAGCCCCAGAGAAAAAAAGCATTAAAAAATTCAAGCCTTTGATTCCACTTATTTTCAGCTATGAATTTTGGTGACAATCAGCAATTAGATTTTCCTCTCCTTTGCCTTTTTGAATTGAAATATTGCAATGGGAGATGTTTGAGAAGGAGGTTCACATGTGGTGGCTAGCACCACTCTCTAAGATGAGAAGATCTGTTTTTGTGATGGTGGTTGTGAAAACTGCAAAGGCTGGGTTTTCAAATCCATCTTTGGGTAAAAAATCACTTAAGCAGTCTTCACTGCTTTCCTTGTGTGATGGTTTTAAATCTTGCTGATAGTTTTGGAGTCCCTTTGGCTGTTGGATGGGGAAGATTTTGGCGTGCACTGACCAGCATTAGTCCTTGGAATGTGAAGTTATGGCTTTTTTCCCCCTTTAAATTTTTGAAAATTGGAGGTGTTTGATATTGAATTTTCCCATAGCTGTGGAAAGTTTTGACTTATCTGGTTCTTGGAGGTTTTGAGCTTCCATCCTCTTTTTAGAACTCCTCTATATTTTAAGAAGTGTTTTGGGAGATGAGCAAGTGTTAAATAAATCTTTAAAGAGAAAGTTGGCCCAGTTTTGCAATCTTACATACAAGCTAAAATAGTGGAACATGCCACTTGGTTGCACTATAAATAGCTTCTTTCCTCAAACTGAATCAAGCAGCTCTTTAATTTATCTGCAAATTGTGAAAAATTGAAAGTGAGCTTTATTGAGTTCCATAAATTAAGAACCTGATTGATGGCCTGGGGGGTTGAATTTCCAAATTATTCATTGATCTTGCTCCAGACCTTGTATGATTTTGTCAGCTCCTAGGATCAAAAACTGAGTTGTGTACCCTGTTTCCAAGCCTTGAAAAATTAAGCCGTGTGGATTCACTGAGGCTTTATTTGATTGTTGGGGATCAGAAATCTTGTGGTTGGCTAGTGGTGACCTCCCAAATCTTCTTTGATTTGAGGAGGAAGATCATCCTTGTTTCCAATATGGGAAATTTCACACATCCTTGAAGGACTGGAATTAGTTGAGCATATTCTATGTTGGTAGAGCTGTCCATCTTTTGCCCATCTTGTGAATTTTAATTTGTAGGATTTCTGATGCAAATTAAAGCAATATTTTTAAAAGTCAAGAAAAAAGGAAAATGAGAATAAACAAAGGTTCAATGGATGGACATGAAAAAATTGAAGCAGAAAGACAGTTGAAGACTTGAATTAGTTCAAATAGTTTGAATGAGAGGAAAGCAGAGAATGAAATAGGATTTATGGATGAAAAAAAATGGCAACAAGGAGTAGGTTAGAGAAAAAGTTGAGGAAATTTGTTTATTGAGGCACAGGGGTCAGGAAAATAATTCCTGTAAAGGCTTATCTGGTTTTTGGAGGGGTTAATAATGTGACTAGGGGAGCGTTTTGGAGATTTTTGTGGATAAGTGATTAATTGTTATCAGAAAATGGTGAAAAAGTGATTAATTTATGTTGGAGGAGTGAGGATAGACTCCAATCATCAGGCTGGTGGAATCAATTCCTTTTATGTTGCAAATATAGGCTGATAAATGATGGATTAAGAAAAGACCTCAGCCATTTCTTTTGTCTGCCTTGGTGCAAGTGCTGGGTCTACACCATGTTCCTGGCCTGGATGGCAAGTTAGATTACAAGTTCTCATACTTTTTCTGGAAGGATGTGGAGAGCAGTTAGGAGTTGTGAGTTATTTTAGTTTGGAATGCAGTGGGATTAGCTTACTCAGTTTTTTTCCCTTTGCAATAATTACTGATTTATTGTGGCTTTCTTTTGAGAAGAAAAGCTTGGTAAAAAAATTTGGTGGAATTCTGTTGATTTTCTTAACAGATGAGATGATCCAGGAGAAGCCTATTTAATCAAGCAGCCAAACATCATCACAAATCTAATTGTCTCTGCAAGATAAATGATCTATTAGCCAATGGCACCAGTTGATTATCCCACACTACAAGCCCTCTGTCTCCTTGGAGATTTTTTATTTTGGACTCTTCAAATTTTGCTCTTGATGTAATAATCCTTGGTATTATTACTTATTTTACAAAAAAAAGCAGTTGGAACCAATGGAAAAACAACCCTTCAGTGATTCAATGAACCAATTTACTACAACACACTTGATAAATATAATAATAGAAATGATTTTAAATGAGTCCCCAAAACTGGAAACCATGTTCAAAAGACTCAATTGCATAATTTTATTCAAGATTTGTGCCTTTAAAATATATTGCTAAAGCTAAAACTGAAAATGCTCAAATTAGATTGAGTACTAAGGCTAACAAAATTATGCAAGCTAGGATAGTCATTTTTTTTGAAAAAGAAAAACCACAAAAAAAGTCACCCAAAGACTTTCAAACAGTCTAATCAGAGAAGTAAGACTAACTATGATCTACATAATTGCCACAGCTTTGATATGATCTTTGACAATGTCATCAAATCTGATCCTGGCATAAAGATAAATTCTAATCTAATAATTATGTTTGGGATAATTAAATCATCGTGATATTGAGTTTTGAATTAAAATAACATGATTTAATACCACAAGAACAAAGATTTTTTCTTGAGAATAGATCTTTTGAATAAAGTATCTGTTGAGCTTAAGGATTCACAGAAGGAGAAGATGAAAAACTAGAGGAGAGGAAGAATTTGAGGAGATTATAATCTGGCTTTAGGGGGCCCAGGAGGGACCAGAGATCCATTGAGGGCTCAGGTAAGTAAGCCCAGACATTTGGGGGAAATATGATGAATTTTAAAAAAGAGGATTGGAAATGGAAGATTATTTACAGAAAATTAAATAACCACAAGTGGGCCTTGGAAAAATTTAAATATTAAGTAACATAGAATATTGTAACAGTGGTTGAAAAACAATATGTCCCAGGAGAAATTACAGGACCAGTAGAAGGTTAAATTTATGTGTTGGGATTGGGTGAAAGATTAATGAGATGGTGGACCGCAGACCACAAGTAATGTAAAGAAAATAATAGTGTGGCTGATGCAAATAAAAGTATAATGAAATAAATAAGGAGGCAGCAGCAGCTAAAAGTGTCACAAACATACATAATAATGAAAATAATTTTTGACATATTATATAATTATCCCAAACATATATGACAAATAGTGAATCATTTGAATTCACTGTGAGAGAACAGTGAGTGGAAATGATGTAGAAGGCCAAGAATGCACCTTATATTTCATGTATCCACACAAGCAAAAGCCTAAGATTTGTATGAATCAGGGGATAGATATATCAGGAGCTTTGGACAATAAAAGGTGCTTCCTACCTAGCATGATCTTTCTACTCATAATAATAACTGGTTTTCAAAAGGGCTGAAAGCCATAGATGCCTTCCAAATTGATTAATCTCTAAATTTACAAAAGCATCATAAGTAAAGGGTTGAATTTGAGATTAAAGAATAATGCAAAAGATAATTGGAACAAATAAGAACAGATTCCTTTTAAACTAGGGAGAGAATTAACACGCCCCCTAATGGTTTAATTCATCCATCCCTAAACAGACACTTTTGGCTGTTTTGAAAACAAAATTGCTCAAATTCAAGGAACCAAAGTCAATAAAACTAGAAGAAGAACCAGTGCCAAGCTAGGGTATTCAAATTTGAGCTAGCTAGAAATTGGATTTCCTGCAAAAACAGGAAGACATAGATTTCCTCTGAAAAAAAATATTAGAGTAAGCCAAACCCAAGAATAAACTTTGGAACATTAGTAAAATGATGTGAAAATGATCTTGGAAAACATTAATCATATAAAGCCTTGCTACTATGAATTTTTAAATTAGCTGAAAAGTTATAAAAATATCTAATATGAAAATTTGGTGTAAAAAAAATCAAAAATAAACAACCCACTAGAAAGAAATACCAAGAAATTTTTGTCCAAATTTTCAAATTAATGCTTCTCTAGCATTAAGAAAAAAACATATCTCCCTGCAATTGGGGCACTAAAAATGAAATTTATGGTATTTTTGAAATACACAACTGAACCAATTAATTTAGAAGAAGAAGTACCTTTCCATGTTACATGCACTTCTCATGTGTTAATTAAGGGACACAAAAATTCATTTCCCTCAAAATTCCTGAAAAGAATATTGCAGGAGAGTGCAAGCACAAGAGTAAAAAAAAACAAAATTGAACTTCATAGTTACAGGATATCAATATATATATAAAAAAGCTGATTTTTTATTTGATAAACTCATTACTGCAACACTCTTAAGCTTCAAAAAATCATTAAATATTTTGGAAATATCTCATAAAACAATTCACAAAAAATTTGGCCCAGGTAGTCCAAAAAATTTAATATAAATATTATTTTCAAAGATTCAAATTGAAAACATTAATAATTAAGGGTAGACACTGATTCAAAGAAGTATACACTTATAAAACTCAAATCAAGCTTTCAAGCAAGGATGATTTTATCATAATTCATCAACTGAGCTTTTGAGAAAAAATTCATTGCATCATATAAGGGATGAATGATACTAAAAGTCCCCAACCCATTATAAAACAAAAAAGGAGAAGAATTATATTAGACAGAAGCTGATGAATTGGATCAAAAATTATAATAAATAATGATTTGAATAATTCCTACATAGATTATATCAATCAGAATGATATCTAATCCCAGGCCCATTTTGAATGTGAATTTTGCAAAGTAGAATGTTTTTTCAACAAAATTGCTTTTGAAGTATGAGTAAAATTGAAGAATTAGAATATAACTGTGATAAAAGAGAATTGATCAAATTATAGATAAATATTAATGGCTTGAAAAAGCAAGAAAAATCCAGGCAAAATAGCACTTCCTACATAATGTTTTCCAGAAAAATTGTTAGTTTCCAGTGTTGAGTTTCTTGTGGTGTGAAGATTTGGAGCCCAAGCATAAGGAAATTTATTGAAATAATATCATATTACTTCAATCAAACCTAATTTGAGCTACAGGAAAATTCTTAATTGAAAATAGTCTATTCAAGAGGAGTGAGATCTTATAAATGAATGGAAAAAATGAAAAGATTATTTTTTTGAATGAAAAATAACATTTTGATTATGGAAAGCTTTGCCCCAATTTCCAGTATAACTTGGATAATCAGAAAAAACTTCATGCAATACCACAAGTTTTTTTTGGTATAACACCCTGTGAAATGATTTTATTGATTGAATCATACAGCCAAGAGATGCTTTAAAACTTTTTTCTGACATATTTATCCATGAGTTAAACCTACAGGAAAAACTGATGGACAAGATGATTCTATTTATTCAAGGGAAATAATTTTTCAATTTTCAAACTAATATTAACCTTCCAGAATAAAAATTTAACTTAGAAAAGCATAGAGACAGCAAATAATCATGGACTCCCTTCAAAATAGAAAACAAAGCTTCAAAAGGAAGGATTTCAGTGTGATACCTTGCTATTTTCTTACTTATTTAGAACTATCTTAAAGCAGATGATCCACTCTCAAAACCAAAAAAATCTGCAGTTACTATAAAGAGGATGGATACCTAAAATAGGGTGTATCAAAGTTCAAGTTTTGAAAAGTTTAAATTGCTTATTTCAGGAAAAATATGAATTTTTCAAAAATTTTTTTTTATCAAAAAAAACAATGAACCAATAGGTTTAGCTCACAAAAAAAATTTTCAAAAAATAAAATAAAAAGCCTGAAATCAGCCATTTAATTTTTTGGAATTTTTAAATTTGATATGCCCTAATATAAAATAATATGTAAAACATAATGTGGATTATAAATTAGCAAGCTCCAGGTTTCAAAAATCCTAAATACAAGAACAGAAGTGTATGTAAATGCTGATGAGTGCCACAAATAGATATGGAAGAAATCAAACTATTAAATAAAAAATGCCACAAAAAATATTTTTAAAATAGAGATTATTTATTGTTGATTAACCTCAGTTACAATGAATCAGACCAAGAGTAAGATAAGAAAGGATTTTATAAATCCCTTTTGATCAAGAAGATACACTGTAAGCATGAAGTAGAAGCGATAATAAGTGGAAAGATATAAAAAATCACCCAGTATCCCAGGTAAGTTTTATTAAAACTTATTAAAAAAGAACAGATGGACATCCTACCTTAACTGATAGCCCCTTGGATTTTTCACTGGAAGAAAAAAAAGGAAATTCTTGAAAATACTGAAACACAAAGAGGAAATTGTGGAATTAAAAGATGAAAGACCATATCTAGCAAGTCCTGGAGAAAAAACAGCCACAAGAATGATAATTTTCAAAAATATATTACCACCACCTATCTACTTAATGAAATATGAAACCAGTGGAGTTTTCTGACCTCCTATCCTTTCCGGAAAAGAAAAAGAATTTTGAAAGGGGGAATTTCAGCTTTCTAATAGAGAAGAGTATTACTTTAATTGATGATTGAATTTCAGACCAGCAAGACTATGACAGAAAATAACCTTGAGGACATCAGATGACATTGGAAAACAAGAGTCTCAAACAGGATAGAAAGAATGAAACCAACACAATGAAGACCTTACCCGGATTGCAAATAGGACAGGAAGATTGAGACGGAGATGATTATGACGAGACAAAGAATCTGGGATGGAACATGATGATGCTAGAAGCAGAGGATGAATCTGGGTTGAGAATTGAGGTATGATCTGATGATTGTTGATTGGGATTGATCTTACCAGTCAACAGTTATTCAGGTTGATGGATTGGGAGCCGGTTGGTCTATGTTGAGGCGAGTTGATCTTGAGTCGAGTCGGTCTTGAGTCGAGTTGATCTTGAGTCTTGAGATTGAATGAGAATGGTGTGTCAAAGAGATTCAGAATTGAAGAAAAGAAATTGAAGATTGAGGAAATGGAAAGAGAAATGAAAGATGAGGAGGAAAAGATGAGAAAACATGAACACCCAATGAGTAAGAGGCGGATATCTTCCTGAAGTAGCTTGAGAGAGAGTGTCGCTGGTCGGCGGTTCAATTGAAGTGTCCTCATTGGGGTGAGTGCACCCGCGGACAACTACCATTACAGCCTCCATTCTTACACCTCCCTTGACTGAAGATCAGTCCCGCTTGTATTCAAAAATGAGATCTGAGAATTTTTCCAATTGATTTTGGTTAGCAGCTTTTGTCAGTGGGTCTGCTAGCATTTCTTTGGTGTCAATCAAGTGCACAGTTAGCATCCCTTCTTTGAGCCCTTCTCAAAGCCCCTTTGTTTTGAGATCCATGTGTTGTGTCTTGGCGCTCGATCCAAACTTTTTGAGTTTGTCGTCGAGTCCCTTGTTGTCAATGAAGTGTTTAGATGGTGGAAGATCAGATTGAAAAACTTCACCCAGCAAGTGGCAAAGCCATTTGCTCTCCAGATAGGAGTCGAGCAAGGAGTTAAGTTTGGCTTCAGTGGACAAATATGTTATGTTGCGCTGTTTGCAACTGTTCCACAAGATGAGAGTCCCAAAGGAAAAGCAGACATAACCGGATTGAGATTTGCGGCTATTGGGATCTTCACCCCAGGTAGCGTCACTGAAGTACTTGATGGGTTCTCTAGATTTGTCAAAAGTGATGATGAGTTTCAGCTCCTTCGTGTGATTAAGATATTGCCATGTTCTTTTGAGTTCCTTCCAGTGAGTTAGACCAGGTTTTTTCTGGAATCTTGCAAGACTCGAGACCAAGTAACTGAGGTTGGGACGGGTTCGACAGGCAATATAGTTGAGAAGCCCAATGGCCGACTTATAATTGATATTGAGTTTCTTGAACTCTTCAAAATCTTCGTCAGAAGCTTTGTACAGTTGGAGGTTTGGTGTCAATGGGCTATTGGATGCTTTCGACTCCAGTAGGCCCAGCTCTTCCAGTCCATGTTCAATGTGTTTGGGTTGACTCAGTAAGATACCGTTTGGTGTTTGCTCAAATTTCATTCCAAGAATGGTATCTGGTTTGTGGGCTTGAGATTCCTTGAATCGTAGGTTGAATTTGCTATTGAAGTTGTCACCATCCCCCACAAGGATTAAATCGTCAACGTGGAAGAAGAGAAACGAGTTATTATTCTTATGAATATACAGGCAGGGATTGCTTTCTGACTCTCTGAACCCCACCAAGTTGATCCATCCAGTGAATGTCTTGTACCAATTTTTAGGTGACTGTTTAAGTCCATACAGACTTTTCTTGAGCCGTAGGTATTGACACTTGCGTTGAAATCCCTGAGGGGTCTTGATGATAACTTCTTCATCAATAGTTGCATGTAGAAAGGCGGCCTTCACATTGTATTGTCAAATATTCAGCTTGTTCTTCAAGGCGCGAAGTAGTATTGCTCTTAACAATGCTATTTTTCCTGTAGGAGCAAAGGTTTCATCAAAATCTAGTCCATGTACCTGATTAAATCCCTTGATGCAGATTTGAGCTTTGTATATGATTGTATTGTCATGAGAGTTGTCCTTGATCTTGAAGATCCAGGTTGTATCTAGAGGATTCAGTGGGATATCTCCCTTGTAGTCTTCCCAAACCTTGTGGAGTTTGCACTGATCCATTTCCTTTTTGATTGCCCCCCCCACTTGATACTATCTGCACATCGCCTGGCTTGATCAAAAGTTTTAGGTTTGAAGTAGTGGTGAAACCCATACCTTTGAGGAGGTCTTATGGAAGATTGATATCAAAGGTTCCTTCTGACTGGTATTTTGACTGTTTCCGTTGATTCGGCGGCTTGACAGGGACTCGGCAGTGGTTCTTCCTCTGAACTAGACTCAGATTCTGGGGCAGATGCTGAGGTGCCTATCTCCTCATCAGATGAGTCGGCTTCAGTGATGGGGTTGCAATAGTTCATACGATTGGAGATTGTCTTCTCATTGAGATTGGCTGTGTCCTTTGATTTGTCTGTACTAAAATCCAGATCCATGGTTGACTTGAGTCCCAATTTGTCCACAGATTCCTTCAGGAATCAAACGTGCTTTGATTGTATGATCTGTCCGTTAGTCATGAGAATCCTATACGACAGGAATTCAGGATTATATCCAATGAGTTTGCCCCCCAGCCCTTTTGGATTGAATTTTGCCCCTTTCAGCCTTCTTTGGTTTAACACGATTGCGGTTACGCCGATTGGTTGAAGGAAGTTCGGTGGCAGCTTGCTTTTCTTGATGAGTTCCCAGGGCGACTGGTCCAATTTGTCCTTTGGTATTTGATTGAGTCCAGTGCAGCATGCCTTCAAGACTTCCAACCAGTATTTCCAAGGAAGATTTGCTGAACTTAGTGATGATCTCACGCTCTTGATGATCGTTCAATTGGCCCTTTCAGCCCTACCGTTGTGTTTGGGGTGATAAGGTTCAGTTACCAAGTGAGTGATAAACTTCTCCTTGAGATACTTTACTAACCTAGCGTTTACAAATTCTGCACCCCCATCAGAGCACACGGTTGTGGGCTAATAACCGCTGACCTTCCTTTGTTTCTCTATAACTTCCATCATTACAGGGGCCACGTCATCTTTCCGAGTTAGTGGTATGCCTGCGATGTAGCCTGAGTAGTTATCCACCACTGTGAGGATATATTTTTTGTTTCTGAAAGATTCTGGCGTAATTGGACCAATAACGTCCAGATGGATTTGTTCAAACGGTTTAGATGCCAAGGAGGACGTTGATTTGAATGGGGATTTGGTGATCTTGCAGAGAAGGCAGTCTACACATTCAAATTTTTCTTTTTCTTTGTTTCTGTATTGAAGGCCCTTCAGTTTCAATAAACAACTGAGTGACGCGTGACTGTAAGAAAGATGGAGATCTCTTAGTGTCCTGGGTTCATTTTGCTGTGCCATATAACACTCTTCGGTACCTATCTTGCGCGGCTTGTTCAAGACAAAAAGATTGTTGATGATAGTTCCTCGGAAGATCGTCAATTTGTCCTTCTTTAATTCAAATTGACTGGATTTAGCATTCAGAACACACCCTTGATTGAGAAGTTTTCCTGGACTGATCAGGTTAACAACAATTTCGGGAACATACAAGCAATTAGCCAGCGTGATTTTTTGGTTTTTCCACTCCAGCCTAACCGTTCCTATTCCCAATATTGGTAAGTCTGCCCCAGCTTTGCCTGTGGTTATGTGCTTGCCAGTGAGCGGATCGAGAGATATAAAGAATTGTCTCTTGTTGAAGATATGAGCGGTGGCTCCACTATCAATGAGGATGTTCCTTTCTGCGCCAATTTCAGAGTCTATCCATCGAGTTACAAAGGCATGAAAGTGAGCCGCATCCTGAGTCTTTTTTTGCTTGTCTTTCCATTTGCTTTGCTGATGCCTCCACCAATCGGGTGCCTTTTCCGGATGTAGGTGGAAGCATTCCGATTTGGTGTGGTTTCAATCTTGTTTTGGATTGTGATAACCTTCAATACATCGGCTTGACAGTTGATTTTTGGTCTTGGTTCTCATGAATGCGAGGGCAGTTTCAGGGATGTTGTGCGACGTTCCCTTCTCAACACTTTCGGCCTTCACTTCATTGTGGTATTGGACAAGGTGATTGCACACGAATTCCATGGATATTTGTTTGTCGGTGTGCATGAGTTGACGTTTGAGATCCTGGAGGTTTGCCAGAAATTTGAACATAATGAGATACGCGAGAATGTTGTCAGGTAGTTCTATTCCTATGTCGATCATTTTCTTGATGGATATTTTGACATTGGTGACGAAGTTCAAGATTTCATCCTCCTTGAATGTCAAGTGTAGAAAGTTGTTAAATATTCTGGCCCGATTAGAAGCTTGCGAGGAAGAAAATTGTTCCTTGATAGCTTTCCAGATGTCCTTGGAAGAGTTGACGTTGGCTGCATTAATTATGTTGTTGTGAGTGATTGATTCAACCTTAGATATAAGGAGAAGCTGAATTTCATTGTTGTCTTGAGTCGCTAGGGTTCCATTGACTGAATCCAGAATGTCCAGGACTCCTCTGAGTTTAAGCAGCGCCATCATCTTGTCTTTCCAGATCCCATAGTTTTCTTCGGTTAGGAGTGGAGTTGTCTCTAGTGCTGTCTTGAGCATTGCTTGTTGGAAGGAGTCCGACGAAAATCCTGATGTCGACATGATCCTGAGTCTTGCTGGCCTAGGAGAGCGTTTTGGCTTTTAACCGTATTACTTTAATTGATGATTGAATTTCAGACCAGCAAGACTATGACGGAAAATAACCTTGAGGACATCAGATGACATTGGAAAACAAGAGTCTCAAACAGGATAGAAAGAATGAAACCAACACAATGAAGACCTTACCCGGATTGAAAATAGGACAGGAAGATCAAGACGGAGATGATTATGACAATACAAAGAATCTGGGATGGAACATGATGATGCTAGAAGCAGAGGATGAATCTGGGTTGAGAATTGAGTTATGATCTGATGATTGTTGATTGGGATTGATCTTACCAGTCAACAGTTATTCAGGTTGATGGATCGGGAGCCGGTTGGTCTATGTTGAGGCAAGTTGATCTTGAGTCAAGTCGGTCTTGAGTCGAGTCGATCTTGAGTCTTGAGATTGAATGAGAATGGTGTGTCAAAGAGATTCAGAATTGAAGAAAAGAAATTGAAGAAAGAAAAGAAATTGAAGATTGAGGAAACGGAAAGAGAAATGAAAGATGAGGAGGAAAAGATGAGAAAACATGAACACCCAATGAGTAAGAGGTGGATATCTTCCTGAAGTAGCTTGAGAGAGTGTGTTGTTCGTTGGCGGTTCAATTGAAGTGTCCTCATTGGGGTGAGTGCACCCGCGGACGACTACCATTACAGCCTCCATTCTTACAAAGAGCAACCTGCCTCATTAATACAATACCAGGAAGCTATCATGAAAAAATGATTTCCTGGAGATAATCCATTTTGCATTCAAAAATACAAGAAGTACACACTGGAGCTTCCCAGAGTAAACTTGAAATCTACTTAAATGGGTATTGAAAACATTGCCTTTGAGCTGATTAGTCCATCAGGAAACTAGGATTATCAACCATTATACCAGATGATCATACTCTGTCACACATCTTGATAAAATTAAAAAGCCTACAAAAAATAAAAACTCAAAAATAATAAATGATTCAAATGAAATTCATACAAAAAGATCATGAATATATATAGAAATAAGCAAACTAAAAATAAATGATTGGGGCCAAAAATTTGCTCCAAGGCATCCAAAAAAATACCATTTGAACCAAGCTTTTTAGACCAGAGTAACAAGAGGCTCCCAATGCCCCACAAAAAACCATAGAGAACCAAGACTCCAAGCTAGCAATAAAAATCTAAGGTCTAGAACATAAAATAAATTACAAAATTAACTCATTGATTAGGAAAGAAAAGAGGACAACATCTCTAGGAAAAATCAATCAAAAACAAAAATATTAAAGCGTATCAAACTTAGCAAATACACCATTGGAAACCTGCCATTCCTTTTGACAAAATCCGCCATTTTCAATGGCAGGGTTCTGAATATACTTACCCCTTCACTGGTTGATTTTGAAATGGCAGATTTCAAACATCAAATCTGCCATTTATGCATAATCATCTATCCACCATCCATCAAAATGAAAAATGCCTATCCACACCTCCACATGATCCATATTGAAACCAAAATCTTATAACAGCACACAAAACACCTCCTAATAACTTCAAATCACAAACACCACCCCTCACCAAACTCTTCACTTCCCAGCATGTAAAAAATGACCTCCAGGAAGATATTGGAAAATGGAATCAAGCTTACTGGAATTTTATTAATATTTGACTCCAATCCAGACCCCAATTCATACTCTGATTTTGAATCCAACTGGTTATACTTGAATTATCTATTGGAAAAGCGCTACTCCATTCCCCAAAAACATAAATTTCACCATCCTATGTACAAACAGCAGAAGCTCCAAATCCTATCTGACTTAAGATTACATTAACTATTTCAAACTTCTTTAGCATCATTGATGAAAATTTTGGAGATGATTGAGAACCATTCTTTCTTCTGGAATGAATCTTGGAATCCCCAACCCAATCCTGCTATCCAACTTGCTGTTGCTCTTTCTTGGTTTGTATCCAATGGTCATGATGCTGCTGTTAATCAATTGGAAAACCTTTTCTCTATTGGATATGGAACAGTCATTTTGTACACTCATTTTTTTATCACTTCTGTTGTAGGATTTTGTAGCTCACTTCTATGCTGGCCAAAAAAGGAAGAGGAAATTGAGATCTCACAGGTCATGGGGACTGAAGGTTTTCGAGGTTGTATTGGATTTGTTGATTGAACCACCATCCCTTTGAGTCAAAAACCCAAGCTTAATGGAAACCACTAATTTGATTGGAAGAAAAGGCAAGACAATCTCTTAGTAGAAAATGTTTTTTACACAAAACTGACCAACCATGCTTCCTTTGTTCATATAGATACTCCATTGCTGTTAAAACTTTTTGAAAAAACAAAAAAAATTTCATTGCCATCCATGCTGTCTTTCCAGTTTCCTGTCACAATTATTATGGCTTCAGCCAAATGCAGATTTCTCAGCAACCCCAGAGCTGCTTTGATGAAGACCAATACCTTCTGGCTGAATCTGCTTATGCCAGTGGTAAATATGTAGTTACAGCATACCACAATGTTTAATCCAATGATCAATCCAAAACTGATTCAAACTATAATCTTTCCCAATCACAGTTTTGGATTGAGCATGTTATAGGAGTCCTGAAAGGAAGATTGGCCAGCTTAAGAGAAATTCAAATCCATCTCCAAAATACCAGAGACATGAAGATACTCATCAACTTGATTTTCTGATTCATCATTCTCCATAACTTATTGGCTGAGATCAAAGATGAATGGGATGAAATCTTGGAATATGACATTCCAGAAACTCCTTAAATCATTCCAGTCTTATCTCATCTATCCTCTTTTGCCATGAGAGAGCAAATTATAGCTCTCACCCTTGCTCAGTTTGAATCATGATAGTCTGATTTCAGACTTGGTGAAGAGAAAAACACACAAGTATGTATTTTTTGCTTCTTTTTTCATTCCACACTGACTGACTTGATCTTTTCAGTCAACCACAAGTGAGCCCCAGTCACCTCCACCAACATGCTACACCTTCTCCTCTCCCACTCACAAGAATAAACCACTCACCCTTTTCCTCCTCTCCCACTCATTGGACTCAAACACTCACCCTTGTCCTCCTCCTCCCCTCCAACAACCACCAACAAACTAACCACACCCACCCGACCACCATCTGCATCTACTTATCTCAACTACCTTTTTAATTTACTTGCTGACACTCCCCCTTTCATCTCCAATCTATGTATCCAGCCCACCAAGATATGCCCTCCATCCTCCCCCCTCCCTCTCAATCCCCCCCCTTGTTGCACTTTTGCTCACTGCTGATGACCCCACCCCCCCTTGACTCCTCACTTGCCCCCCAAATCAATTTTTTCCTCAGGACCCTCCTTGCTTGGCTCCTAACCAACCCCCTTGTGTCCTCCCTCCTTGGCCAACTGGACCCCCCCATGCCCCCCCCCCTCCACCCACAGCCAAGCAAACCACCCCCCCATCCTCAAGCAAGCAGGCCCAACCAATTCCAGCCAAGCAAACCGCTAGGCCCAACCAATGCTGACCAAGGGAAATGCCCCCCCCATCCTTTGCCTCCTCCCTCCTTGGCCCACCAGACCCCCCCCCTCCTCCATCAATGGCCAAGCAAATCCCCCCCCATCCTTGGACAAGCCAGCCCAACCAATGCCAAGCAAGCAAACAGCCCCCTGAAATCCTTTTCAAACTGGACCCCCCACAGCAAAGAAAGCCACCCCCCCCCCAATCCTGGGCCAACCGGACCCCCCCACAGCCAAGCAAACTGCCCCCCCCATCCTTGGCCAAGCAGGACCAACCAAGAAAACCACCCCCCCCATCCTTGGCCAAGCAGGCCCAACCAACACCAACTGAGCAAGCCAACCCTGTCTTCCCTCCTTGGAAAAACCAGACTGTTAAAATGCGGATGCACTCAGGTAATGTGCATAGGAGTGTGTAATCCAAATGGGATGCAAAAATGGGCCTCCACAGCCCATTGTACATCACGTGGGCCACGTGGGGCTATGTGGGTGTTATTGGTTTTGGGCATTTGGGCGCCAAAACACGTTTTTATGGTCTTTTGGGACACGGGCCCTCACAGGCCCTCCAGGGTGGATGGGCCACCCAAGCCAGATGGGCTTATTTGGGCATAAAAGGGCCCAAGCTTTATTATGGACATAATTGGCCAGACGGGCTGGCCCGCCAAAGTATGTAATTCTCACGATTCGGGCTTGGGTCGGCCCATTGGGGCCGCCGCCCCTTTTGCGGCCTGCTAGGGGCCGCCGCCTGTGTTGTGGCCCGCTCGGGGCCACTGCCCGTGTTGCGGCCCGTTTGGGGCCGCCTGTGTTCCTCAGTGCGGCCCATGCGGGGCCCAACGGCCCGCCGCGGGGCTGTCGCGCGGCCGAGGGATCCTGCGTGGTGGGATGCCATGCGGGCCTGTCTGGTTGCGCTAGGCAACCAGCGCCACAGAGCCAGGGCTTGCGGCCCCGGCTCGCTCCCCCTCCCCTTGCTTGCTGTCGCAAAGGGGATGGGGGAAGGCTGGCTGGGTTGAACCAGCCAGTGACCGACCGCAACAGCGCGGTCGGTCAGGGAAGCGGGGACCTGACCACCCCCTTGCCCAAGGAGGTGGCGGCGCCGGCCGCAAGAGTAGCAACCAGCAGGTGGGGGGGATTTAATCACCCCCCCACCATCAATTGGTTAATGCAACCAAACAGGATAGGGGCGCTCTCCTCCCCCCTTTACCAAGGGGGAGGAGCGATGGGCCTGGGGGGACCTGATCACCTCCCAGGCCAATTTACATGACAACGCCCTGGGGTTATTGACCCCCAGGGCCCCTGGTGAGGGGATTTGACCGCCCCCACCAGGGATTTGAGAGAAAGAGGGGGGGGACAGCATGTCCACTGGTCACCCCCCCCCATGTGAGTCTGAGACCGGACCCAGGTGTGCCCTGGGTCCCACCTGGCCCATTTGAGGGGCCAGGGGCTGGCTGCATGAGGCAACCAGCCCGTAAACAAGGCAATAAAGGTCATCATGGCTGGTTGTAAAGGACAACCAGCCAAGGGGATTGAACAGTTAAGGGGCTGGTTCAGCCCCATTAAGGTGGAAACACCAGAAATAACCGGAACAGGCTGGTTGTAAGGGTACAGGGACTGATGCCATGTGGGCTGATGTAGTCAAAACCAAGTAACAAGGCTAGTAGAGCCTGTAGAGCTCTTTTGGGGCGGAAAATTTGCCTTTTGGCTTGTTGTATCATGGGCTCACAAGAGGCCAATCTTTTGTACTTAAGGAGCTCTTCTCCCTGCTGTTTTCCATCCATTCATCCATCATTCCAATCAAATTCATCCAAGATATTGCCCCATTGTGAGAGCCCCATTAGACAATATTGACACCCAGTGTCCAGCATCTCTTTTGCTTTAAATACTGCTCATTTGCCTAAGCTAATTGCTGGCCATAACTCTAACACAGACCAACTCCCCAAAATTGTGAGCTGACCTGTTCTTCCTTGCCCAACCCAACCAACCCCCCCATTCTTCCTTGGCCAAAGCAATGGCAACACCATCACCACAACTGTGCCCACCATCCCCCCACTCCCACCACCTCCATCCTTTCAACTATCATCCACGCCATCCTCCCCAAGGCCTATTAGCAATGTGGTGAAGCCTGGAACCCAAAAATGTTGAGTGAAATTACCCCCATTTCTTCCTTTGATGTCCCCCCTGCTTCATCTTCCCTATGGTGTCTGTCAACTTGATTATACAATCAGGATCATGGCCATTGGGGGATTGATTCAGTACAATCCTTGGAATTTCCACCCTGCCTTATTTATGCCTTATTTATTTACTTTTTGGGCTTATTTGTGAATAAGTTACTATTTCTGTAAGCAGAAGAACAAGAGCTTAAAGAGAAAAATGAAGAAGAGGAGGCATTTTAATATTCTGGGGCAAAGCAGTAACCAATCCATTAGGTTTTTCTGCATCAAATCAAGTAGGCAATTTGATCAAAACCCAACTTAGATTGAAATCACTGAATCCACCCTGAAGTTATAAACCAAGGTCAACATGGGATGTGCCATCATTCACTCAATCAAAAAAACATGCTTTCTGTCTTTCTGAGTGGTTCCCTTTCTCTGAAATTTCTTCTGATGATAAAATTGTATAGGAAACTTTGCTTGCCATCTAACTAACTGCACTGCAAACCTTCAACCTGTGAAAAAAAACAAGACCCTAGTTTCTGGATTGATGTGGGCTGATGGATGGAGAAAATCAAGTCACCAAGAAGCTTTTGGAAAATATGGTTCAGCTACAAAACTCTGCAAGGCTATGAGAAGAATTGGATTCCAGCCTCAAGCATAAAAAGAAGAAATCATTGTGGCTGGAGTGGCTTTCAAAAGAACTCAGAGAATTTTCTCCAGCAATTTTTGAGGAGTGTCAGAGGGAGCTCATGATGAATAAAATTTCTTCCATGAACCATATGAAGTATGATGAAGAATATAGGAGTTCTGATTTTTCTTTGTTGTTAAACTTTAAACTATAGGATTTTCAAAAACTCCCCAATCAATATTCTGATGTTAATGCCTGAACTTTGGTAGGATGGATTCCCAAATTCAATCCAAAGAGTATAGAAGATGAAAGTTACCCTGATATTTTGGCTGATGATAATTTTTTAATGATTGGAGGGAAGTTTGCATTTGGGGATTATCAGGTATATGTTGATTTTGCTAAATTTTCAGGGGTTAAATTAGATGTTTTCATATCCAAGGATCTTACTCATCAAAATTTTGAAGGATTATCACCATCAACAAAGTATACACAAATAGGCTTTGCTTGCCAAATTTCCAGAAAAATGGCACTAGCAGTCCAGAAATATCTTGATGGAGCTTCAAAATTCTCAAAAATTGGTGGATATGAAGAAAATATAAAAAATGCTTGTAAATATTTTAATTTGTATGTTTTTGTGAATGCATAGCAATATATTCAAAAATATTTACAAGCCAAACAGCTGAGGAATCTTTTCAATTTCTGTCATTGGTCAACCACTACTTACACAGGCAATTGCCAATGGAAAAATTTCCTTTTTCTCTGATTGAGCATGATCCTTTTCCTTTTCCTCTTTCTGAAAATCTGAACCATCTGTTTTCATATCCCTTTCAGCATTGATATTCTTATTTTGGGCTTCTGCCTCTGCCGCTATTTGTTTCTGCTGAGCTATAAGCTCTGATAGCCATTTTTTCTCTTCAATTTCTAGATTAAACTCCCACTTCTCCCTCTCAAAGGCAATTTCCTTGCTTTTGAAAAGATGTTTCACTGTTTTTAAAAGTCAATAATTTTTTTTTGCATTTTTGGGAAAATTTAGAAATATAACTTATTTTCCTTACTTGAATCTTTCTTCTCAATGATTTCTTCAAAGCCTCCAAAGCTAGAAGTGTGTCTCCTCTTTTGATGAATTTTGGGGTTTATGTTGATTGAATTGGAGGCCTTGCACTTTCCCTTGGATGAGGTTGATGGAAGCTGACTGTCTTCACTCAGATCAGAAGGTAATTTAGGAAGCTCCATTGGATTAAGCTTTCTGTTTTTTTAACAAAAGGATGAGGCTTCTCATATGAAATCAGTTAAAATTCACTATTCAAGAAAATAAAAACTATGAGGTATTTTTGGATGGTGAATTGGGACAGTATTCCCCCAATTTGTTGGTTTTGGAAACATCATTCTTGGTGGCTGATGCTGTCTCTGATGGTGGCCATTTGTATGTTTCCTTTTTATTGGGTTCACTAGGCTGATTATCACACACCCTATTATAATTATTAATGAATAATTAAAATTATAGGTATCAGAAATTTCCCATCTTTTCCAGAGCTCCAAGAAAATTTTATTCAAAATCCTCTTCTGAGGTGGAACAAAGTCATTAATAATGACTCCTTGAATTACAAAACTTAAAAAACCACAAGAGACCACTCAATCACATTTCTGGATCTCTTGGATAGGTACCCATAAAATCCTAGTCAGGGACCTAAAACAACCCATTGCCTCTGTCACCCCCTTTTTATATTTCTTTATTTAAAAATAAAAAAATCAAACAAGAAATACCTAAAAAATCCATTCCTATCAGCTCACGTAGCTAAAAGGATCTAATTTTGCCTCCTGAGCCTGACAAAGCACATCAAAATGAAGGGTCAATGGATGTGAAAATTTTCAGAGGCCATTTTGTGGTGGTATCATACACACCTACTGCCAAGATTGGTGCAGAATTCTGCACCAAAATACTCCTAGAGTCAAGCATCTTAAATTAGTCAAAAATATGAATCTAACAATTGCATAAATGGGGGGGGTATTGAACTGGAAAATTGCATGTACAGCTGTGGAACAACAGAAGAATCTGTGATGGTGACAATAGCTTGATTATCCAAAAACTAATATTCATATAGCAAAACTTCTTCTTTTAAAATCAGTCTCATTGATTTTTTCATCTCTTCATTAAATTCAAACTATTGTTCCTTAGCAACATGCTTGTGCCAACTGGTTGCTATTCCAGTCACATTTTTCCTTGTCAATTCTCAAGCTGTTAATTCAACTCACTTTCTCTCTCAATTCTTTCTCATTCTCAGGTTTGTCTCATCTGGCTGTGTCTTCCATCTTTGTGGTTTACTTACATAATCTTGGTGATCTCCTATATAAGGTGTTTTGCTTTGTTCTGAATTGCTTCAATTTCAACCATTCCTTCTCATCAACACACCAATGCCATCTTGTTGCTGTTTCAGGTTTGCCTCATCTGATTGTGTAATCCATTTTTGCAGTTTAATTACTCAATATTTTTTATATCCTACATAAGGCTTGCCTCATCTTGTTGTGTCTTTGATTTTTGCTGCAAAATTTCTCAACCTTGGTCATCTCCTACATGAGTCTGTTGGCCGATATGAGGCACTTTCAAATTCATATTTATTTGAATTTTTATTGATTATTCATGTAGTAGGTTTCCATCCTCCAATGTGCAGATCAATTCTTTGATAACTTTTTCATCATCATTTTCTCCACTTCAAAGAATTTTTGAAGCATCTTCATTTTTTTTTCTGATATTCCATAAATTTTTATTAGACAGTTCTATGTTGTTTTATTCATCTTTGATGCTTGTTTAAAGCATCTTCAAATCAAATCTTTATCAATTTTTCACAAATTATTCATGAATTTTAGATCAATTTTGTAATTGATATTCATTTTGATTGAAGAATTCTTTCAGAAAATTTCTAATAATTTTTTATTAATTTTTAATATACCTTGCGAAAGGTTTGTTTATTTGTTATTGATTCTTGATGAATTTTGATTCAGGTTTTGATTGCTTTTGTTATTTTGTTTTGAAGCAGCTTTTGTTTGATCATTCAATCATCCATCCATTTTTTCATTTTTAATTGTTTTTTGTCCAGGGCTTCCCCCCCTGACTCTCAGAGTTAGCAAAGGAGGGAGGCCTCAACCCCTCTTCCGCCCTGCAGAGTTGTCCGGGGGCTCATCGAAGGAAAGGCGGGAAAGCCTCAATTCAAACGGTTTTCATGCCAATAACATTGCCTAAGAGCACGATAAGACTGACTTGCCGACAACTTCGAAACTTGGAATTCGGATGCTGCATTTCAACTGAGGTTGGCTACTGGACTGTTGCGACGGCACTACTCCCTACAACGTCTTACACCAAGGGTCCATATGCCCCATTTGACCCTATAGAAATTGATTTTTGCCTCCTTCGCCCTTGCGATGGCAAGCTTTGACAGCGTTGAAGACGAGTGTTCGAAGTTTTCTAGAACATTGTTTATCTGCCAAAAGGGATACCCTCGTTCGCAAAGGTCTCCTTAGGAACGCGCCCTTTTCACGCGGTCCATGCCCGGCTCATATCGCCGCATCTTATTCATTGCGCTCGGAGTTTGTCTGCATTCAACATGGCAACCGCTTTCTGCGGAAAGTGGCCAAAGAATCAACATCTCCCGCATGTGCTCATTTTTACATGCAAGTGATTATAACCCATGCTCTAAGTGTGATTTCGCTCACGTAAACATGTTGGTCGAGATCAAATTGCTGATATCAAAACCCTTGGTGGCTTTTGGCCTAAGAACACCGCATTGGATCAACAGAGTCTCAAGCGGGGCAGAAGCCCCCGCATCTGAATCCATTGCCCCTTTGGTGCGCGAGCTTCCTGTAGAAAATCAAGTTGAGCTTAAATTCATACATGTGTGTTCATACATCTGCTCCCTGCGTGTCTATATGGGTACTGTAGGAGCCACTGTTAAGGAACCCTCCTTATGACAGGTACTCACTCATGTTGCCTCGGAAACGCGCTTTGAAGAGTCAAATCTCATAGCTTGCGCCCGGCAGTCTGAAACCTCCAGAGGGTTGATTGTCCTGGCGGGGTGAATTTACAAGATAAAGGGCCTCGTCCCATCTGGCTTAATTTGCCCTGACTCCAAGCGTAGCAGCGTCAAGACCTCTTGTCTCAACAGGACAAACACATCGAAGGTCAACCTTGACTCCAAAATCAGGTTTATTTTACAATCCTTTCTGCGACTGATCTTTGACGCACTGCTCACAGATTTCCCGCATTTCTTGAGCATCAGCGATTGCTCGCCGGTATATTTTTTCGCTCGCGCCTTTCTAGCGATTTTACGCAGCGGTAGGCGCATAACTACAGACGGATTCGGACTGCGCTTTGGCTTGTTGAAAATACTCACCTTTGCCCAAACTTCCCTCTCTCTGGCGGTTTTCGTCGTTCGAGCGTGCACTGTGTCATAATTGGTCTATTCTTATTAGAACATCTTGAACGGAATGATGATAAAAGGTCCTACCATTTTGCGTGCTTTTCTCGTGAGCTTCGCCGCTTGTGCACATCACGAAAACTCCACCGAATGGAATCCGCCCGTTGGAAAAGGTGAACATTCGAGCGAACCTGGACTTAACCTACCGCATGGCTTGACGCTTGACCCCAAGCTAAAATTACAGTATGTCGCCCATGGATCAGGAGTCCAAATCTATAAATGCCAAGGCGCCAAATGGGTGTCCAAAGGAGCCGGTGAGTCAACCTCTTGGAGCCTTTTTTGTGTGCTTGTCTACTCGCCCACAACCGCCAGGGTGGGCCCATAAAGTTGCTAAAAGCTCGCCACTGATTTGCTTTTCCTATCCACCATAATCGTGTACTACTCAGAGGCCACATTGGAAGTCCACCCTGCTCATGGATATCACAACTCTCAAACAACCGACCACAAATCTCACAATGACCAGGATCATCAAAATGAAAGACCGGAGATAGATAGTACAGGCTTGGTTAAGAGGGAGGAACCAAAGAAGCCCCAGTCGGGTGAATTGAGTGGGAAACACTACTTTAGGGCCGGGGTGCCTATTTTCGAGATCGGGAAAATGAAGGTTTTCACTGAGAAAGAGCAGGCGGTGCCTTCACCAGACTCCAACAAGGATGTAGACTGGCTACAGCTACGTGTTACCAAGGGAGGATTCGCAACCGCAGTCTACCGGACTAACACAAGGAAAGGCCGACCACCTAGTACTGCTTGCAAAAACTGTCGCACGTTCCGGGCACCTTATTCAGCCATGGTAAGTCACAATTACATTGATTTTCGAAAAAAAATGAGTTCTCCTTTCCCACAAGAATGTTACAGGCCAACACTTATTTACCGGCCTGTTTGCAGTACTCGTTCTGGAAATGAAGTACACCTGCAAGAGACATAAATTGATGGCCGAAAGAAGCAAACACGCCGCCTGTAAGAATGCGAAAATGACATAGTCTTCTGGTCTGGAAATTTGTCCCAGGTCTCTCAAAGGCATGGCAAGTGTACTACCAACTATACTAAGGACGCTTTCTCGTTGAAGGTCAAACTATACTGATAACTATTGCTCCTTGAGGGTCAAGAGATGCTTTGAGTGATTGCTGATAATGCTACATTGAGGACATAATTATGAGTGTGTAAACAACTACAACCGTGCAGGGATTGTGGTCCTGAAGAATACATAAAAGCATGCATGATATATCAACATGGCCCAAACAAACTAATCATCCAAATCAGCGCTTTTCAGCATGTATCTTTCAAACTATGGAACTCTCATTCTTTCCTCAGCACTCTTAGACCACTCAAAATATCACTTCTTCGTGGTACCATCAGTCTTTGAAATGGAAGAAGCATAAAATAATCTTAATAATCACCACAGGCACCTCCTCAAGTGAAAATTTTCCGATTTTTCGAAAATTATTGGGCCAAAGAACCTTATTTTTGCTTTAATTTTGTTCTATCAGTGGCAGAGTTCCCCAAAGGTATCTTCCCTGACCTGTAAGTTTCATTTTGTGGTAGTTTTTTAGTTTTCTGCATCGGATCTTTATGGATTAGAGACTTGGAGTGAGCTTGCTAGCAGAGTAGGAACAGCTAATGATGGGAGGAAGGGCACAACAAGCCACACACCTGATGAGGTGTGTGCAGGTGATTTGAGAAGAGGAACACGCAGAAAAATCTGATGAGGAAAAGAAAGCACAAAGGAGTGTTTAGGATTATTAAGTACTTTGACACTGAAACCTAAACCAAGTATATTCTAACTTTCCAGTGTTCTGCCGCAGTTAAGCCCTCCCTAGCCCCAAGGCACAATTTATTCCTCACAATTTTGTTTTGAGGAAGATTCAAGCTTTTGTTTAGTAATTAAAGGAAGCTAAGCCAATGAATTTCCACTTATCAAATATTTTAGGGGGAATAAAAGTTGGCAGGTCAAACCTTTCTTCAATATCAGGTCTGCCAAACCTTAATATTGGTAAATTACAGAAAAAGACTGCTTTTGCAGGAGGCAGGTAAGATTTACCTGCAATAAATATATATTTTTTTAAAATATGGGGCAAATAGGTACTAAACAACACAAGCAAAAATTGGCACTGATCCATCTGTTCATCTTGTCAAGCTTTCCTCCATCTCCGGAAGACCTCAATGAGCCTGAAATTCTACAAGAGGTTTATTAAAGGTTTGTTTAAGGTGCTTTATTTGGGGAGGAAATTTTAAGGGTATAATTTGTGCATTCATATCATAAGTCATTTTCATTCCAACCTAAGAAATATCAGGTAGGTATGATTTGAATTGGGGAAATTTGTAAACCATGTTTGAATAAAAATGGAAAAAAGAAAATGAAATAAATCTCTTGATCTGTTTGCAGCTTGAACCATGAAAGAAAATTTTTCTTTACGGACTTCAAAATTAAAAACTAATTGGTTATGTGTTCTTATTATGCAGAATTTCAGTAGGTTCTATCTTCCAGTTTGGTTAGAGTTTATGCGCAATTCAAGGGTTCATTCAGTAGGAAAATGATTGGGTTTGGAGGAATCAGGTCCATGTGAAATTGATCTTAAAATACACTAAAAAACTTGACTAAACATAAAGGGAAATTTGTGTTGTGGGGTTTGGGAACAGAATGTATGAATTTTTTGCAGATGGTAAATTTTTATTCCATTGGTTGACAGGTAGGAAGGTCAATGTGATCAGAAGAGATTTTGATTTAAAATATTTAGAAAAAGTGCTTGGATTTATTGCAAAGAAAATCAATGTGTCTATGAATAAAACTAGAAAGAGAATTGGGAATAAATCAAAAAAAACCAGTAAATAATTTGGAAAAAAGAAATAAAAGGAGTGATCAGGTATCATCCTACTTGATTCCATGTGAATTACTTCTTTTATTTAATAGAGGTGATATTCAAAGCAAATAAATTCATTTAGTTTGATGTTGAGATGAATGATTGAAAATAAAGAAATATAGTGTTTTCAAGCTGAAACATAGTTTAGTTTGATGTTATAATAAGATTATTCCAATAAAATTCAAAAAAAGAGATATATTACTTGGTAACTCTAGATTGGCCTGGGATAAATTCAAACCCTAAAATGTACTCAAATCATGCCATTTGGAATTATTTCCCACAAAAAAAAGAAATGAAACTTCCCAAAGGCTTGAATCTTGTATTTCTCTTGCTCAATTAATGTCAAGAGGAGTTTTTTTCAACTCAAAGGGAATGAAGCACCATTTCAATTCTCCAAAAAATTCCCTTGCATCAAAAGGATTTCCCCCCCTTTCAAATGCCAGAGGGTGGAGGGGGGGGGCTAGCCCTTCTGGATATGCATGGGGTCCTCCATGCAATGTAAAATTGGAATTCAAATATGTGTGGCCATTTAAAAAACCAGGGTTGTGCCAGTTTTAATTTATAGATCAAAAAATTGCAGCACAATGGTTTTAAAAGTGACATTGAGACCATAGGTGACCTCTCCATCAAAGCCTCCAGGGCAATATCGGTTCTACCAGCCAGGTAAAAGCCTCCTAGCCCTTCAGTTTTGGGCTTTCCATCCAAAAAATGTAGCCCAGAAGTTCTAACAGCTGTTTATTATTTTAAAAATATGCATTCAGTGGTTTTAAAAATTTCCATGTGGGTAATGGTAGTGAGTGTTTACAACAGCACAGATTGTTTTATGTCAATATTTTTGAATTCATTCATTTTTATTCTTTATTTATTTTTATTCTTTATTTATTTTTATTCTTTATTTATTTTTATTCTTTATTTATTTTTATTCTTTATTTATTTTTATTCTTTATTTATTTTTATTCTTTATTTATTTTTATTCTTTATTTATTTTTATTCTTTATTTATTTTCATTCTTTATTTATTTTTATTCTTTATTTATTTTTATTCTTTATTTATTTTTATTCTTTATTTATTTTTATTCTTTATTTATTTTTATTCTTTATTTATTTTTATTCTTTATTTATTTTTATTCTTTATTTATTTTTATTCTTTATTTATTTTTATTCTTTATTTATTTTTATTCTTTATTTATTTTTATTCTTTATTTATTTTTATTCTTTATTTATTTTTATTCTTTATTTATTTTTATTCTTTATTTATTTTTATTCTTTATTTATTTTTATTCTTTATTTATTTTTATTCTTTATTTATTTTTATTCTTTATTTATTTTTATTCTTTATTTATTTTTATTCTTTATTTATTTTTATTCTTTATTTATTTTTATTCTTTATTTATTTTTATTCTTTATTTATTTTTATTCTTTATTTATTTTTATTCTTTATTTATTTTTATTCTTTGTTTATTTTTATTCTTTGTTTATTTTTATTCTTATTCTTTATATATTTTTGGGTGTTTCAAAACAATCAATGGGGGCTATCATGAGGTCACTAGATGCAAGGAACCTTGCAATCCTTTGGCTTATAGAGTTGGCCGAGTTAGAATAAACTTATAGTTCAAGAAAACGAAGAGATAATATGTAAATATATGAAAAAAGCAAATGCAAGGAGGTGGTTTGGTTTAATAAAAGGTGCATTAATTGAAAAATTAATTATTAATCAAATAAAAATAGCTGCAACAGTTTAAGCTGGGGAACTTTAAAAATTATCTTTATGAGATTATAAATTTGAATCCATGCATCTGAGACCCTGGAAGCTTGGGATAAAGGAATGGTTACTCAGAAAATAGATGCTAGTGCTAGGCTTAGGTAGAAAAATAGCCAGAGAAGAGAGGGAAAAAAATTGGTGAGTTTTTGATACTGATAAATTAATTGATTTGGATTACAATGGTAAAATAAAAAATTATAATAGATGTACGCTACATACACAAACATGAAGAGATGAAAATACAAGGAGATGATCCAAAAATAGGTACAATGCATACCGTTCTAAGACAATAGAATACATGACCCAATCAATATTTGTAGTACAGCTTTGCAAAATAATTTTGATTTATGGTTCTTTTGTTCCTGGGTGGCTTATGAGGTCAAAAGCTTGTTGCAACTGAGAACAAGAACTTTTGAGTGGAGGAAATTTCTGATTTTGAGTCTGTCCTATTGTTTCTTTCAAATTTGCTCTTTTTAATTTCCAGTTGTTAAAATATCTCTGGAAATTTGCAAAATACTATTCCAACATGCCTTCTTCATTTGTGCGCAGTCCTTGCCAAACAAGTGTTAGCATGGATTATTTATTCAATCCCCATTTTTTTTCTGAGTTTTGTATTATTTATATGGTCAAGTTTTTTGGTTAGAAAATTCTCATCATATCCAAGGTTTTGAGATACTGTAATTTTACTTCCTTGTTATCAATAATGTCCTTTAGGTATTTTTAATGCACATCAATGTGCTTTTTTCTGGAGTGGTATACGGGATTCTTGGAGCATTTAATTGCTCCTTCATTGGAACTGTAAAGTTAGATTTTTTTGAGTTCTGGCGATTTTAATTCAGAGATTAATAGATTGAGCCATTTGGCCTCCTGGAAGGTTTCCAGTAGAGCTTGAAATTCTGCTTCAGTTGATTATATACTGACTTCTCCTAGTCTCTTGCTTTGCAAACTAATGGATGCTTGTCCTGAGATAAAGACATACACTGAACATTACTTTTGGTTGATTTCTTCTGAGTAGCTGGAGTTGGAGTAACCAATGGAGAGGGAATCCTCAATTGAATGGTAAGTTATACCAAAATTCTTGGTTCCTTTTAGGTATTTTAGAACTCATTTAAAGGCGTCCAAATGGGATAAGTTGGGGTTTTCAAGAAATTGAGAGGATTCCCACTATATAGGCTATATTGGGTCTAGTTCATTGTGAAAGGTAATTAAGTAATCCTATTGCAGATTGGTAATCAAATCCTGTAACCTTGAAAATGTTTTGTTTGTCTTCCAATGATATTTCAAGATTAAGGTTGCTTTGTGTTGGGGTAATTGATACCTTAAAATCCTCCAAACCATACTTGCTCAAAATTTTGTCAATTTAGTGCTCTTCAATGAGGGTTTTTGAGTCAGATTCATGAGTAAATTTTATTCCTAAGACATGAATAGAAATCCCAAGATCTTCAATCTTGAAATTTTATTTCATTTCTTGAATTGTTTTTTCTGATATTTCTCAAACCAGGATGATATTTTATACCCACACAAACATTGCTACATCAGATGTAATGAATAATCATGGATCAGCATTTCTGACATAGAATGAATTGTTGCTTAAACAAGTTCTGAGGGTATTGTAACATCTTTGAGCTGCTTGTTTGAGTCCAGAGAGTGACTTCTTTAGTTTAATGATGAAATTGTGGGGTTGATTTATTAATTCTTTACATTTTTTATAGATTTTAGTATTTGGATTTTGTATCTTGGATACATTCAATGAATCCCTCTTGTAATTCAACATACACAGCTTCTTCTTCACTGAGGTCTGAGTTGAGGTAAGGTGTTACAAAGTCTGCTTGTCAAAAGTTTTTCCCTGTTTGAACTGAAAAGTTGAACAGATCTATAAGGGTTGATAAATGTCCAATTGGAGAGGAGCTTTATTTGTAGTCTATTGCAGATTTCTAGAAAAATCCATTTGCTATGCATTGACCTTTAAATCTCTTGAATTTTCCATTCTTATCAAATCTTTTGGTGAATACCCATCTGGTACTTATAAAGGTTTTGTTCTTAGGTAAGTGAGTTTGTTTAATTACCTCAAACACGCCTCTATCAACTATAGAAGCTAACTATTCCAATCCAGCTTTCTTCCATTGGTTCAATTCTTGATTTATTTTAGAGGATCTGAGGATTTTGGTACCATTCTTGTTCTCTTTTACTACACTGCTGAGAGCAATAGTTAGGGCATTGTTGGATGAGTAAATGAAGTTTTCTTCAATATTTCCTTCCAGTCCATATGCTACCTGTGCTTGATGCCCAAGTTGTCTTTCTACAATTGTTTTTTCATCTATGTTGCGGCTAATATTCTTTTGTGCTATTTTTATAGGAGTCCACTCCCATCCAAGTTTGATTTTGATGGGCTTCTTATTCTTCACCCCTGTATTAGTTGAAATCTGATGGCTTGGTTCAACTACATCAGTCTGTTCTCCTTCATCAAAAATTATAGGTTGGATTAAAGGTGGTGGGGAGTTTAGTGTTGTGGTTGATTTTTCAGTGATATATACAGGATGATTCACAGGGATTTCATTTGGAAATACAGGTGTGATTGGATTTAGTTAAGGTGCCTTAGGATTTACATCTACTTTTGGACTATTAAACAATGGAATTTTGTCTTCATCAAAACAAAAATCCCAAGATTGGAACATCTTCCTTTCTTTGGGTGAGTAGATTTGATAAACCCCAAATTTTTCTTCATATCATACCATAAAACTTCTCAACTATGGGGGTAAATTTTTACTTTCTTTGGTAGATTAGTCAGAAAAGCAAGAGATCCAACTTGCTTTACTTGATTCAAGTTGGGTGATTTTCTAAAAAATAATTTGTGAGAATTTTTTCCTCTTATATTGTTTGTCCAATTGTGTAGGTAGGTAGCTGCTGATACTAACTCTGCCCAACATTACTATGGTAAGCCCAATTCAAGTCTTCGAAATCTAGATTTCTCTATCCATTTCCAATTCATTTTTTTGGATAAACCATTGTGCTGAGGGGTATATGGGCTGGTAACAACAGTTTCTATTCCTTGTGAGATACACCATTCTTTAAAATTTTTATTTAAACATTCTCCAACCCATTGATGATTATCCTTTTGAAATTGTTCACTACTTGATTCTCAGCAAGTTGTATGACCTTTTGGATGTTTTCAAGCGCTTGGTCCTTCAAAGATAGGAAAGTTGTCCAAACAAAACAGGTTGCACTATCCACAACAAAAAGAATGTAATTTGATCCACCTAAAAAGTCCGTAGTGATTGGTCCCATCAACTTGATGGAGATTTTCTCAAAAAAATTTTGGGTTTGCTTGATCTGGTGTTTAAAGGTGGTTCTTGCCATTTTTCCTTCCATGCAAGGTTTAAAACCATTTTATCTTCCAGGATGGCCTAAAGGTTTGTGTTCCAAAATTTGAGCTGTATGGTGGTGGTCTTAATCAACGTATAGTAAGTTTTTTGGTATTCTTGCACCAAATATGAATTCTGCGTCTTTTTGGATCTTAAACTCCTAATTCTGGTGATTCAAAAGCTTGAAACAATTTTTCCAGATTTTTCCAAGTGGTAGGAGGTTTTAGGTTATATTTGGGACAGATAATTCATCCTAAAAGATGACTTCCCTATCATAAACCCTTAATGCTATCTCTCCTTTTCCTTTAATTTTAATCTTGTTCCCCACATCCCCAATGATAATGGAACCACTGACTCTTCTAAAACTCTTTAATAGGTCTTTATTTGCAAACATGTGCTTTGAGGGGCCCAAGTTGATAAGAATAGATTTTAATTTTGATTCAGAAATCATTGTTGTTGTGGTGTTGAGTGTTTCTATAAAGGCTACTGGGCCTTCCAGCATTCCTCCTGTAGGTTTTTACTTATTACCATTTCCCTTCTCCTTTAACATGAAGTCCTTTTCATGTGTCCTAGATTTCCAAAATTGCAAAAATTATATTTAAATTTCTCTTCTGATGACATTGATACCTCTTAATTGAATTGGGATGCACCATTCCCAAACATCTCTTTATTGTTTTCAACACTTGCAATTATTTCTTCAAACTCTTTGTAGTGATTTCCCCAAGTTAGTACTGCAATTAACAATCTGTACTTACTTGGCAATGTATGGATTATAATCTTAGATACAACTGCATGTTGAATAAGGTAATGGTAAGCTCCATCTTCCTAGTTGTGGCTTGTAAGTCTTGGATCCACTGATCATGAAATTTGAATTTTAATTCCAAAAATTGATCTAGCACTATCCCTTGGGCTTGAATGCTTGTTCCAAAAAATCCGTCCTTCAAGATATTCTAGAGGGCCCTTCCATCACCCCTCTTGTTAATTTTTATCTCATTTCTGAAACAAGAAATCATTCTTTCATGAAGAAGACAAATGAGGAGACATTAAAAATTCTCTTTCTTCTCCTTCTTCACCATGTTTTCTACTCTGATAATTTAATTCCAGAAACCAACTTGGAAAAGTTTTGTTTCCATGAGCATGACCCAAGTCACATAGTTTTTTTTGTTTAAAACAACTTGTTTTCCATTGGATCAATCCATTTCAAGGTGAATGATTTAAATTTTGGGTTCTTAGTTTGGTTATGAGTGATAATGATAATGTGATAAAGTAATTGTTTTGGATTACAATGGTAAAATAAGCAATAATAATAGATGTACTCTATATACAATGATGTGGAGGTATGATGCAAAAATAGGTAAAACATGTACAGGTCTATTCATAGACCGGTCTAAGAAAATACAATAAATTCCCAAATTGATCTTTTTTGTACAGCTTTGCACAATAATTGTGCTTTATGGTTCTTTTTTTCCTGGTTTGCTTATGAGATTAAAAGCTTGTTGCAATTGATAACAAGCGCTTTTAACTTGAGGAAATTTCTGACGGCAAGTCTGTCCTATTGTTGATTTCACATTTGCTATTTTTGATTACCAGTTCTTGAAAGCTCTATGAAAATTTGAAAACTGCTATTCCAACAGATAGCATGGTACCTGAAACAACTAACTAGGGGGTGAGGTGTGGGCCTATTATGATTACTTGAGGACTTACTATGGTGAAAAAGTTTAGTTCTCAGGGATGGATTGTTCAAAGAAAGGTCAGAATAAAGCAATTAAGGAATTTAATCTCCTTATAAGTGTTTGAATGTTTTATCTCATTGTTTCTGCATGTATATAATAATGAGTCTCTTGGGGAAATACAGTCCAAATTGGACCATATTTATGCATTTTTCCATCTTGCAGGGGTCCCCTTGATTTTTATCAGGGTAGATAGAGAGGAAGAAAACGTGTAATGAGCCCACCAGTGAATTCATGCGTTTAACAAAGGCTGGCTTTGGCGGTTTAGGCCATATGCCCATGTCACATGTCAATTAATATGTGATTTATTGCACTTGTTGTATGAAATGGCAGGGGAAACAAGCCTGTAGTGCTTGTATACATGCTTTGGGTGGATGCATTTGTATTTATTTTAAATTTAAAAATAATTTTAATCAATTGCACATATTTTTTTATAAATTCTTATCCTATTTGGCTTGCGCATGTGTCAATTTTTCAGGTTTGAAAAATCTGTGAAATTGGTGTTTGGCCATTTTTGGGATTTTGGTCAAATGTGTCAAAGGGTATTTTGAGAGGTTTTAACATGCCTTTTATGTCATTTTAAAATTATCTGAGGTGTTTGGAAACATTTCAAATGTATTGAAATGCATATTTTATATTTATGTATTCCCCATACTTGTT